>JAGDYQ010000053.1:3844360-4229471 GCA_021962125.1 Bulinus truncatus | reverse complement strand
AAAGTAAATTATATGCCATATATTCGTTTTTCTTTTAGAAATTAAAACAAAACATTTTAATTGCAACATTATTTTTGAAGAAGAAATATATAGTTTTTTTTGTACCCCTAAATTTAAAAAAAAATATTAAAAAATTCTTTTTCTTCTATCTGGTTTTTAATGAAAAAACATACATCCCATTGGTGGGTGGATGATTTTGCTCTGTTTATCTAGGTGCTAGGGAAACTTTAATTTTAAAACAATGTGTTACTTTAAAAAGTCTTACTAAAAAAAGCAAAAAACCTCAGGTATTAATTTCTTGTTCATTTTTTAGCATGCTTCTGTAACACAAGTAACACAGAAAGCTGTGATTCAACATCTGGATTTTGTTTGTGTAAAACCAACTGGCAGGGCTCTACATACAAAGATGATGATAATGAATGTTCCAACAACAGTCTCTATAATTGCTCATCAAACTCATACTGCAACAATACTGTAGGAGGATATGAATGTCCTTGTCAGTCAGACTTCTATAGAAATATCACCATGGACAAATGCGAGGGTATGCTGTTATTTCTAAATTTTATTAATTTATATATGCTTAAATTGTAAAAGTAAATTATATGCCATTGATTCGTTTTTCTTTTAGAAATGAAAACAAAACATTTTAATTGTAACATTTTTTTTGAAGAAGAAATATATAGTTTTTTTTTTTGGACAATTAAAAGAAAAAATATTTAAAAATTCTTTTTCTTCTCTCTGGTTTTTAATGAAAAAACATACATCCCATTGGTGGGTGGATGATTTTGCAGTGTTTATCTAGGTGCTAGGGAAATTTTTAATTTTAAAACAATGTGTTACTTTAAAAAGTCTTACTAAAAAAAGCAAAAATCCTCAGGTATTAATTTCTTGTTCATTTTTTAGCATGCTTCTGTAGCACAAGTAACACAGAAAGCTGTGATTCAACATCTGGATTTTGTTTGTGTAAAACCAACTGGCAGGGCTCTACATGCAATGATGATGTAAATGAATGTTCCAACAACAGTCTCTATAATTGCTCATCAAACTCATACTGCAACAATACTGTAGGAGGATATGAATGTCCTTGTCAGTCAGACTTCTATAGAAATATCACCATGGACAAATGCGAGGGTATGCTGTTATTTCTAAATTTTATTAATTTATATATGCTTAAATTGTAAAAGTAAATTATAAGCCATAGATTCGTTTTTCTTTTAGAAATGAAAACAAAACATTTTAATTGTAACATTGTTTTTGAAGAAAAAATATATAGTTTTTTTTTTTGGACAATTAAAAGAAAAAAAAATATTTAAAAATTCTTTTTCTTCTCTCTGGTTTTTAATGAAAAAATGAAAAAACATACATCCCATTGGTGGGTGGATTATTTTGAAGTGTTTATCTAGGTGCTAGGGAAATTTTTAATTTTAAAACAATGTGTTACTTTAAAAAGTCTTACTAAAAAAAGCAAAAAACCTCAGGTATTAATTTCTTGTTAATTTTTTAGCATGCTTCTGTAACACAAGTAACACAGAAAGCTGTGATTCAACATCTGGATTTTGTTTGTGTAAAACCAACTGGCAGGGCTCTACATGCAATGATGATGTAAATGAATGTTCCAACAACAGTCTCTATAATTGCTCATCAAACTCATACTGCAACAATACTGTAGGAGGATATGAATGTCCTTGTCAGTCAGACTTCTATAGAAATATCACCATGGACAAATGCGAGGGTATGCTGTTATTTCTAAATTTTATTAATTTATATATGCTTAAATTGTAAAAGTAAATTATATGCCATAGATTCGTTTTTCTTTTAGAAATGAAAACAAAACATTTTAATTGTAACATTTTTTTTGAAGAAGAAATATGTAGTTTTTTTTTGTACCCCTAAATTTAAAAAGGAATATTTAAAAATTCTTTTCCTTCTCTCTGGTTTTTAATGAAAAAACATACATCCCATTGGTTGGTGGATGATTGTGCTTTGTTTATTTAGGTGCTAGGAAAACTTTAATTTTAGAACAATGTGTTACTTTAAAAAGCTATACTAAAAAAAGCAAAAAACCTCAGGTATTAATTTCTTGTTCATTTTTTAGCATGCTTCTGTAACACAAGTAACACAGAAAGCTGTGATTCAACATCTGGATTTTGTTTGTGTAAAACCAACTGGCAGGGCTCTACATGCAATGATGATGTAAATGAATGTTCCAACAACAGTCTCTATAATTGCTCATCAAACTCATACTGCAACAATACTGTAGGAGGATATGAATGTCCTTGTCAGTCAGACTTCTATAGAAATATCACCATGGACAAATGCGAGGGTATGCTGTTATTTCTAAATTTTATTAATTTATATATGCTTAAATTGTAAAAGTAAATTATATGCCATAGATTCGTTTTTCTTTTAGAAATGAAAACAAAACATTTTAATTGTAACATTGTTTTTGAAGAAAAAATATATAGTTTTTTTTTTTGTTGACAATTAAAAAGAAAAAAAATATTTAAAAATTCTTTTTCTTCTCTCTGGTTTTTAATGAAAAAACATACATCCCATTGGTTGGTGGATGATTGTGCTTTGTTTATTTAGGTGCTAGGAAAACTTTAATTTTAAAACAATGTGTTACTTTAAAAAGTTATACTAAAAAAAGCAAAAAACCTCAGGTATTAATTTCTTGTTTATTTTTTAGCATGCTTCTGTAACACAAGTAACACAGAAAGCTGTGATTCAACATCTGGATTTTGTTTGTGTAAAACCAACTGGCAGGGCTCTACATGCAATAATGATGTAAATGAATGTTCCAACAACAGTCTCTATAATTGCTCATCAAACTCATACTGCAACAATACTGTAGGAGGATATGAATGTCCTTGTCAGTCAGACTTCTATAGAAATATCACCATGGACAAATGCGAGGGTATGCTGTTATTTCTATGAATTTTATTAATTTATATATGCTTAAATTGTAATAGTAAATTATAAGCCATAGATTTGTTTTTCTTTTAGAAATGAAAACAAAACATTTTAATTGTAACATTTTTTTTGAAGAAGAAATATGTAGTTTTTTTTTTGTACCCCTAAATTTAAAAAGGAATATTTAAAAATTCTTTTCCTTCTCTCTGGTTTTTAATGAAAAAACATACATCCCATTGGTTGGTGGATGATTGTGCTTTGTTTATTTAGGTGCTAGGAAAACTTTAATTTTAGAACAATGTGTTACTTTAAAAAGCTATACTAAAAAAAGCAAAAAACCTCAGGTATTAATTTCTTGTTCATTTTAGCATGCTTCTGTAACACAAGTAACACAGAAAGCTGTGATTCAACATCTGGATTTTGTTTGTGTAAAACCAACTGGCAGGGCTCTACATGCAATGATGATGTAAATGAATGTTCCAACAACAGTCTCTATAATTGCTCATCAAACTCATACTGCAACAATACTGTAGGAGGATATGAATGTCCTTGTCAGTCAGACTTCTATAGAAATATCACCATGGACAAATGCGAGGGTATGCTGTTATTTCTAAATTTTATTAATTTATATATGCTTAAATTGTAAAAGTAAATTATATGCCATAGATTCGTTTTTCTTTTAGAAATGAAAACAAAACATTTAATTGTAACATTTTTTTTGAAGAAGAAATATATAGTTTTTTTTTTGGACAATTAAAAGAAAAAAATATTAAAAAATTCTTTTTCTTCTCTCTGGTTTTAATGAAAAAACATACATCCCATTGGTGGGTGGATGATTTTGCAGTGTTTATCTAGGTGCTAGGGAAAACTTTAACTTTAGAACAATGTGTTACTTTAAAAAGTCTTACTAAAAAAAGCAAAAAACCTGAGGTATTAATTTCTTGTTCATTTTTTAGCATGCTTCTGTAACACAAGTAACACAGAAAGCTGTGATTCAACATCTGGATTTTGTTTGTGTAAAACCAACTGGCAGGGCTCTACATGCAATGATGATGTAAATGAATGTTCCAACAACAGTCTCTATAATTGCTCATCAAACTCATACTGCAACAATACTGTAGGAGGATATGAATGTCCTTGTCAGTCAGACTTCTATAGAAATATCACCATGGACAAATGCGAGGGTATGCTGTTATTTCTAAATTTTATTAATTTATATATGCTTAAATTGTAAAAGTAAATTATATGCCATAGATTCGTTTTTCTTTTAGAAATGAAAACAAAACATTTTAATTGTAACATTGTTTTTGAAGAAAAAATATATAGTTTTTTTTTTTGGACAATTAAAAGAAAAAAAAATATTTAAAAATTCTTTTTCTTCTCTCTGGTTTTTAATGAAAAAACATACATCCCATTGGTTGGTGGATGATTGTGCTTTGTTTATTTAGGTGCTAGGAAAACTTTAATTTTAGAACAATGTGTTACTTTAAAAAGTTCTACTAAAAAAGCAAAAACCTCAGGTATTAATTTCTTGTTTATTTTTAGCATGCTTCTGTAACACAAGTAACACAGAAAGCTGTGATTCAACATCTGGATTTTGTTTGTGTAAAACCAACTGGCAGGGCTCTACATGCAATGATGATGTAAATGAATGTTCCAACAACAGTCTCTATAATTGCTCATCAAACTCATACTGCAACAATACTGTAGGAGGATATGAATGTCCTTGTCAGTCAGACTTCTATAGAAATATCACCATGGACAAATGCGAGGGTATGCTGTTATTTCTAAATTTTATTAATTTATATATGCTTAAATTGTAATAGTAAATTATAAGCCATAGATTTGTTTTTCTTTTAGAAATGAAAACAAAACATTTTAATTGTAACATTTTTTTTGAAGAAGAAATATGTAGTTTTTTTTTGTACCCCTAAATTTAAAAAGGAATATTTAAAAATTCTTTTCCTTCTCTCTGGTTTTTAATGAAAAAACATACATCCCATTGGTTGGTGGATGATTGTGCTTTGTTTATTTAGGTGCTAGGAAAACTTTAATTTTAGAACAATGTGTTACTTTAAAAAGCTATACTAAAAAAAGCAAAAAACCTCAGGTATTAATTTCTTGTTCATTTTTTAGCATGCTTCTGTAACACAAGTAACACAGAAAGCTGTGATTCAACATCTGGATTTTGTTTGTGTAAAACCAACTGGCAGGGCTCTACATGCAATGATGATGTAAATGAATGTTCCAACAACAGTCTCTATAATTGCTCATCAAACTCATACTGCAACAATACTGTAGGAGGATATGAATGTCCTTGTCAGTCAGACTTCTATAGAAATATCACCATGGACAAATGCGAGGGTATGCTGTTATTTCTAAATTTTATTAATTTATATATGCTTAAATTGTAAAAGTAAATTATATGCCATAGATTCGTTTTTCTTTTAGAAATGAAAACAAAACATTTTAATTGTAACATTGTTTTTGAAGAAAAAATATATAGTTTTTTTTTTTTGGACAATTAAAAGAAAAAAAAATATTTAAAAATTCTTTTTCTTCTCTCTGGTTTTTAATGAAAAAACATACATCCCATTGGTTGGTGGATGATTGTGCTTTGTTTATTTAGGTGCTAGGACAACTTTAATTTTAAAACAATGTGTTACTTTAAAAAGTTATACTAAAAAAAGCAAAAAACCTCAGGTATTAATTTCTTGTTTATTTTTTAGCATGCTTCTGTAACACAAGTAACACAGAAAGCTGTGATTCAACATCTGGATTTTGTTTGTGTAAAACCAACTGGCAGGGCTCTACATGCAATGATGATGTAAATGAATGTTCCAACAACAGTCTCTATAATTGCTCATCAAACTCATACTGCAACAATACTGTAGGAGGATATGAATGTCCTTGTCAGTCAGACTTCTATAGAAATATCACCATGGACAAATGCGAGGGTATGCTGTTATTTCTAAATTTTATTAATTTATATATGCTTAAATTGTAATAGTAAATTATAAGCCATAGATTTGTTTTTCTTTTAGAAATGAAAACAAAACATTTTAATTGTAACATTTTTTTTGAAGAAGAAATATGTAGTTTTTTTTTGTACCCCTAAATTTAAAAAGGAATATTTAAAAATTCTTTTCCTTCTCTCTGGTTTTTAATGAAAAAACATACATCCCATTGGTTGGTGGATGATTGTGCTTTGTTTATTTAGGTGCTAGGAAAACTTTAATTTTAGAACAATGTGTTACTTTAAAAAGCTATACTAAAAAAAGCAAAAAACCTCAGGTATTAATTTCTTGTTCATTTTTTAGCATGCTTCTGTAACACAAGTAACACAGAAAGCTGTGATTCAACATCTGGATTTTGTTTGTGTAAAACCAACTGGCAGGGCTCTACATGCAATGATGATGTAAATGAATGTTCCAACAACAGTCTCTATAATTGCTCATCAAACTCATACTGCAACAATACTGTAGGAGGATATGAATGTCCTTGTCAGTCAGACTTCTATAGAAATATCACCATGGACAAATGCGAGGGTATGCTGTTATTTCTAAATTTTATTAATTTATATATGCTTAAATTGTAAAAGTAAATTATATGCCATAGATTCGTTTTTCTTTTAGAAATGAAAACAAAACATTTAATTGTAACATTTTTTTTGAAGAAGAAATATATAGTTTTTTTTTTGGACAATTAAAAGAAAAAAATATTAAAAAAATTCTTTTTCTTCTCTCTGGTTTTAATGAAAAAACATACATCCCATTGGTGGGTGGATGATTTTTGCAGTGTTTATCTAGGTGCTAGGGAAAACTTTAATTTTAGAACAATGTGTTACTTTAAAAGTCTTACTAAAAAAAAGCAAAAAAACCTGAGGTATTAATTTTTTATTCATTTTTTAGCATGCTTCTGTAACACAAGTAACACAGAAAGCTGTGATTCAACATCTGGATTTTGTTTGTGTAAAACCAACTGGCAGGGATCTACATGCAATGATGATGTAAATGAATGTCCCAACAACAGTCTCTATAATTGCTCATCAAACTCATACTGCAACAATACTGTAGGAGGATATGAATGTCCTTGTCAGTCAGACTTCTATAGAAATATCACCATGGACAAATGCGAGGGTATGCTGTTATTTCTAAATTTATTAATTTATATATGCTTAAATTGTAAAAGTAAATTATATGCCATAGATTCGTTTTTTCTTTTAGGAAATGAAAATTTAAAACATTTTAATTGTAACATTGTTTTTCAAAGAAAAAATATATAGTTTTTTTTTTGGACAATTAAAAGAAAAAAAAATATTTAAAAATTCTTTTTCTTCTCTCTGGTTTTTAATGAAAAAACATACACTCCCATTGGTTGGTGGATGATTGTGCTTTGTTTATTTAGGTGCTAGGAAAACTTTAATTTTAAAACAATGTGTTACTTTAAAAAGTTATACTAAAAAGGCAAAAAAACCTCAGGTATTAATTTCTTGTTTATTTTTTAGCATGCTTCTGTAACACAAGTAACACAGAAAGCTGTGATTCAACATCTGGATTTTGTTTGTGTAAAACCAACTGGCAGGGCTCTACATGCAATGATGATGTAAATGAATGTTCCAACAACAGTCTCTATAATTGCTCTATCAAACTCATACTGCAACAATACTGTAGGAGGATATGAATGTCCTTGTCAGTCAGACTTCTATAGAAATATCACCATGGACAAATGCGAGGGTATGCTGTTATTTCTAAATTTTATTAATTTATATATGCTTAAATTGTAATAGTAAATTATAAGCCATAGATTTGTTTTTCTTTTTAGAAATGAAAACAAAACATTTTAATTGTAACATTTTTTTTGAAGAAGAAATATGTAGTTTTTTTTTGTACCCCTAAATTTAAAAAGGAATATTTAAAAATTCTTTTCCTTCTCTCTGGTTTTTAATGAAAAAACATACATCCCATTGGTTGGTGGATGCTTGTGCTTTGTTTATTTAGGTGCTAGGAAAACTTTAATTTTAGAACAATGTGTTACTTTAAAAGCTATACTAAAAAAAGCAAAAAACCTCAGGTATAATTTCTTGTTCATTTTTTAGCATGCTTCTGTAACACAAGTAACACAGAAAGCTGTGATTCAACATCTGGATTTTGTTTGTGTAAAACCAACTGGCAGGGCTCTACATGCAATGATGATGTAAATGAATGTTCCAACAACAGTCTCTATAATTGCTCATCAAACTCATACTGCAACAATACTGTAGGAGGATATGAATGTCCTTGTCAGTCAGACTTCTATAGAAATATCACCATGGACAAATGCGAGGGTATGCTGTTATTTCTAAATTTTATTAATTTATATATGCTTAAATTGTAAAAGTAAATTATAAGCCATAGATTCGTTTTTCTTTTAGAAATGAAAACAAAACATTTTAATTATAACATTTTTTTTGAAGAAGAAATATGTAGTTTTTTTTTGTACCCCTAAATTTAAAAAGGAATATTTAAAAATTCTTTTTCTTCTCTCTGGTTTTTAATGAAAAAACATACATCCCATTGGTTGGTGGATGATTTTGCTTTGTTTATTTAGGTGCTAGGAAAACTTTAATTTTAGAAATACAATGTGTTACTTTAAAAAGTCTTACTAAAAAAAAAAGCAAAAACCTCAGGTATTAATTTCTTATTCATTTTTTAGCATGCTTCTGTAACACAAGTAACACAGAAAGCTGTGATTCAACATCTGGATTTTGTTTGTGTAAAACCAACTGGCAGGGCTCTACATGCAATGATGATGTAAATGAATGTCCCAACAACAGTCTCTATAATTGCTCATCAAACTCCATACTGCAACAATACTGTAGGAGGATATGAATGTCCTTGTCAGTCAGACTTCTATAGAAATATCACCATGGACAAATGTGAGGGTATGCTGTTATTTCTAAATTTTATTAATTTATATATGCTTAAATTGTAAAAGTAAATTATATGCCATAGATTCGTTTTTCTTTTAGAAATGAAAACAAAACATTTTAATTGTAACATTGTTTTTGAAGAAAAAATATATAGTTTTTTTTTTTGGACAATTAAAAGAAAAAAAAAATTTTAAAAATTCTTTTTCTTCTCTCTGGTTTTTAATGAAAAAACATACATCCCATTGGTTGGTGGATGATTGTGCTTTGTTTATTTAGGTGCTAGGAAAACTTTAATTTTAGAACAATGTGTTACTTTTAAAAAGTTATACTAAAAAAGCAAAAAACCTCAGGTATTAATTTCTTGTTTATTTTTTAGCATGCTTCTGTAACACAAGTAACACAGAAAGCTGTGATTCAACATCTGGATTTTGTTTGTGTAAAACCAACTGGCAGGGCTCTACATGCAATGATGATGTAAATGAATGTTCCAACAACAGTCTCTATAATTGCTCATCAAACTCATACTGCAACAATACTGTAGGAGGATATGAATGTCCTTGTCAGTCAGACTTCTATAGAAATATCACCATGGACAAATGCGAGGGTATGCTGTTATTTCTAAATTTTATTAATTTATATATGCTTAAATTGTAATAGTAAATTATAAGCCATAGATTTGTTTTTCTTTTTAGAAATGAAAACAAAACATTTTAATTGTAACATTTTTTTTGAAGAAGAAATATGTAGTTTTTTTTTGTACCCCTAAATTTAAAAAGGAATATTTAAAAAATTCTTTTTTCTTCTCTCTGGTTTTTAATGAAAAAACATACATCCCATTGGTTGGTGGATGATTTTGCTTTGTTTATTTAGGTGCTAGGAAAACTTTAATTTTAGAACAATGTGTTACTTTAAAAAGTCTTACTAAAAAAAGCAAAAAACCTCAGGTATTAATTTCTTATTCATTTTTTAGCATGCTTCTGTAACACAAGTAACACAGAAAGCTGTGATTCAACATCTGGATTTTGTTTGTGTAAAACCAACTGGCAGGGCTCTACATGCAATGATGATGTAAATGAATGTCCCAACAACAGTCTCTATAATTGCTCATCAAACTCATACTGCAACAATACTGTAGGAGGATATGAATGTCCTTGTCAGTCAGACTTCTATAGAAATATCACCATGGACAAATGTGAGGGTATGCTGTTATTTCTAAATTTTATTAATTTATATATGCTTAAATTGTAAAAGTAAATTATATGCCATAGATTCGTTTTTCTTTTAGAAATGAAAACAAAACATTTTAATTGTAACATTGTTTTTGAAGAAAAAATATATAGTTTTTTTTTTTGGACAATTAAAAGAAAAAAAAATATTTAAAAATTCTTTTTCTTCTCTCTGGTTTTTAATGAAAAAACATACATCCCATTGGTTGGTGGATGATTGTGCTTTGTTTATTTAGGTGCTAGGAAAACTTTAATTTTAGAACAATGTGTTACTTTAAAAAGTTATACTAAAAAAAGCAAAAAACCTCAGGTATTAATTTCTTGTTTATTTTTTAGCATGCTTCTGTAACACAAGTAACACAGAAAGCTGTGATTCAACATCTGGATTTTGTTTGTGTAAAACCAACTGGCAGGGCTCTACATGCAATGATGATGTAAATGAATGTTCCAACAACAGTCTCTATAATTGCTCATCAAACTCATACTGCAACAATACTGTAGGAGGATATGAATGTCCTTGTCAGTCAGACTTCTATAGAAATATCACCATGGACAAATGCGAGGGTATGCTGTTATTTCTAAATTTTATTAATTTATATATGCTTAAATTGTAATAGTAAATTATAAGCCATAGATTTGTTTTTCTTTTAGAAATGAAAACAAAACATTTTAATTGTAACATTTTTTTTGAAGAAGAAATATGTAGTTTTTTTTTGTACCCCTAAATTTAAAAAGGAATATTTAAAAATTCTTTTCCTTCTCTCTGGTTTTTAATGAAAAAACATACATCCCATTGGTTGGTGGATGATTGTGCTTTGTTTATTTAGGTGCTAGGAAAACTTTAATTTTAGAACAATGTGTTACTTTAAAAAGCTATACTAAAAAAAGCAAAAAACCTCAGGTATTAATTTCTTGTTCATTTTTTAGCATGCTTCTGTAACACAAGTAACACAGAAAGCTGTGATTCAACATCTGGATTTTGTTTGTGTAAAACCAACTGGCAGGGCTCTACATGCAATGATGATGTAAATGAATGTTCCAACAACAGTCTCTATAATTGCTCATCAAACTCATACTGCAACAATACTGTAGGAGGATATGAATGTCCTTGTCAGTCAGACTTCTATAGAAATATCACCATGGACAAATGCGAGGGTATGCTGTTATTTCTAAATTTTATTAATTTATATATGCTTAAATTGTAAAAGTAAATTATAAGCCATAGATTCGTTTTTCTTTTAGAAATGAAAACAAAACATTTTAATTATAACATTTTTTTTGAAGAAGAAATATGTAGTTTTTTTTTGTACCCCTAAATTTAAAAAGGAATATTTAAAAATTCTTTTTCTTCTCTCTGGTTTTTAATGAAAAAACATACATCCCATTAGTTAGTGGATGATTTTGCTTTGTTTATTTAGGTGCTAGGAAAACTTTAATTTTAGAACAATGTGTTACTTTAAAAAGTCTTACTAAAAAAAGCAAAAAACCTCAGGTATTAATTTCTTATTCATTTTTTAGCATGCTTCTGTAACACAAGTAACACAGAAAGCTGTGATTCAACATCTGGATTTTGTTTGTGTAAAACCAACTGGCAGGGCTCTACATGCAATGATGATGTAAATGAATGTTCCAACAACAGTCTCTATAATTGCTCATCAAACTCATACTGCAACAATACTGTAGGAGGATATGAATGTCCTTGTCAGTCAGACTTCTATAGAAATATCACCATGGACAAATGCGAGGGTATGCTGTTATTTCTAAATTTTATTAATTTATATATGCTTAAATTGTAAAAGTAAATTATATGCCATTGATTCGTTTTTCTTTTAGAAATGAAAACAAAACATTTTAATTGTAACATTTTTTTTGAAGAAGAAATATATAGTTTTTTTTTTGGACAATTAAAAGAAAAAAATATTAAAAAATTCTTTTTCTTCTCTCTGGTTTTAATGAAAAAACATACATCCCATTGGTGGGTGGATGATTTTGCAGTGTTTATCTAGGTGCTAGGGAAAACTTTAATTTTAGAACAATGAGTTACTTTAAAAAGTCTTACTAAAAAAAGCAAAAAACCTCAGGTATTAATTTCTTGTTCATTTTTTAGCATGCTTCTGTAACACAAGTATCACAGAAAACTGTGATTCAACATCTGGATTTTGTTTGTGTAAAACCAACTGGCAGGGCTCTACATGCAATGATGATGTAAATGAATGTTCCAACAACAGTCTCTATAATTGCTCATCAAACTCATACTGCAACAATACTGTAGGAGGATATGAATGTCCTTGTCAGTCAGACTTCTATAGAAATATCACCATGGACAAATGCGAGGGTATGCTGTTATTTCTAAATTTTATTAATTTATATATGCTTAAATTGTAAAAGTAAATTATAAGCCATAGATTCGTTTTTCTTTTAGAAATGAAAACAAAACATTTTAATTGTATTATTTTTTTTGAAGAAGAAATATGTAGTTTTTTTTTGTACCCCTAAATTTAAAAAGGAATATTTAAAAATTCTTTTTCTTCTCTCTGGTTTTTAATGAAAAAACATACATCCCATTGGTTGGTGGATGATTTTGCTTTGTTTATTTAGGTGCTAGGAAAACTTTAATTTTAGAACAATGTGTTACTTTAAAAAGTCTTACTAAAAAAAGCAAAAAACCTCAGGTATTAATTTCTTATTCATTTTTTAGCATGCTTCTGTAACACAAGTAACACAGAAAGCTGTGATTCAACATCTGGATTTTGTTTGTGTAAAACCAACTGGCAGGGCTCTACATGCAATGATGATGTAAATGAATGTTCCAACAACAGTCTCTATAATTGCCCATCAAACTCATACTGCAACAATACTGTAGGAGGATATGAATGTCCTTGTCAGTCAGACTTCTATAGAAATATCACCATGGACAAATGCGAGGGTATGCTGTTATTTCTAAATTTTATTAATTTATATATGCTTAAATTGTAAAAGTAAATTATATGCCATAGATTCATTTTTCTTTTAGAAATGAAAACAAAACATTTTAATTGTAACATTGTTTTTGAAGAAAAAATATATAGTTTTTTTTTTTGGACAATTAAAAGAAAAAAAAATATTTAAAAATTCTTTTTCTTCTCTCTGGTTTTTAATGAAAAAACATACATCCCATTGGTGGGTGGATGATTGTGCTTTGTTTATTTAGGTGCTAGAGAAAACTTTAATTTTCAAACAATGTGTTACTTTAAAAAGTCTTACTAAAAAAAGCAAAAAACCTCAGGTATCAAATTTCTTGTTCATTTTTTAGCATGCTTCTGTAACACAAGTAACACAGAAAGCTGTGATTCAACATCTGGATTTTGTTTGTGTAAAACCAACTGGCAGGGCTCTACATGCAATGATGATGTAAATGAATGTTCCAACAACAGTCTCTATAATTGCTCATCAAACTCATACTGCAACAATACTGTAGGAGGATATGAATGTCCTTGTCAGTCAGACTTCTATAGAAATATCACCATGGACAAATGCGAGGGTATGCTGTTATTTCTAAATTTTATTAATTTATATATGCTTAAATTGTAAAAGTAAATTATATGCCATTGATTCGTTTTTCTTTTAGAAATGAAAACAAAACATTTTAATTGTAACATTTTTTTTGAAGAAGAAATATATAGTTTTTTTTTTGGACAATTAAAAGAAAAAAATATTAAAAAATTCTTTTTCTTCTCTCTGGTTTTAATGAAAAAACATACATCCCATTGGTGGGTGGATGATTTTGCAGTGTTTATCTAGGTGCTAGGGAAAACTTTAATTTTAGAACAATGAGTTACTTTAAAAAGTCTTACTAAAAAAAGCAAAAAACCTCAGGTATTAATTTCTTGTTCATTTTTTAGCATGCTTCTGTAACACAAGTAACACAGAAAGCTGTGATTCAACATCTGGATTTTGTTTGTGTAAAACCAACTGGCAGGGCTCTACATGCAATGATGATGTAAATGAATGTTCCAACAACAGTCTCTATAATTGCTCATCAAACTCATACTGCAACAATACTGTAGGAGGATATGAATGTCCTTGTCAGTCAGACTTCTATAGAAATATCACCATGGACAAATGCGAGGGTATGCTGTTATTTCTAAATTTTATTAATTTATATATGCTTAAATTGTAAAAGTAAATTATAAGCCATAGATTCGTTTTTCTTTTAGAAATGAAAACAAAACATTTTAATTGTAACATTTTTTTTGAAGAAGAAATATGTAGTTTTTTTTTGTACCCCTAAATTTAAAAAGGAATATTTAAAAATTCTTTTTCTTCTCTCTGGTTTTTAATGAAAAAACATACATCCCATTGGTTGGTGGATGATTTTGCTTTGTTTATTTAGGTGCTAGGAAAACTTTAATTTTAGAACAATGTGTTACTTTAAAAAGTCTTACTAAAAAAAGCAAAAAACCTCAGGTATTAATTTCTTATTCATTTTTTAGCATGCTTCTGTAACACAAGTAACACAGAAAGCTGTGATTCAACATCTGGATTTTGTTTGTGTAAAACCAACTGGCAGGGCTCTACATGCAATGATGATGTAAATGAATGTTCCAACAACAGTCTCTATAATTGCCCATCAAACTCATACTGCAACAATACTGTAGGAGGATATGAATGTCCTTGTCAGTCAGACTTCTATAGAAATATCACCATGGACAAATGCGAGGGTATGCTGTTATTTCTAAATTTTATTAATTTATATATGCTTAAATTGTAAAAGTAAATTATATGCCATAGATTCATTTTTCTTTTAGAAATGAAAACAAAACATTTTAATTGTAACATTGTTTTTGAAGAAAAAATATATAGTTTTTTTTTTGGACAATTAAAAGAAAAAAAATATTTAAAAATTCTTTTTTCTTCTCTCTGGTTTTTAATGAAAAAACATACATCCCATTGGTGGGTGGATGATTGTGCTTTGTTTATTTAGGTGCTAGAGAAAACTTTAATTTTAAAACAATGTGTTACTTTAAAAAGTCTTACTAAAAAAAGCAAAAAACCTCAGGTATCAAATTTCTTGTTCATTTTTTAGCATGCTTCTGTAACACAAGTAACACAGAAAGCTGTGATTCAACATCTGGATTTTGTTTGTGTAAAACCAACTGGCAGGGCTCTACATGCAATGATGATGTAAATGAATGTTCCAACAATAGTCTCTATAATTGCTCATCAAACTCATACTGCAACAATACTGTAGGAGGATATGAATGTCCTTGTCAGTCAGACTTCTATAGAAATATCACCATGGACAAATGCGAGGGTATGCTGTTATTTCTAAATTTTATTAATTTATATATGCTTAAATTGTAAAAGTAAATTATATGCCATAGATTCATTTTTCTTTAGAAATGAAAACAAAACATTTTAATTGTAACATTGTTTTTGAAGAAAAAAATATATAGTTTTTTTTTTTTGGACAATTAAAAGAAAAGAAAATTATTAAAAAATTCTTTTTCTTCTCTCTGGTTTTTAATGAAAAAACATACATCCCATTGGTGGGTGGATGATTTTGCAGTGTTTATCTAGGTGCTAGGGAAATTTTTAATTTTAAAACAATGTGTTACTTTAAAAATTCTTACTAAAAAAAGCAAAAATCCTCAGGTATTAATTTCTTGTTCATTTTTTAGCATGCTTCTGTAGCACAAGTAACACAGAAAGCTGTGATTCAACATCTGGATTTTGTTTGTGTAAAACCAACTGGCAGGGCTCTACATGCAATGATGATGTAAATGAATGTTCCAACAACAGTCTCTATAATTGCTCATCAAACTCATACTGCAACAATACTGTAGGAGGATATGAATGTCCTTGTCAGTCAGACTTCTATAGAAATATCACCATGGACAAATGCGAGGGTATGCTGTTATTTCCTAAATTTTATTAATTTATATATGCTTAAATTGTAAAAGTAAATTATAAGCCATAGATTCGTTTTTCTTTTAGAAATGAAAACAAAACATTTTAATTATAACATTTTTTTTGAAGAAGAAATATGTAGTTTTTTTTTGTACCCCTAAATTTAAAAAGGAATATTTAAAAATTCTTTTTCTTCTCTCTGGTTTTTAATGAAAAAACATACATCCCATTGGTTGGTGGATGATTTTGCTTTGTTTATTTAGGTGCTAGGAAAACTTTAATTTTAGAACAATGTGTTACTTTAAAAAGTCTTACTAAAAAAAGCAAAAAACCTCAGGTATTAATTTCTTATTCATTTTTTAGCATGCTTCTGTAACACAAGTAACACAGAAAGCTGTGATTCAACATCTGGATTTTGTTTGTGTAAAACCAACTGGCAGGGCTCTACATGCAATGATGATGTAAATGAATGTTCCAACAACAGTCTCTATAATTGCTCATCAAACTCATACTGCAACAATACTGTAGGAGGATATGAATGTCCTTGTCAGTCAGACTTCTATAGAAATATCACCATGGACAAATGCGAGGGTATGCTGTTATTTCTAAATTTTATTAATTTATATATGCTTAAATTGTAAAAGTAAATTATAAGCCATAGATTCGTTTTTCTTTTAGAAATGAAAACAAAACATTTAATTGTAACATTTTTTTTGAAGAAGAAATATATAGTTTTTTTTTTGGACAATTAAAAGAAAAAAATATTTAAAAATTCTTTTTCTTCTCTCTGGTTTTAATGAAAAAACATACATCCCATTGGTGGGTGGATGATTTTGCAGTGTTTATCTAGGTGCTAGGGAAAACTTTAATTTTAGAACAATGTGTTACTTTAAAAAGTCTTACTAAAAAAAGCAAAAAACCTGAGGTATTAATTTCTTGTTCATTTTTTAGCATGCTTCTGTAACACAAGTAACACAGAAAGCTGTGATTCAACATCTGGATTTTGTTTGTGTAAAACCAACTGGCAGGGCTCTACATGCAATGATGATGTAAATGAATGTTCCAACAACAGTCTCTATAATTGCTCATCAAACTCATACTGCAACAATACTGTAGGAGGATATGAATGTCCTTGTCAGTCAGACTTCTATAGAAATATCACCATGGAAAATTGCGAGGGTATGCTGTTATTTCTAAATTTTATTAATTCATATATGCTTAAATTGTAAAAGTAAATTATATGCCATTGATTCGTTTTTCTTTTAGAAATGAAAACAAAACATTTAATTGTAACATTTTTTTTGAAGAAGAAATATATAGTTTTTTTTTTGGACAATTAAAAGAAAAAAATATTAAAAAATTCTTTTTCTTCTCTCTGGTTTTAATGAAAAAACATACATCCCATTGGTGGGTGGATGATTTTGCAGTGTTTATCTAGGTGCTAGGGAAAACTTTAATTTTAGAACAATGTGTTACTTTAAAAAGTCTTACTAAAAAAGCAAAAAACCTGAGGTATTAATTTCTTGTTCATTTTTTAGCATGCTTCTGTAACACAAGTAACACAGAAAGCTGTGATTCAACATCTGGATTTTGTTTGTGTAAAACCAACTGGCAGGGCTCTACATGCAATGATGATGTAAATGAATGTTCCAACAACAGTCTCTATAATTGCTCATCAAACTCATACTGCAACAATACTGTAGGAGGATATGAATGTCCTTGTCAGTCAGACTTCTATAGAAATATCACCATGGAAAATTGCGAGGGTATGCTGTTATTTCTAAATTTTATTAATTCATATATGCTTAAATTGTAAAAGTAAATTATATGCCATTGATTCGTTTTTCTTTTAGAAATGAAAACAAAACATTTAATTGTAACATTTTTTTTGAAGAAGAAATATATAGTTTTTTTTTTGGACAATTAAAAGAAAAAAATATTAAAAAATTCTTTTTCTTCTCTCTGGTTTTAATGAAAAAACATACATCCCATTGGTGGGTGGATGATTTTGCAGTGTTTATCTAGGTGCTAGGGAAAACTTTAATTTTAGAACAATGAGTTACTTTAAAAAGTCTTACTAAAAAAGCAAAAAACCTCAGGTATTAATTTCTTGTTCATTTTTTAGCATGCTTCTGTAACACAAGTAACACAGAAAGCTGTGATTCAACATCTGGATTTTGTTTGTGTAAAACCAACTGGCAGGGCTCTACATGCAATGATGATGTAAATGAATGTTCCAACAACAGTCTCTATAATTGCTCATCAAACTCATACTGCAACAATACTGTAGGAGGATATGAATGTCCTTGTCAGTCAGACTTCTATAGAAATATCACCATGGACAAATGCGAGGGTATGCTGTTATTTCTAAATTTTATTAATTTATATATGCTTAAATTGTAAAAGTAAATTATAAGCCATAGATTCGTTTTTCTTTTAGAAATGAAAACAAAACATTTTAATTGTAACATTTTTTGAAGAAGAAATATGTAGTTTTTTTTTGTACCCCTAAATTTAAAAGGAATATTTAAAAATTCTTTTTCTTCTCTCTGGTTTTTAATGAAAAAACATACATCCCATTGGTTGGTGGATGATTTTGCTTTGTTTATTTAGGTGCTAGGAAAACTTTAATTTTAGAACAATGTGTTACTTTAAAAAGTCTTACTAAAAAAAGCAAAAAACCTCAGGTATTAATTTCTTATTCATTTTTTAGCATGCTTCTGTAACACAAGTAACACAGAAAGCTGTGATTCAACATCTGGATTTTGTTTGTGTAAAACCAACTGGCAGGGCTCTACATGCAATGATGATGTAAATGAATGTTCCAACAACAGTCTCTATAATTGCCCATCAAACTCATACTGCAACAATACTGTAGGAGGATATGAATGTCCTTGTCAGTCAGACTTCTATAGAAATATCACCATGGACAAATGCGAGGGTATGCTGTTATTTCTAAATTTTATTAATTTATATATGCTTAAATTGTAAAAGTAAATTATATGCCATAGATTCATTTTTCTTTTAGAAATGAAAACAAAACATTTTAATTGTAACATTGTTTTTGAAGAAAAAATATATAGTTTTTTTTTTGGACAATTAAAAGAAAAAAAAAAAAATATTTAAAAATTCTTTTTTCTTCTCTCTGGTTTTTAATGAAAAAACATACATCCCATTGGTGGGTGGATGATTGTGCTTTGTTTATTTAGGTGCTAGAGAAAACTTTAATTTTAAAACAATGTGTTACTTTAAAAAGTCTTACTAAAAAAAGCAAAAAACCTCAGGTATCAAATTTCTTGTTCATTTTTTAGCATGCTTCTGTAACACAAGTAACACAGAAAGCTGTGATTCAACATCTGGATTTTGTTTGTGTAAAACCAACTGGCAGGGCTCTACATGCAATGATGATGTAAATGAATGTTCCAACAACAGTCTCTATAATTGCTCATCAAACTCATACTGCAGCAATACTGTAGGAGGATATGAATGTCCTTGTCAGTCAGACTTCTATAGAAATATCACCATGGACAAATGCGAGGGTATGCTGTTATTTCTAAATTTTATTAATTTATATATGCTTAAATTGTAAAAGTAAATTATATGCCATTGATTCGTTTTTCTTTTAGAAATGAAAACAAAACATTTTAATTGTAACATTTTTTTTGAAGAAGAAATATATAGTTTTTTTTTTTGGACAATTAAAAGAAAAAAATATTAAAAAATTCTTTTTCTTCTCTCTGGTTTTAATGAAAAAACATACATCCCATTGGTGGGTGGATGATTTTGCAGTGTTTATCTAGGTGCTAGGGAAAACTTTAATTTTAGAACAATGAGTTACTTTAAAAGTCTTACTAAAAAAAGCAAAAAACCTCAGGTATTAATTTCTTGCTCATTTTTTAGCATGCTTCTGTAACACAAGTAACACAGAAAGCTGTGATTCAACATCTGGATTTTGTTTGTGTAAAACCAACTGGCAGGGCTCTACATGCAATGATGATGTAAATGAATGTTCCAACAACAGTCTCTATAATTGCTCATCAAACTCATACTGCAACAATACTGTAGGAGGATATGAATGTCCTTGTCAGTCAGACTTCTATAGAAATATCACCATGGACAAATGCGAGGGTATGCTGTTATTTCTAAATTTTATTAATTTATATATGCTTAAATTGTAAAAGTAAATTATAAGCCATAGATTCGTTTTTCTTTTAGAAATGAAAACAAAACATTTTAATTGTAACATTTTTTTTGAAGAAGAAATATGTAGTTTTTTTTGTACCCCTAAATTTAAAAAGGAATATTTAAAAATTCTTTTCTTCTCTCTGGTTTTTAATGAAAAAACATACATCCCATTGGTTGGTGGATGATTTTGCTTTGTTTATTTAGGTGCTAGGAAAACTTTAATTTTAGAACAATGTGTTACTTTAAAAAGTCTTACTAAAAAAGCAAAAAACCTCAGGTATTAATTTCTTATTCATTTTTTAGCATGCTTCTGTAACACAAGTAACACAGAAAGCTGTGATTCAACATCTGGATTTTGTTTGTGTAAAACCAACTGGCAGGGCTCTACATGCAATGATGATGTAAATGAATGTTCCAACAACAGTCTCTATAATTGCCCATCAAACTCATACTGCAACAATACTGTAGGAGGATATGAATGTCCTTGTCAGTCAGACTTCTATAGAAATATCACCATGGACAAATGCGAGGGTATGCTGTTATTTCTAAATTTTATTAATTTATATATGCTTAAATTGTAAAAGTAAATTATATGCCATAGATTCATTTTTCTTTTAGAAATGAAAACAAAACATTTTAATTGTAACATTGTTTTTGAAGAAAAAATATATAGTTTTTTTTTTGGACAATTAAAAGAAAAAAAAATATTTAAAAATTCTTTTTCTTCTCTCTGGTTTTTAATGAAAAAACATACATCCCATTGGTGGGTGGATGATTGTGCTTTGTTTATTTAGGTGCTAGAGAAAACTTTAATTTTAAAACAATGTGTTACTTTAAAAAGTCTTACTAAAAAAAAAAGCAAAAAACCTCAGGTATCAAATTTCTTGTTCATTTTTTAGCATGCTTCTGTAACACAAGTAACACAGAAAGCTGTGATTCAACATCTGGATTTTGTTTGTGTAAAACCAACTGGCAGGGCTCTACATGCAATGATGATGTAAATGAATGTTCCAACAACAGTCTCTATAATTGCTCATCAAACTCATACTGCAACAATACTGTAGGAGGATATGAATGTCCTTGTCAGTCAGACTTCTATAGAAATATCACCATGGACAAATGCGAGGGTATGCTGTTATTTCTAAATTTTATTAATTTATATATGCTTAAATTGTAAAAGTAAATTATATGCCATAGATTCATTTTTCTTTTAGAAATGAAAACAAAACATTTTAATTGTAACATTGTTTTTGAAGAAAAAATATATAGTTTTTTTTTTTGGACAATTAAAAGAAAAGAAAATATTAAAAAATTCTTTTTCTTCTCTCTGGTTTTTAATGAAAAAACATACATCCCATTGGTGGGTGGATGATTTTGCAGTGTTTATCTAGGTGCTAGGGAAATTTTTAATTTTAAAACAATGTGTTACTTTAAAAATTCTTACTAAAAAAAGCAAAAATCCTCAGGTATTAATTTCTTGTTCATTTTTTAGCATGCTTCTGTAGCACAAGTAACACAGAAAGCTGTGATTCAACATCTGGATTTTGTTTGTGTAAAACCAACTGGCAGGGCTCTACATGCAATGATGATGTAAATGAATGTTCCAACAACAGTCTCTATAATTGCTCATCAAACTCATACTGCAACAATACTGTAGGAGGATATGAATGTCCTTGTCAGTCAGACTTCTATAGAAATATCACCATGGACAAATGCGAGGGTATGCTGTTATTTCTAAATTTTATTAATTTATATATGCTTAAATTGTAAAAGTAAATTATAAGCCATAGATTCGTTTTTCTTTTAGAAATGAAAACAAAACATTTTAATTGTAACATTTTTTTTGAAGAAGAAATATGTAGTTTTTTTTTGTACCCCTAAATTTAAAAAGGAATATTTAAAAATTCTTTTTCTTCTCTCTGGTTTTTAATGAAAAACATACATCCCATTGGTTGGTGGATGATTTTGCTTTGTTTATTTAGGTGCTAGGAAAACTTTAATTTTAGAACAATGTGTTACTTTAAAAGTCTTACTAAAAAAAGCAAAAAACCTCAGGTATTAATTTCTTATTCATTTTTTAGCATGCTTCTGTAACACAAGTAACACAGAAAGCTGTGATTCAACATCTGGATTTTGTTTGTGTAAAACCAACTGGCAGGGCTCTACATGCAATGATGATGTAAATGAATGTTCCAACAACAGTCTCTATAATTGCCCATCAAACTCATACTGCAACAATACTGTAGGAGGATATGAATGTCCTTGTCAGTCAGACTTCTATAGAAATATCACCATGGACAAATGCGAGGGTATGCTGTTATTTCTAAATTTTATTAATTTATATATGCTTAAATTGTAAAAGTAAATTATATGCCATAGATTCATTTTTCTTTTAGAAATGAAAACAAAACATTTTAATTGTAACATTGTTTTTGAAGAAAAAATATATAGTTTTTTTTTTTGGACAATTAAAAGAAAAAAAAATATTTAAAAATTCTTTTCTTCTCTCTGGTTTTTAATGAAAAAACATACATCCCATTGGTGGGTGGATGATTGTGCTTTGTTTATTTAGGTGCTAGAGAAAACTTTAATTTTAAAACAATGTGTTACTTTAAAAAAGTCTTACTAAAAAAAGCAAAAAACCTCAGGTATCAAATTTCTTGTTCATTTTTTAGCATGCTTCTGTAACACAAGTAACACAGAAAGCTGTGATTCAACATCTGGATTTTGTTTGTGTAAAACCAACTGGCAGGGCTCTACATGCAATGATGATGTAAATGAATGTTCCAACAACAGTCTCTATAATTGCTCATCAAACTCATACTGCAACAATACTGTAGGAGGATATGAATGTCCTTGTCAGTCAGACTTCTATAGAAATATCACCATGGACAAATGCGAGGGTATGCTGTTATTTCTAAATTTTATTAATTTATATATGCTTAAATTGTAAAAGTAAATTATATGCCATAGATTCATTTTTCTTTTAGAAATGAAAACAAAACATTTTAATTGTAACATTGTTTTTGAAGAAAAAATATATAGTTTTTTTTTTTGGACAATTAAAAGAAAAGAAAATATTAAAAAATTCTTTTTCTTCTCTCTGGTTTTTAATGAAAAAACATACATCCCATTGGTGGGTGGATGATTTTGCAGTGTTTATCTAGGTGCTAGGGAAATTTTTAATTTTAAAACAATGTGTTACTTTAAAAATTCTTACTAAAAAAAGCAAAAATCCTCAGGTATTAATTTCTTGTTCATTTTTTAGCATGCTTCTGTAGCACAAGTAACACAGAAAGCTGTGATTCAACATCTGGATTTTGTTTGTGTAAAACCAACTGGCAGGGCTCTACATGCAATGATGATGTAAATGAATGTTCCAACAACAGTCTCTATAATTGCTCATCAAACTCATACTGCAACAATACTGTAGGAGGATATGAATGTCCTTGTCAGTCAGACTTCTATAGAAATATCACCATGGACAAATGCGAGGGTATGCTGTTATTTCTAAATTTTATTAATTCATATATGCTTAAATTGTAAAAGTAAATTATATGCCATTGATTCGTTTTTCTTTTAGAAATGAAAACAAAACATTTAATTGTAACATTTTTTTTGAAGAAGAAATATATAGTTTTTTTTTTGGACAATTAAAAGAAAAAAATATTTAAAAATTCTTTTTCTTCTCTCTGGTTTTAATGAAAAAACATACATCCCATTGGTGGGTGGATGATTTTGCAGTGTTTATCTAGGTGCTAGGGAAAACTTTAATTTTAGAACAATGTGTTACTTTAAAAAGTCTTACTAAAAAAAGCAAAAAACCTGAGGTATTAATTTCTTGTTCATTTTTTAGCATGCTTCTGTAACACAAGTAACACAGAAAGCTGTGATTCAACATCTGGATTTTGTTTGTGTAAAACCAACTGGCAGGGCTCTACATGCAATGATGATGTAAATGAATGTTCCAACAACAGTCTCTATAATTGCTCATCAAACTCATACTGCAACAATACTGTAGGAGGATATGAATGTCCTTGTCAGTCAGACTTCTATAGAAATATCACCATGGAAAATTGCGAGGGTATGCTGTTATTTCTAAATTTTATTAATTCATATATGCTTAAATTGTAAAAGTAAATTATATGCCATTGATTCGTTTTTCTTTTAGAAATGAAAACAAAACATTTAATTGTAACATTTTTTTGAAGAAGAAATATATAGTTTTTTTTTTGGACAATTAAAAGAAAAAAATATTAAAAAATTCTTTTTCTTCTCTCTGGTTTTAATGAAAAAACATACATCCCATTGGTGGGTGGATGATTTTGCAGTGTTTATCTAGGTGCTAGGAAAACTTTAATTTTAGAACAATGAGTTACTTTAAAAAGTCTTACTAAAAAAAGCAAAAAACCTCAGGTATTAATTTCTTGTTCATTTTTTAGCATGCTTCTGTAACACAAGTAACACAGAAAGCTGTGATTCAACATCTGGATTTTGTTTGTGTAAAACCAACTGGCAGGGCTCTACATGCAATGATGATGTAAATGAATGTTCCAACAACAGTCTCTATAATTGCTCATCAAACTCATACTGCAACAATACTGTAGGAGGATATGAATGTCCTTGTCAGTCAGACTTCTATAGAAATATCACCATGGACAAATGCGAGGGTATGCTGTTATTTCTAAATTTTATTAATTTATATATGCTTAAATTGTAAAAGTAAATTATAAGCCATAGATTCGTTTTTCTTTTAGAAATGAAAACAAAACATTTTAATTGTAACATTTTTTTTGAAGAAGAAATATGTAGTTTTTTTTTGTACCCCTAAATTTAAAAAGGAATATTTAAAAATTCTTTTTCTTCTCTCTGGTTTTTAATGAAAAAACATACATCCCATTGGTTGGTGGATGATTTTGCTTTGTTTATTTAGGTGCTAGGAAAACTTTAATTTTAGAACAATGTGTTACTTTAAAAAGTCTTACTAAAAAAAGCAAAAAACCTCAGGTATTAATTTCTTATTCATTTTTTAGCATGCTTCTGTAACACAAGTAACACAGAAAGCTGTGATTCAACATCTGGATTTTGTTTGTGTAAAACCAACTGGCAGGGCTCTACATGCAATGATGATGTAAATGAATGTTCCAACAACAGTCTCTATAATTGCCCATCAAACTCATACTGCAACAATACTGTAGGAGGATATGAATGTCCTTGTCAGTCAGACTTCTATAGAAATATCACCATGGACAAATGCGAGGGTATGCTGTTATTTCTAAATTTTATTAATTTATATATGCTTAAATTGTAAAAGTAAATTATATGCCATAGATTCATTTTTCTTTTAGAAATGAAAACAAAACATTTTAATTGTAACATTGTTTTTGAAGAAAAAATATATAGTTTTTTTTTTTGGACAATTAAAAGAAAAAAAAATATTTAAAAATTCTTTTTCTTCTCTCTGGTTTTTAATGAAAAAACATACATCCCATTGGTGGGTGGATGATTGTGCTTTGTTTATTTAGGTGCTAGAGAAAACTTTAATTTTAAAACAATGTGTTACTTTAAAAAGTCTTACTAAAAAAAGCAAAAAACCTCAGGTATCAAATTTCTTGTTCATTTTTTAGCATGCTTCTGTAACACAAGTAACACAGAAAGCTGTGATTCAACATCTGGATTTTGTTTGTGTAAAACCAACTGGCAGGGCTCTACATGCAATGATGATGTAAATGAATGTTCCAACAACAGTCTCTATAATTGCTCATCAAACTCATACTGCAACAATACTGTAGGAGGATATGAATGTCCTTGTCAGTCAGACTTCTATAGAAATATCACCATGGACAAATGCGAGGGTATGCTGTTATTTCTAAATTTTATTAATTTATATATGCTTAAATTGTAAAAGTAAATTATAAGCCATAGATTTGTTTTTCTTTTAGAAATGAAAACAAAACATTTTAATTGTAACATTGTTTTTGAAGAAAAAATATATAGTTTTTTTTTTTTGGACAATTAAAAGAAAAGAAAATATTAAAAAATTCTTTTTCTTCTCTCTGGTTTTTAATGAAAAAACATACATCCCATTGGTGGGTGGATGATTTTGCAGTGTTTATCTAGGTGCTAGGGAAATTTTTAATTTTAAAACAATGTGTTACTTTAAAAAGTCTTACTAAAAAAAGCAAAAATCCTCAGGTATTAATTTCTTGTTCATTTTTTAGCATGCTTCTGTAGCACAAGTAACACAGAAAGCTGTGATTCAACATCTGGATTTTGTTTGTGTAAAACCAACTGGCAGGGCTCTACATGCAATGATGATGTAAATGAATGTTCCAACAACAGTCTCTATAATTGCTCATTAAACTCATACTGCAACAATACTGTAGGAGGATATGAATGTCCTTGTCAGTCAGACTTCTATAGAAATATCACCATGGAAAATTGCGAGGGTATGCTGTTATTTCTAAATTTTATTAATTCATATATGCTTAAATTGTAAAAGTAAATTATATGCCATTGATTCGTTTTTCTTTTAGAAATGAAAACAAAACATTTAATTGTAACATTTTTTTTGAAGAAGAAATATATAGTTTTTTTTTTGGACAATTAAAAGAAAAAAATATTAAAAAATTCTTTTTCTTCTCTCTGGTTTTAATGAAAAAACATACATCCCATTGGTGGGTGGATGATTTTGCAGTGTTTATCTAGGTGCTAGGGAAAACTTTAATTTTAGAACAATGAGTTACTTTAAAAAGTCTTACTAGAAAAAGCAAAAAACCTCAGGTATTAATTTCTTGTTCATTTTTTAGCATGCTTCTGTAACACAAGTAACACAGAAAGCTGTGATTCAACATCTGGATTTTGTTTGTGTAAAACCAACTGGCAGGGCTCTACATGCAATGATGATGTAAATGAATGTTCCAACAACAGTCTCTATAATTGCTCATCAAACTCATACTGCAACAATACTGTAGGAGGATATGAATGTCCTTGTCAGTCAGACTTCTATAGAAATATCACCATGGACAAATGCGAGGGTATGCTGTTATTTCTAAATTTTATTAATTTATATATGCTTAAATTGTAAAAGTAAATTATAAGCCATAGATTCGTTTTTTCTTTTAGAAATGAAAACAAAACATTTTAATTGTAACATTTTTTTTGAAGAAGAAATATGTAGTTTTTTTTTGTACCCCTAAATTTAAAAAGGAATATTTAAAATTCTTTTTCTTCTCTCTGGTTTTTAATGAAAAAACATACATCCCATTGGTTGGTGGATGATTTTGCTTTGTTTATTTAGGTGCTAGGAAAACTTTAATTTTAGAACAATGTGTTACTTTAAAAAGTCTTACTAAAAAAGCAAAAAAACCTCAGGTATTAATTTCTTATTCATTTTTTAGCATGCTTCTGTAACACAAGTAACACAGAAAGCTGTGATTCAACATCTGGATTTTGTTTGTGTAAAACCAACTGGCAGGGCTCTACATGCAATGATGATGTAAATGAATGTTCCAACAACAGTCTCTATAATTGCCCATCAAACTCATACTGCAACAATACTGTAGGAGGATATGAATGTCCTTGTCAGTCAGACTTCTATAGAAATATCACCATGGACAAATGCGAGGGTATGCTGTTATTTCTAAATTTTATTAATTTATATATGCTTAAATTGTAAAAGTAAATTATATGCCATAGATTCATTTTCTTTTAGAAATGAAAACAAAACATTTTAATTGTAACATTGTTTTTGAAGAAAAAATATATAGTTTTTTTTGGACAATTAAAAGAAAAAAAATATTTAAAAAATTCTTTTTCTTCTCTCTGGTTTTTAATGAAAAAACATACATCCCATTGGTGGGTGGATGATTGTGCTTTGTTTATTTAGGTGCTAGAGAAAACTTTAATTTTAAAACAATGTGTTACTTTAAAAAGTCTTACTAAAAAAGCAAAAAACCTCAGGTATCAAATTTCTTGTTCATTTTTTAGCATGCTTCTGTAACACAAGTAACACAGAAAGCTGTGATTCAACATCTGGATTTTGTTTGTGTAAAACCAACTGGCAGGGCTCTACATGCAATGATGATGTAAATGAATGTTCCAACAACAGTCTCTATAATTGCTCATCAAACTCATACTGCAACAATACTGTAGGAGGATATGAATGTCCTTGTCAGTCAGACTTCTATAGAAATATCACCATGGACAAATGCGAGGGTATGCTGTTATTTCTAAATTTTATTAATTTATATATGCTTAAATTGTAAAAGTAAATTATAAGCCATAGATTTGTTTTTCTTTTAGAAATGAAAACAAAACATTTTAATTGTAACATTTTTTTTGAAGAAGAAATATATAGTTTTTTTTTGTACCCCTAAATTTAAAAAGGAATATTTAAAAATTCTTTTTCTCCTCTCTGGTTTTTAATGAAAAAACATACATCCCATTGGTTGGTGGATGATTTTGCTTTGTTTATTTAGGTGCTAGGAAAACTTTAATTTTAGAACAATGTGTTACTTTAAAAAGTCTTACTAAAAAAAGCAAAAAACCTCAGGTATCAAATTTCTTGTTCATTTTTTAGCATGCTTCTGTAACACAAGTAACACAGAAAGCTGTGATTCAACATCTGGATTTTGTTTGTGTAAAACCAACTGGCAGGGCTCTACATGCAATAATGATGTAAATGAATGTTCCAACAACAGTCTCTATAATTGCTCATCAAACTCATACTGCAACAATACTGTAGGAGGATATGAATGTCCTTGTCAGTCAGACTTCTATAGAAATATCACCATGGACAAATGCGAGGGTATGCTGTTATTTCTAAATTTTATTAATTCATATATGCTTAAATTGTAAAAGTAAATTATATGCCGTTGATTCGTTTTTCTTTTAGAAATGAAAACAAAACATTTTAATTGTAACATTTTTTTGAAGAAGAAATATGTAGTTTTTTTTTGTACCCCTAAATTTAAAAAGGAATATTTAAAAATTCTTTTTCTTCTCTCTGGTTTTTAATGAAAAAACATACATCCCATTGGTGGGTGGATGATTGTGCTTTGTTTATTTAGGTGCTAGAGAAAACGTTAATTTTAAAACAATGTGTTACTTTAAAAAGTCTTACTAAAAAAAGCAAAAAACCTCAGGTATCAAATTTCTTGTTCATTTTTTAGCATGCTTCTGTAACACAAGTAACACTAAAAGCTGTGATTCAACATCTGGATTTTGTTTGTGTAAAACCAATTGGCAGGGCTCTACATGCAATGATGATGTAAATGAATGTTCCAACAACAGTCTCTATAATTGCTCATCAAACTCATACTGCAACAATACTGTAGGAGGATATGAATGTCCTTGTCAGTCAGACTTCTATAGAAATATCACCATGGACAAATGCGAGGGTATGCTGTTATTTCTAAATTTTATTAATTTATATATGCTTAAATTGTAAAAGTAAATTATATGCCATAGATTCATTTTTCTTTTAGAAATGAAAACAAAACATTTTAATTGTAACATTGTTTTTGAAGAAAAAATATATAGTTTTTTTTTTTGGACAATTAAAAGAAAAGAAAATATTTAAAAATTCTTTTTCTTCTCTCTGGTTTTTAATGAAAAAACATACATCCCATTGGTGGGTGGATGATTTTGCAGTGTTTATCTAGGTGCTAGAGAAAACTTTAATTTTAAAACAATGTGTTACTTTAAAAAGTCTTACTAAAAAAAGCAAAAATCCTCAGGTATTAATTTCTTGTTCATTTTTTAGCATGCTTCTGTAGCACAAGTAACACAGAAAGCTGTGATTCAACATCTGGATTTTGTTTGTGTAAAACCAACTGGCAGGGCTCTACATGCAATGATGATGTAAATGAATGTTCCAACAACAGTCTCTATAATTGCTCATCAAACTCATACTGCAACAATACTGTAGGAGGATATGAATGTCCTTGTCAGTCAGACTTCTATAGAAATATCACCATGGACAAATGCGAGGGTATGCTGTTATTTCTAAATTTTATTAATTTATATATGCTTAAATTGTAAAAGTAAATTATAAGCCATAGATTCGTTTTTCTTTTAGAAATGAAAACAAAACATTTTAATTATAACATTTTTTTTGAAGAAGAAATATGTAGTTTTTTTTTGTACCCCTAAATTTAAAAAGGAATATTTAAAAATTCTTTTTCTTCTCTCTGGTTTTTAATGAAAAAACATACATCCCATTGGTTGGTGGATGATTTTGCTTTGTTTATTTAGGTGCTAGGAAAACTTTAATTTTAAAACAATGTGTTACTTTAAAAAGTCTTACTAAAAAAAGCAAAAATCCTCAGGTATTAATTTCTTGTTCATTTTTTAGCATGCTTCTGTAGCACAAGTAACACAGAAAGCTGTGATTCAACATCTGGATTTTGTTTGTGTAAAACCAACTGGCAGGGCTCTACATGCAATGATGATGTAAATGAATGTTCCAACAACAGTCTCTATAATTGCTCATCAAACTCATACTGCAACAATACTGTAGGAGGATATGAATGTCCTTGTCAGTCAGACTTCTATAGAAATATCACCATGGACAAATGCGAGGGTATGCTGTTATTTCTAAATTTTATTAATTTATATATGCTTAAATTGTAAAAGTAAATTATAAGCCATAGATTCGTTTTTCTTTTAGAAATGAAAACAAAACATTTTAATTATAACATTTTTTTTGAAGAAGAAATATGTAGTTTTTTTTTGTACCCCTAAATTTAAAAAGGAATATTTAAAAATTCTTTTTCTTCTCTCTGGTTTTTAATGAAAAAACATACATCCCATTGGTTGGTGGATGATTTTGCTTTGTTTATTTAGGTGCTGGGAAAACTTTAATTTTAGAACAATGTGTTACTTTAAAAAGTTATACTAAAAAAAGCAAAAAACCTCAGGTATTAATTTCTTGTTCATTTTTTAGCATGCTTCTGTAACACAAGTAACACAGAAAGCTGTGATTCAACATCTGGATTTTGTTCGAGTAAAACCAACTGGCAGGGCTCTACATGCAATGATGATGTAAATGAATGTTCCAACAACAGTCTCTATAATTGCTCATCAAACTCATACTGCAACAATACTGTAGGAGGATATGAATGTCCTTGTCAGTCAGACTTCTATAGAAATATCACCATGGACAAATGCGAGGGTATGCTGTTATTTCTAAATTTTATTAATTTATATATGCTTAAATTGTAAAAGTAAATTATAAGCCATAGATTTGTTTTTCTTTTAGAAATGAAAACAAAACATTTTAATTGTAACATTTTTTTTTGAAGAAGAAATATGTAGTTTTTTTTTGTACCCCTAAATTTAAAAAAGAATATTTAAAAATTCTTTTTCTTCTCTCTGGTTTTTAATGAAAAAACATACATCCCATTGGTTGGTGGATGATTTTGCTTTGTTTATTTAGGTGCTAGGAAAACTTTAATTTTAGAACAATGTGTTACTTTAAAAAGTCTAACTAAAAAAAAGCAAAAAACCTCACGTATTAATTTTCTTGTTCATTTTTTAGCATGCTTCTGTAACACAAGTAACACAGAAAGCTGTGATTCAACATCTGGATTTTGTTTGTGTAAAACCAACTGGCAGGGCTCTACATGCAATGATGATGTAAATGAATGTTCCAACAACAGTCTCTATAATTGCTCATCAAACTCATACTGCAACAATACTGTAGGAGGATATGAATGTCCTTGTCAGTCAGACTTCTATAGAAATATCACCATGGACAAATGCGAGGGTATGCTGTTATTTCTAAATTTTATTAATTTATATATGCTTAAATTGTAAAAGTAAATTATATGCCATAGATTCGTTTTTCTTTTAGAAATGAAAACAAAACATTTTAATTGTAACATTGTTTTTGAAGAAAAAATATATAGTTTTTTCTTTTGGACAATTAAAAGAAAAAAAAATATTTAAAAATTCTTTTTCTTCTCTCTGGTTTTTAATGAAAAAACATACATCCCATTGGTTGGTGGATGATTGTGCTTTGTTTATTTAGGTGCTAGGAAAACTTTAATTTTAGAACAATGTGTTACTTTAAAAAGTTATACTAAAAAAAGCAAAAAAACCTCAGGTATTAAAATTGTTATTCATTTTCTAGCATGCTCCTGTAACACAAGTAACACAATAAGCTGTGATTCAACATCTGGATTTTGTTTGTGTAAAACCAACTGGCAGGGCCCTACATGCAATGATGATGTAAATGAATGTTCCAACAACAGTCTCTATAATTGCTCATCAAACTCATACTGCAACAATGTCGTTAGTGGATATGAATGTCTTTGTCATTCAGGTCACTACAAAGATAATACTTTGGCCGAATGTCAAGGTTGGATGTTAATCTTAGATCTTTTTTTTTTATTAGTTCTTTTTTTCTTTTTTTAGATCTTACAAAGAATATTTTTAGTCTATTTTACAATAGTTAAGTTCTAATTTATAAATTATTTAAAAGCCTACCAATTTTTTAAATGATTAAAAAAAACAGCTTGTATTGAAAATTACTTTGGCAAAGACTGCTTGCAACAATGCAAATGTAATAAGTTCAACTCAAAATGTAATAAAACTAATGGATCCTGTGCATGTATACATGGATGGACTGGACCTACTTGTGATGATGATGTTGATGAATGTTTGATAACTAGTGTCTGTACATCTTTAAGAAATGAAGTTTGCTTTAACACTCAAGGAAGTTTTTACTGTGACTGTCCAGTTGGATCTTTAAGAGACCAATCATCAAATATTTGCCTAAGTACTTAAGTTGTTTTTGTATTTTTTTTTATTATTAGAAAATATATGATATTAATAACATAAAAAGGTGAATTATTTGTTTTAAAATTTATGTCAAAACAATTTTATACATTTGTCTTTTATATTTTTCTTTACTTTTTTTTAGTAAAAACTAATTGTTAAAACTTATTATAAAAACTGGTTGTATTTATATCTATTAATGTTGGGTTTTTTTTAAGCCATTTATGTATATTTTCACAAATTTGTGATGGTAATAAATAACATCAAAATTTTTTTTTCTTTAGATCAGTTGCTTCAAAGAGGTATGTGATACGTTTATTACTAATTTTTTTTTATTTATTCTCAATTTATGATTGATTCATTTATTATTAATTTTCTATTTCTCTTTACTTTAAATGTAACTGAAAAAAAATATGCTGTAATTAATCCCCAAATTTATCAATCATATCCTAACATCAATGTTTTTTTTTTTTTTGGGAATCCATATTTTTTTACTACAACAAATCTATTACTTTAATATAAATGATGTCCAGTGTATCTTAAATTATCACTTTTTTTGTAATGTTAGATTTGTATTACTATGGGGAAGAAATTGGAGATGCCATTGTTCAACAACAATTAGATGTGCATAGTGAAATTATTCTTTTTAGCAGTGGGATTCCTTTTGGTACCAAACTACACAAATTTGCTCATGTAAGTTTTTTTAAATTAATTTATTTCTTTATTTTTACCAGCCCATTCTTTAGTCTTAAAAGTCTTAATGCATTGAATGTACAATTGTACCAAATTAACATGATTTTATCACTGTACAGATTTTGTAAATCTATTAACCAGACATTTTTAAAATTGAAAATTCAGATTTGTTAGGTTTAAATGCATATAAAAAAATATTTTCTGCTCAGTAATACAGAGGGAATTTTTTTTAGGACTAAATTTAATCCATAAAAAATGACAAGAATATAAATAAACTATTAGACACCCTAAAATTCTAAATTACATCAGATGAAATAAACAAGCAATTAAGCCTGTTCCATTCTGGACACAGGACGTGTTAGAGCATTTTCGTATTATGTATCAGTACGTATGCTATCTTTCAGTAAATATTTGTAAATTTTGGAAATGTTTATAAATTCAATTGTGTAATGCAAATATCTGAAAAAAGATATTAAAAAGACGTTTTCTTATATTTGAAAACAAAATTATTTTCTCTTAAATCTAACTACAAGTGGTTTGTGGTTACTGAAATAGGACTCATAATTGAAAACATTCGAAATTGTAGTCATTTAATCGTCCGAAAACTCTATCAATTGTTGCATAGCTCTGATACTTTCAATTAAACTCAGAACACAAGCTTACTATTTCATTTGATGAGTTTCTTAATAAATCTTGGTGAAACTACGTGCTGCAGTATTTCGCACCAAATGAATGGGTTATTGAACGTACAAGGTGTATATATAATATATAAGCCCCTTAGGAGCCCTGAAGCCCGGCCCTCAGAGGTCCTGTCGCAAAATGAACTTCTGATGTACACATGGCAGGCCAAGACCTACAAAATGATATATACATCATGGGTCTAGGACTTATAGTTGCTGAGAATGGGCGCTCCTTTATTAATATAGCTTATATAGTAAAAAACGGTACTAAGCCCCCTTTTACGGCCCTCAGAGGTCAGATCGCGAAATGGAAAAAAGTCATTTCTTGGCAGGCCAAGACCTACAAAATGATATATACATCATGGGTCTAGGACTTATGGTTGTTGAGATCTAGGGTGATGACAGACAGACAGACAGACAAAACGGGGACAATAGAGCATATTTTTTAGAAAATGCTCTAAAAAAAACTCACCTATTGGATGATTAAAATTGTACATAAACAGTATATATAAAATGTAATATAAGAAAAAAACATCATCATAAATAGCTGTTTTGATTTTAACAAATTACTGAGATCATCAGTAAGTAAATAATTATGTGATATTGTCTATACAGCTATAAAGCACTTCTAGAGGATCATGTGGCATTAATCCTTAGACAAAGTCATGTCTTTCTATCATCTTGATCTTATTTATTTAATGATATTAATTATGTTGTCTCTATTTTTTTAAAATTTAAACTGTAGCTTAAATACTTCATCATTACTCTTTCAATTACCAAATGCGACAAAATATTAGTAAAATATTTAGGGTTAAATATTAGACAAGTAAATGAATTAATGTATATAAACATACAAGTTTATTAAAAACAGATGTAAAAGTAACTTTAACTCTTAAAATCAGGTTTCAGTTCATGGAGCCATTACTTTTGGTGAGCCACACTATGCTCTGACTCCTAGCATCAAAAATTCTCAGGCCCAATCACAGAATATATTTGCCCCATTCTGGAGTGAAGTTGACCCTTACTACAATAACTCTCATGTCTACTATCATCTGTATGAAATGTATGTTAGTAATAAAGGATATAAATTCATTTCACCAAAACAAGATGAAATTTTCAACCGGACAACAAAAGAGGTAATAAAAAGTTGTATACTTAAAGTGACACAGAAAGTGATACCATCCTGACACTTAGGAAATTAAATCATTTCTGTTTTATTTAATACTTTTTTATTGTATTAACTGACAGGTCAAAGAGTTTTACCCGTTTGGAAGCGATACATTTATTGCAAGTACTGTGCTGATTGTTACATGGAAAAATATTAAGCCATTTTCTTGGTACTCATGGCAATGTAAAAACAGCAACTACTCTAATGCAAACAGTATTTACTGCAGTGATAAGGTCTGATGCTATTGTACTAAATGACTATTCCATGTGTTTTACTAGTAAACATTTAGATAATATAAATAAAATAATATTGTTCAGTATTTAACCCTATACTCAAAATTGTGTATATGTTAACACATTATGACTTGGGAAGATACACGGTATTGTTTATCTAGTCCAGAAATTGGCAAACCATGAGCCACAAGAAAATATGCCATATCTGGTTTTTTATCACACTCCACTATTTTCAGACAATCACATCAATGAAGTTTAGATAAATTTATATTATCTCATACAATCAACCCAATTGTTTCCATTTTATTATGCTCTTCTGTAAAATTTAAGACTCCATTTTGGCCTACAGTTCAAGAAATTTGCCAGCCCCTTGACAAGTATCTTATTTTTTTCTTTAGTTAAATTCTAAAATAACAGCCTTTTTTCCTTAAAACTATTTTATTGACTACACCTTACATATACATGATAAAGTAATTAAAATAAATTACTTCATAGGTTTGAGATAAAACTAATGAGTAATAATACAAAGATTACAATGATGTCATCCCTAAACTTACATTTCCATTACATACAAGTTGTGGCTGTCCCATGTAATGTCTAAAATAACTTGAAAATCATCATGCTATGAGTTTAGTTATGAGCACTTTTAGCTGCATCATGAAGATCTGGCTCACTATCAATGATGGATCCCTGCCATCCATTCCATTCCTCTATTTAATGATCAAATTTATTACTCACTGAAAAAGTATTTTTGCCAAAGAATACAGAATTTAGACAGTAATTATCCAGATAGTATAGGTCTTGAGTATTTCAAAAAAAATTTTCTGAAACAACCATGATGTAGTTAGTTTTCTTTATCGTTGTCTCATAGGTAGATGTCAACACCTTTCAAGTCATCATCGCCAGTAATGGTACTACAACATATGCTATAACAATGTACCAGACAGGTGGAATGAAGTGGGAATACGTCTCTAATAGAGTTATATTTGTGGGGTATTTATCTGATAACAAACTAATGGACTTAGGACTCACCTTTTCAAGAAGAACAGTTACTCTGGGAACTGATGTAGGCACTGCAGGTAATTCATAATAGAACAGTTCAAGTTGATATAATTAACTAGTTAATATTTAAACACCCTTTATTTGAATGTTCAGATACAATTCAATGTCTGTTTACAGACATAATTCATTCCAGAGAGTTGCTAGTGCTTCAGATCTACTTTTAAATTTTACTATTTTAAGTTAATTTTAGTAATCATAGAACAGCTTAGTGTATTCATTTTATTTGACACATTACTTGTTTAGTCATTTAGGGAACCTAAATAAGTAAAGTCTCTAAGTTCCTCTTTTAATAATGTGGTTGCATATAGGCTCACAATATTTTTACCAGCCCATTCTTTAGTTACCTACCAAGTTCTTAATAGGACAGCCTCAGGTTGAAAGTCAAGCACTTTACCTCACGACCATCTGTCTCCAGATGGAGCTGTCTCTTTCTACAGTCTGTTTCCAACTGTGGTGTTTATTTTACTTCCATTTTTAGTTTTGATCATTACCTAAATTTTCTAAGCTTACTTTAACTCTTTGAAGCAAATAAAATTCATGAAAAAAAAACTCTAGTTGCACAGGAATTTTTTCAAATCAATATAAATTCAGGTACTAGTAAAAATTATAGAAATATAATAACATGTTAAGACAAAAAAGTAAACAAAATAATGACCATATAAACATTTCTAAGGTGGGACATATTTAGTCCCATCATGCAACTACTATATCGTCTGTGTTAGTCTCTGAAACACTTTCTCTTTCCGAGGCAGAGTGAACCCAATTTGTTCTCACTTCTGTTTTATGTGCTGCAGACAGCACAATGTCTTCTACTGATTCTTTCAAGTAGGTGTTTTGAATGGCTGAGAAACCTTAGAATTTGTAGTGCTTACTGGCTTAAGAAGGAATGAAGCATAGAATGATTGTGTTGAAACTCACATGCTTTGTATTTTGAAAATGGGCTCATGAACTGAATGTAATTTCATTTAATAATTGTATTTCATTATTATGCTTTAAGCGAAATTTCATTCCAATACATCCTTTACTTTTATAATTCTTCTTCTCTTCAAATGGACAAGGTCTAGCAGGAACCTATGTTGAGCTTGTTGGAGCGGCTGATAATTCTGCTCAAAAGTGCATCAATTTCTACTTGAAAAATGTACCAGTTATTTCAACTGAAAAGTTTAAAAATGACATGAGTGAAATCATTCAATGTGGATGTAATTTGGGAAGATTGGATTACCAGTGGTCACTTGTGGAAAAAAGAAATAACAACATTTACTGTTATGCAATGTCCCCCAACTACATGAGACGAGAACTTCCCAGCAACTCTTTAAACAAGGTAAAATGCAAAATTTATATGTGTATTTCACCAGACTATCACAGTCATAATTAATTCAGAAAAGTTATTATAAATATATAAGTGTTTGAATTACCCAATTAATATTAAAAGTCGAGTTATTGTACACATTCACTAAGCTTATTTTCTCATAATCATTATTTTCCTTCTGAACTGAAGTTATGCTGTTATCAATATAAGAAACCTACTAGTGACAGTTGGGAAGATGCACAAAAAGCTGCCAGTGAATCTTTTTATGAAACCGGTACTCCTGACTCAGGGAATATCTTGACTCAGAACCCCTTCCCAGAAAACAGAATTCTTTCACTGGAGAATGACATCTTGCCCAAGAATTGGTGTTGCAAGGAATCAGACTTGTGTGATCTTTATAATGCTGTACGACCTGACACAGGATGTACTCTGGACTCTCCTTTTATTTCTGGTAGTGCTCTTAAGTTTGTCTTTGAAAAAAATAACTTTTCTCTAATACTAAGAACTTATTATTTTTAAGTTAACAGTATTTATTACCTGTATGAATGCCTTTCTAATGTTAGTTATATGTAAATAAATAAATACATACATATATATATATATATATATATATAAATAATTAAATATATATATATAATATTTATTACCGTTTGCTTTAAATTTATTTATATTTTTAAAACAATCATTACATAGCAAATTAATAGTCATATCATATCATTACAGCTTCCTCGTATGGTGACCCTCACATCACAACACTCGACAACAAACAGTATACACTTAATGGATGGGCTGAATATGTCATGCTGTCTGTTCCTGAGAAAAGTTTTATGTTGCAGGTGAATTTATAATTGCGGCTTATAATATATATATATATATATATATACATGTATATAAATATAATATATGTATATATATATATATATATAAATATACATGTATATAAATATAATATATATATATAAAGAGCTTTCCTTTAATTTTATTTTTAGGAACATTTTATAGTTACAAATGGATCTAAATTTTTTATTCATGTTGGCTTATTCATCTCCTAGAGTCCATTGATTTGTGTGATGCTTGATGGAAATTTTACTTAATTTCCAGATTAAAACTTTATTGAATAAATAAATTGTTATCTAGAGGACTGTTTGTTGATTTGTTTATTAAAATAGGCGAGAACACATCTTGCTGAAACATCTGATGGAAGAATCACTAACGCAACAGTTTTTGTAGCTTTTGCTGTTAGTGGAGACAAAGATGCCTCCAGATTGCAAGTTGAGCTATCTGAGAAAAAAACAGGTAGACCTTTATTAATTACTTATTAATTGACAGATGGCCAAGGGGTGTGAAGCACTTAACTGTTGGCTTGAGACTTTCGGGTTCGATCCTTGAAACATGGGAATTTTTCCAAGAAATAATAGGTGTGAAGTCACCTAAGTTTACCCAGCTTTCAGTGGGTACCTGACATTAGTTAGGGAAGTAAAGGTGGCTGGGGATTGTGCTATCTACTAAATCCCTTCATATGCCATGGTTAACATAAACAGAGGAATTCTTCTCTTCATCTGCCCCATAGGCCTAGTAGGCTAAGGGAATTTTTAAATTACAGAATAATTTACTTTTTACCAGAAGTGCATAGACAACCAAATAACAAGATTAGGTAAATAAACTGAAAATATGTTTAGTATACTGGCTCTTAACCAGTATTTTCTAGATTTTATCATGGTGGTTGCTATGTTAATTGTAACATACCTGTATTGTTTATATAATATGATTCAGAGCAGCTTTTCCTAAGTTCCTTTATTGTTGTTTTGATTATCTCTTCCTTTTAATTGTTTGTTTATATAACATTATTCTCTTCTATAAGAATACAGATTGGTCTCAATTCCTTCACCATTTATCACTATTTTGTTATAACAATGAATAAAGGAAAATAAAACTGCATTTAATTGTGAAAAGAAGTGTGTGTGCCTGACAGCCTCTCTCTCTGCTATTAATCAACGATGCTATGTCTTGATTTTTACTCACTCAAAGCCTTTTAATCTCACACAATTAATATCCTGGATCTCATCATTCTCCAGCCTATAGTCTATCTGTTGTCCATTCACATTACTCTTCATAGGGCTTTTAGGACTGAATATAAGGTAATTAAAAAATATAATGCAGCTTATAGTCATTTTTTTTATTAGCAATATATACAATGTATATCTTTATTTCTCAGGGATGTATTTATTTGCGGACAGAATAGATTTTACCAATGATTTCTACCATTCTGCCAGTTTTAAAAAACAACTGAATAATTTTGCCATACAACGAGAAGATAGTGGTAACAAAACAAAGTTTGTGGCGTCATTTACTAATGGTAATTGTAACATTTATTTCAATTATTGTTAGCATCATATACTTCTTGTCACCAGATCCATCTTAAAGCAAACTAGTTTATTAGGGCCCCATCGGCAAATACTCTATCTCAGTAATGAAATATAAATGGTCAGTTATCATAGGGTAATTATGTATGACAATGGCTCTCTGATATTGATTATTCATCCATTAAATTATGAAATTATAATTTTTTTACAGAGATGAGTCATTCTGGGACAAATAAAAATATAATTTTAATAAAAACATATTATTAATTTTTGATTTTCAAAGTAATACTAATTAAAAATCTTTCAGGAATTACAATGAAAATTTTCGTTGGTCTTAAAAGTCTTGAGATTACTATCCTGGCTAAAAATGAACTGAAAAAAAAAACCAGAGGACTTATGGGAAACTTTGATGGTGATCCCAACAATGATTTCACCTTACCAGATGGTTCATTGCTGACTGCCAATCAAACTGACACAGAGAGGAAATTATTCTACAACTTTGGCAAAAAATGTAAGCAAGCCCAGAACTTTTTTTTTTTTTACTTTCTCAGGCTACCAGATAATGAAAATACATATTTTGTACATTGCATTTTAAGATGTAATCATTATTTTTAAATCCACTGAATGTTTGATTGTATTTAACAAAATATTTTACAGGGGAGGTAAATGACAGCAATTCAGTATTCACATACAGTCAAGGAGAAAGCCCAGCAACATATAGACATTCTGATTTTGTTCCCTTATTCCTTGAAGAAGTAAAAAATGAAAGTGTTTTAGCAGCCAAAGCAAAATGTGGTCCTGAAAATGATGCCTGTATATTTGACTTCTTAGCCACCAGGGATGATGAATTTGCCAAAAATACAAACACCACCAACAAAAAAACGAAGGCAGAAGTTCAAGCTCTAAGTAAATGAAGTTAATTATTGTTTGTGCAACTATATGTATTTGCTACAGAAAGTATACCTGAAAAGGATGTTGTTTACAGGATCACATAGGGCTTCAGAACACCAAAGGTCTTAAATGTAGTAATGAATAAAACATTGGATGGTGTGCTTAATGATGAAAATAACATCACTTACATGCATAAATAAAGAAGTTTAATTTAACATCAAAGTCCACGATGTTTCACCAAAACACAACTCCAACTTCAACTCCCAGTCTTCAACCCAGTCCTGAAGTGCCATACTCATTCTTCCAAACATCTTTTTGCACTCCCTGTCATTACTTACTGCAACACCTAAATTGTCTGTCAATTTCCTCTACCAACCTTAGCATTCTAGTCATTTACATGTATCCCTCTGGTCACCAGTATCACTACTGGTCAAAGGTTTCTACCCTGGTCACTAACCTGTCCTCGTTTTCTAACACACATTAGGTATACAAATTAAGTAACATAATGTACAAATTAGTTCTTAAAATTCTTTAAAAAAATATTTATTATATTTCATGAGAAGTTGAGAGTGTGTTAAACACTTCTGTTTACATTCAAGGCTTATTAAATTATAACTCACTGTAATTAACTATCTCCAGATAACAGCTTGCCTGTGTTAAATCTAACTCAATCATTAAATAATGCAAGCCAATGGGAGGTGACTGTCAATCAAGTGAATATAATTACAGTTAAAGCAGTTGATGCAGATCAAGATAAAGTAACCTATAGGCTGATAAATCCAGATGTATCAACCAATGTATCATCTGATGGAAAAATTATTTTCATACCTGATGATCAAAAAATCACAATAATTCAGTAGGTTTTTTTCATTGATTTTTTTTTGTCACTTTTTAAACAATGAAGATACAATGAAGATAATTCACTTTTTTGTTGTAATTTATTTGCTCAAGAGTCCAAGCTGAAGATGATAAAGGTGGTTCATCAAATGCTATAACAATATCTACTGCCACCTGTCCTAATTGTCATGGACATGGAGACTGTGATAAAAGTATATCAAGGAAAACTTCTGGAACCTATGTAGTTTATGCCTGCAAATGTTACCCTGCCTACACAGGTATGCACAAAATAATTACTTACAACAGTAAGATTGAGGAATGACATCATAAGAGCTGTGGTAGACAAAGCCTACCCAATTACATCATCAAACTCAGACTATAACATTTCTCCACAATTATCTTACTTTTTTCTAAGCTTACTTTTTAATTTCCTTAATGGAAAAAGGATTGTCATGCATTGAAAGAAAAAAATAATACTACTTAAACATGCCTTAAAATAAAATTATAAGAAATTAAACCAATGAGTCAAGATGTCTTCTCAGCTAAAAATTCATGAACCATTATGTTTATTTTAAGTATACCGTACTTAATAAAAGGTTTATACACAAAGATTAATTTTTAAATTAATCAAGAGCAAAATTGAGGGCGAACGATGAATGACTATTTTCTATTGTACATTTTCATCAACCATAAAAAACAAATCTTTATCACTGATTTTCAACTTTTTTTTTTATTTTTGTTGAAACATTACAAAAAATAAATAAATTCATTTTTCTCAAATAATTAAAAACTGATTCAATGAAAATGATTGTTGCTTATACTTTATAACATATTTTGTATGTTTTATTTTTTTTCTGTAGGTGAATTATGTGTTGAAAACTTCAATGCATGTACCAGTAATCCATGTGCTCTTGGGCAAAACTGTACTGATTTAACTCCTGAACAACAAGGCATGAATACAACTGGATATGTTTGTGGACCTTGTCCTAATGGGTTTGAAGTTAAAGGAACTAAATGTGTCGGTAAAGTGTTGATAATTAATTTTTTTTTTCATTTTTATTTTGTACTTAAAATTATATGTCTTCATGGAACTAATTTTTTTTTATTAGACATCAATGAATGTAGCGGCAATCAAACTTGTCAGCAAAAGTGCATAAATACTCTTGGATCATACTATTGTAGCTGTAATAGTGGATACAGAAGAAATACAGTCAATAGTAAACTTTGTGAAGGTCTGTTTTTTTTTTTTTATTATTATTAGTGAAGGTCCAATGTCAAAAAAGATAATCGATGCAAATACCATTTCTAATATTTCTATAAACCTAGAACTGTGATAAGACACCTGATTATAAAACATAGAATAAAAGGACATTTAAGGAAAGATGGAGAAATGGGTAAAACATTCATTTCCAAAGGGAATCTGAAATTAAGTAGAAATATATTTTCATGTTAAATTTCTGATTATGATTTATTGTTCCATTAATATTATATAGTAAAAAATGTTTTCTTTTTTATTTTGTAGCTGTCACAAACTTTATACTGTTTTTATAAGTAAATAAATTGTATTTATATGTTAGAGATTAATGAGTGTGAAGAAAATACAGATGACTGCTCACAGGTTTGTGACAATTCACCTGGCAGCTTTGAATGTAAATGTTTCCCTGGATACTACATGAAGAATGGAGTATATGAGAAGAGTAAGTTGATGTTATTGATAAATAAACATAATATAAAATGACAATAGTTTTTTGTTGTTATGAATATCAGTTTTTTTTTAGCTAAGATGAAGTATTATTGCTTTTAAATATTAAATATTTTTCATTTAATTTTTTAATATATGTAAGTAAAGTTCCCACAAGCCCCTAAGGGCTCAACGGGGCAGATGAAGTGTAGAATTCATCTGTTTTAGTAACCTAAGCATAAAAAGGGATCACGTGGTGAGTACAACGCCCATCCATCTTTACACATTTAAAGCTGGGGGGACTTTGGGGACTTGCACAAGGACCTGAAAAATCTTGAGGTTTGAACCCAGGGCTCTCTGGTTGACAGTTCAGTACTCTACACCTCATGATCACCTGTCCATATATGTACATTTTGAATATTAAGTCCAATAATATATTATTTATACAACAATTTTGAATTTTAAATTTGACTATATTATATAAAATTTATGTATAAAACCACACATTATTTAAAATGCAGATATGACAAATGAAGATTTGTGTAGAACTCAGAATTGCTCACAGATTTGTTTTGTTGAAAATGGAGAAGCAAAATGTGATTGTTTGGTCGGTTATGCTCTCGATAAAGATGGAATCATTTGTAGAAGTAATCTTTTTTTTTTTTTTAATTTGTATCCTTTAATCATTTTTGGTTCATTTTGGCACTGTTAATAAAAATTTGAAAATTAGCAAACAAATTTGTTGAATTTAACTGATAAAAGTATGTTTCTTATAAATCAAAATTTTAAAACATATCGGTTGTCACATGTAACACTTTTGACTACAGGACTTTGTATATCAACACATACTTTTTATGTGACAATCACAAAAATAAACTCAACTATCAAGTGGTATACCAAAACTCCCTTAATCAAAAAAAGTCCTCACTTCACAAGGTATAAACCACTTCTCTCAATAGAACTTTCAACCTGATTGCTCATTTATTTACACATCTCATTTTCACAGGCTAGCTACACAAACACACATAGCCACAATCTCTACAATCCAGTCTCCCAACCAACCTGTAGCTGACTATACAAACTACTGTGCAGCCATTTGTGGAAAACAATCACATGCACCCATTCCTTTACACATTCACACACCCAAAGTCACTCTGTGTCTTTGATTAAATATTTTTTTAAAAATAAAATATGTTTATTCTACTAGATATTGATGAATGTAGTCTTCCTAAGAAACCTTGCTCACAGGTCTGTACAGACACTCCTGGAAAATTTTCGTGTTCATGTTTTGCTGGTTTTAAGTTGGAGGATGATAGAGTTTCTTGCACAAGTAGGTTTTTTTTTTCTTTTGTGTATTTTTATCAACAGTAAATATCAGAAATCTATACAAAAAAGGTTTTTTTTTAAACAGGGTGTGAGATTTCATATTACGGCATTGGATGTAGTAAATCCTGTCAGTGTAGTGGACATGGCAGCTGTGACTCTGTCCGAGGCTGTGTATGTGATGATGGCTGGGATGGTGTTAACTGTAACATAGACATTGATGAATGCAAACTATATTTAGACAACTGTACAGTAGGAGAGATCTGCGTAAACACAATGGGGGGCTTCTCTTGTGATTGTCCTGTGGGATATTTTAGGAACAAAACTTGTCAAGGCTAGTAAACAAAATTTGTTTAAAGTAATGATTAGATAATTGATAACTTAATCCATGCTGCTACATATATATGAAATGTGTGTGTATAGATATAAATTACAATAATAACTTATGAGACAGATTCTAGTATTAAAAGAGAAAAATTTAGCTGTTGGATTCAATAAGTTTTATTTGGATAGTCTGATTATAGACTACTTTTATGTAAAAAACTAATACATGTAATATTGTCATTGTTATGAATATCTAAGTATTACTTTTTCTTCAACCTTTTCAAATCACAATCGGGTAATTAAATTTAGACTTTCTTACTGAAAAATAGTTTCTCTCTTCTTCTATAACCTACAATAAGTTATTTCTACAAAAATTAGCATCTAACCAACTCTTTCTATCCATGTTACATAGCCACTGACATAATTCATTTCTAAATTTAATAGACTATGCAGTTAAAAAAGAAATTAAATGTTAAAGCTATAAAAAAATAACTAACAATACATTTATTCTGTATAACTGAAATTATCTCGTTCTTTATAGGTATGATATATTATATTTAGGTAATTTTTAAAAATAGTCCAAAATAATTTTTGTTAATGTTTAATTTAAAATGTAACTCTATTTAAAGAAATGTTCTCAATGTGAAACTTTGTATCCTACAAAATTAGTATAGTTAAGAAAATTAAGAAAGTTAATGCAATTTCAATTTTTTAATATTATGTACCCGTATAGCTCCCTTTGCTTTAGAATTTTGTATGTGTATTGTAAATACTTGTAATGTAATTATTAAAAAAAATTAAAACATAATGCATCTTTAATAAAAGTTATATGTTGCAAAATTTCCAGATAAATGCATACATAAATAAGTACATTTAAAAAGTCATTTTCATCAGTATTTTAAACCCCTTTGTATTCTTCTCTTTGAGTGTTTCTTATTAAATATTTAATTACCATCTTTGCAAATTATGATGGTTATTTCTACAACCCAAACAAAAAGATCTCCATTTGTTAAATTAGAATTTTAATTACCATCTTTGCAGAATGTGACAGTCAGTTTCCACCCATCCCTTTCCACAGAGGCATTTTTACAATTCTTCAAATGTGTTTCAACACTTTGGTATTACATAATAATTTAACGACATCATTTTTTTCCCTCACAATGTTTGATGCTTCCTGCCCATCTCCTCTTCCCTGTAAGTCAGTCCTTCACTGTCAGTATTGAAAATATTGACCTCTCTGCCCAGTTTGGTGATTTTTCTCACCATCACACAGACTGTAACAACAACTATTTCTTTCATGAAATCTCCCCACCCCATCAGACCCACTCATTATCAGTTTTTTTCATGCTGAGAATTTTGGCTTTTTTTTTTGCAATACTGAAATTAAGAAATTAGTTACATTGACAGATATTATATTAGCAATGGGAAGGGACTGAAAAAAAAAAATTCACAACACTGAAATTTTCATAACACCAACATTTGTAAAAAAAGATAAATATTCATAAAACTCATTTCACTGCATGTAGCAGTAATGATTATTTAACATTATTTTAGGAAAACACAGTGTGTGTTGTAAATGCCTCAAACTGATTTTTTAGCCATATCATCGCTTTGGAGACTTTTGATTTAAATTTATGACAATTATGCCAATATTTTATCTGCAGATATTGATGAGTGTTCTGACCAGACTCTAAAAACCTGCAGTGTGCGAGAAGACTGTGTCAACATCATAGGTAGTTACGTCTGTAACTGTAAAGCTGGCTATTCCCGAAATATAACTAGCAAGGAATGTGAAGGTAATTGTAAAGCCTTATTTATTTTAATTAGTAACAATGTAATTATACTGGTCAGTTACATTTTTTTATCATTTCAAATACTGAGTAAAAATTTAAATTAGTTATTTTAAGAAAATATTTTTTAAAAATGGTAATGTTACAGATATAGATGAATGTGTTACACAAGATCATAATTGTCAAGAAGTTTGTATCAATGTGCCAGGAAAGTTCAACTGTGATTGTAAATATGGATATAAACTGGAAGAAAACAGGGTGTCTTGTAAATTAGGTAACTTGAAATATTTATTATTGCTTATTTAGTTCCATAAAATTAAGAATTGACTAATGTTGTTCAAGAAATAAAAAAAGAACTTTTTATAAGCCTTTTCAAATCTATAGTTGTTACATTGGTGATTTCATGTTTCACTCATTTTACATAGTGAATTAATATTTATGAGTGACATTTTTACTCTGCTTTCTATTGGCTATATTCCAGTGAAAGATGTTTGTAAAGATTTCGAGAAGCTAAACTGCTCTCAAGGATGCACTGTTGATTTACAGCAAAATAAGTCTTACTGTTTCTGTGGTGATGGTTACAGGCTTGTCCATGAAGAAGTGTGTCAGGGTAATGCTTATTAATATATAGGCCAAATTTCTATTTTTTGGGCAGCATAGTATTAAAAAAATGCATGACTTAAATGTATTAAACCTGATATGAAATGAATTGACTTTTTTGCCTCAGACATCGATGAATGTGAAAGCTCATCTCTCAACCTGTGCAGCTATAAGGCTGGTTGTATTAATAAAGAACCAAGATACATGTGCTCATGTCCACCAGGTTCCAAGCTGGACAATGATGGGCGTACCTGTATTAGTAAGTAATATTAAATAATAAGCCTTAAGTTGCATGATTAAAAAATCAAATTTTTTTTTTGAATGGTATTGTGTTTCAAAGTATTATTTACTGAAAGTACACATTTAAAAGCTATATTGTACTTAGCCTTGGAGGAGAATTAAAATTTTTTTTAAAGAAAATTAATTACTATTATAGTTAATTTTAATTAGCTGTAAAAAAAGGGGTACAAACATCATTGTTTTACTGTGAATCAAAAATGTAATCTGCATTAAAGATTGTACTGGAGATACCTGGTCTATTAATTGTTCAAGATCCTGTTCTTGTTCAACTGGAGCTTCAAGGTGTGATAAAATCCTTGGATGCATCTGTAAAACTGGATATACTGGTGAGATTAAAGAATATTATCTAACAAACTATAGTTTAGATAATGTTTGTTTAAATTTTATTATACATGAAATATTTAAAGAAGTTTGCTTTTCATTTAAATTATGAATATTTATATTTAACTTACTTGAAGTCTTATTAACACTATAAATTTGATGACACTAAAATTTGAGATTATTACTAGCTTTGTGGTACATAAATTACAGCAGAATAAAGTCACTAAACATTTTGTTGTCTATAAGTTTTGACCTTTTCTTAATTAAAAATATGAAACAACTCTAAGAAAATGGAAATGGTTATGTTTGGTTGCTTTTTATTTTGCCAGGAGTTCATTGTGAAGTTGACATAGATCAGTGTAGTAATGGAGAAGTGATTTGCAATGATTGTCAACAGTGTTTGAATCGACCTGGTCCTGATTCTTGTATATGTAAATCAGGTTATACACAGATAGGCAGTTCTTGTGAAGGTTAGTGCAGCAAAAAATTCAAACTGATTTTGTTTCTTATAACTGTGTTTTTTTGGTGTGCCAATACTTCTTGCTAATTAGAATTCTCAATTTTAAATTGCTTATTATTATATTTTGTATCTAGATATTAATGAATGCTCAAAAGCATCATTAAATGACTGCCAACAGTCGTGTGTCAATTTAGTTGGAAGCTATACATGTGGATGCTTGCCAGGCTATACTTATAACACAAATACTAAAACATGTGATGGTAAACATAATTCTTTCCTTTGAAAGAATTACTTTATGCTTATTTTTTTAAACAGAAGTTTTACTTTCTCATTTATATCTTGTTCTAAAAAAATGTGTATTGACTGTGTTTTTATTAGATATTGATGAATGTGCTCTAAAGATGGACAAATGTACAGGTAACTGTATTAATACAGATGGCAGCTATCGGTGTTCATGTAAACCTGGATTCAAGCTTAGTAGAGATCTTTTCACTTGTCAAGGTATTCATTAAGGATTTAATGTTTCTTAAACATTACCTGATCAGTTAACAAAATTACAACTTCAAATATTTTTCTTGTTACATAATAAGAACAGTATGGAATATATTTATTTATTTCCATAAAGACCTGTTGAAATATTTCCCTATTCTAGAAGTGAGACATTTTTTTTTGTTGAAGAAAAAATACTTCAAACTTTATTTTGTGATTGGAGTGAAAAACTTTCCTAAATACATTCATTTAATAAAAAATACATGTAAAATGTTAATTTCCATTACATTTTCACATCATAAAAGAGTATCATGTAATGTCCACGCATTAAAAAAAAAAAGCTAAATTTACAGTAATCAGAAAACTCTACATCATAGTCGTAGGCTTGTCTCTGTTTCTATTAGTCACAAGCAAATAATCAGCGATGGTTCGCAAGCTGATCATTTTTTGTTTTTAATTTCCTCTTACATCAAAATGATTCTAGCATATTTCTGTTTATATAAATAAATGTATGTGCATATACTAGGGGTGTACTTAGTCTTGCATCTTATCCATCACAAATTTTACCCATCAGCTTTTATAACTTGTGCACAATAATTTTTTATAAAAGTAATTGTTTTTGTCATTTTTAATATCAAAACATGGCATTACAGAGATAAAATAATGAACAAGTGTATTGTATGGCCAGTATTACTGACTTAATTAAGCATAATGTATCATATTTAGTACCACATGTTTGTGTAATACATTGAATAATGAGATCATCAGGATCAGTTGTTTTTTTTTCCTTTTGTTGGGGTATAAAAGATTTTTTTCTTCTACTTAGTTTTGTACAACCCTTGGAATAAGAGAAATCAATTACTGTGGTTGATTTATAAGGCTATAATCCTTAACCATTTTATTCAAGAAAAAGTAATAAAATCTCTAATTGTCTAAGTGCACCGACTATGCTATCATTCACGGAAGGGGTTTTATTTATTTTTAGTTCTAATATTTATTACAAAAATATATTTTTTTTTTTTTAATTTATATGCATGAACAGATGCAAATATGTACAGAAGTTCACATTTCTAAATATGAGAAATATATTAAAAAACATTAGACATTTGTTTTAAATGTTTTTTATTAGGACAATAAGCATCAAGAAAGATTATAAATAGATGAAGGGAAAGAGTTTTATACTGTCCATAAAGAGATGTATTAAGAGAATGATGAACTTCCAATAATATTTGTAATGCATCCATCATTATCATTCCACCAATGTATGATATGATTTTTTTGATGGTTTTATTTTTTTTTTAAATGTTTAGGGTGTTAAAAAAAAATCATGCAATTCTTCACAGCTTTCAGTATGTGTGCCAACAGATCATTCTGTCAATACAATTGTGCAAATGTCAATGATGAGGATACTTGTTTTTGTCCAAAGGGACAGGTGCTGAATAATGACAACAGAACTTGTGGGGGTAAGTGTATTTGCATGCATTATATAATATCGTTAGCAAACAGACATTGAATTGTGTATGAAAGTATTCTAATTTAACAAGAATATTATGTTATGAAAAATTACATTTAATCATGATGACCTGCTTTATATAAGAAAAATTACATTTAATCATGATGACCTGCTTTATATAAGAAAAATTACATTTAATCATGATGACCTGCTTTATATAAGAAAAATTACATTTAATCTTCATGCTTGTTGTATTTTCAGACATTGATCTATGCGTTGACAATGCCTGTACTCACACCTGTGTTGAGACTTCAGACAATACAAGTATTTCTTGCTTGTGTCCAACTGGTAAAACATTAGCTGCCGATGGTTTTACTTGTGACTGTAAGTAAATTAAAAAAAAAAAAACTTGTATTAATAATCATCAGGATTGAGAAATGATTTTACAGCTCTCTTGATTAAAATGTTATAATAAAAAAAAAGAAAAGGTCTTGTTACAAATTTATTGTTAGGTTATTATGCCTACATTTTTAATGCCTTCACATCAGAGCTATAATGTATCAATAGTAAAAATAGAATAATTATATTCTTAGTGCATAGAATTCCATATTAAATCAATTTTTTTTAAAATCATTATTAGCTTGTATAGGCCACACATGGGGAGATAAGTGTGCCAACAAATGCAGCTGCTCTCCTTCGACAACAGAGCTGTGTAACCCAGTAAATGGCAGTTGTCATTGTTTGGATGGATGGACCGGAAGCAACTGTACAGAAGATATCAATGAGTGTACCAGCATCTCTGCCATCTGCCACTCCAACAGTAACACAGAGTGTATCAATAGCAATGGTGGCTATTTTTGCAGTTGTCACTTGGGTTATAGCAAGAATGGAAATAATTCATGTGAAGGTTAGCTCTACACTGTAATGTTATGATGAGTATTAATATGTAATAGCTCTTCAATAATATCACTAAAATACTTTATTTTACAGTATGCAGTGATTTTTTCTATGGTAAAGACTGCAGTCAACAATGTAACTGTAACAGTTTTCATTCTACCTGTGACAAAACAAATGGAACCTGTTATTGTAACAACGGATGGACTGGTCCAACATGTGATACAGATATCGATGAGTGTCTACATACCAACAGTTGCAACATTCAGAAGAATGAACTTTGTGTAAATACAGAGGGGAGTTTTCAGTGTTCTTGCCAACAAGGTTTCTACAGATTCAAGTCATCAGATTGTATAGGTAATTAATAAACAATGTACTTTTCCCTTGTGTGAATTTTTATGAAACTCTTAATATTGTATACATGGTTGAAATTGTGTAAACTTGAAACTTTTGTTAAATTAATCTAAATAAATGGTCTTTATGTAGCATAAATCCCATATTTTAGAAATAACTAAATAAGTGATGAAAGTAGTTACAAATAGTTATTAACTCAATCTATTTATCAATATGAACAATATGAAAAAAAATACTTAACCTTTGAATTGGTATTAAATTAAGTAGTGGAAAAAAGTACACCATGGAAAATTTGTTATTCACGAATTTTTTTTTTTGTGATGAACTTTTAATAAGTTTTAATGGATTTATCCCTAAACCTTAATTACCACTGGATGCATTCTAATTTAGTCAGAAGACTCAAAGTTGGCTCGTGTAGATTCTACATGACAATACATGAAATTAATAAATGGAGTACATGAATTGACATTTTATAGGAATAGAAAGAGTAATTATTATGATGTGAAAAAATTCACCTTTAGATTGACTTACGTGAACTCCTTGTGGAGCAAAGGGCCTCTGCAACCACTCTCCAGCACATTCTTTAGATTATCATTTGCAAAAAAATCACCAGTGCTTACATGCCCAAAATTGTGAAGGTTTTTTTTTAGCCTTATATAGACGTGCAAAAATTTGGCTGAAGTGTGCAACAGTAGCAAGTTTAATTCTTTCACAACTAAAAAGTATAAAATAAAATTAAGCTTCTATAAAATGCACTGATAATGCTTCATTCTATTTATATGAATAAAAATAATCATTATTAAAATTCAAAGCTAGGTTGATTTCAATATTCTTTCTAAATGTCTTTACATTTGTTAAGTATAAACAACTAAATAAATACTCTATATATCTATGTGGGAATGCTTATATTTCTAGTAATGATAGTTTAAAGGGATGAATTTTAGAAAGGTTTTCTTTTTCTAATTGTTAATTTTTACAATAAAGTTCGCTACACTTTGCAAAAGAGTTGTATTCTCTTTTAATCCTCAGTTTGTCCACCATTTTACTATGGTGAGTTCTGCTCCCAGTCCTGTGCCTGCAACTCTAACAACGCCAACTTATGTAACAATGTCAATGATTATAATATTAATATGGGAGGGGTAGACAAAAGTGATCAACTTTTAAATAAATATAATATGCTTAGAAAAACAAATAAATGGTGGAAAACTTTATTTTTTCATTTTGTTGATATTGCTAGGGTAAATAGTTATATTCTTTTTCAAGACTGGAGGAAACAAAATCCAGATATTATTGAATTAAATAGACCAGCAAGATATAGTCAGTTAGATTACACAATAGAGTTAATTAGACAGTTAGGAAAGATTGATGACTTAGATGAGGTTCCGACAGCGACAGCATATAAAATAAAAACTAATCATCCTATTTTACCTGTAATGGTTCCTTCAAAGGAAAGAAAAAACTGTAAATTATGTTATTCTCTTTATAAACTTGAAAGAAAAACAAGAACTAAATGTTCTGCATGTGATACTTTCTTATGTTTTCAAGATGACAGAAATTGTCTTTTACTTTATCATAAATAACATTTAAAGTAATTATCAATTCATTTAAATGTGTTTCCTGTCACTTATAATAATAATATATACATTTTAATGATCAATTTTGTCTAGTCTAACATTGTACTTATTGTGTGAGAATTATATGTCTTTTTTTCACACTAGAGGCATCAGTCCTTATTTTTTTTTATTTTTTCCATTTTCTATAGTATCATTTATAGTGGAATAAAAAAAAAATTGTCAAAATTTTTAGTCCAAATTTGTTTATGTGTTGTATAAATGAATAATGTTTATGTAAATAATAAAGATTTTGTTTAAATTCTTCATACTTTTTTTTTTATTCTTACTGTTTGTGATGTATTTGTATTTTTAGTTAAAAAAAATAATAAAAAAATCATTTACACTATATTTTTACAAAATTAAAAATTTCTATAATATAAAAAGTTTTATATCATTAAATAGCTTATTCATTTCTGAATTCAGTGATGTATAACATCACTAGGTAGCTTATAAGATAATGAAAAATGTTTAGTTTTACAAAACACCCTGCAATCAGCTTAAAAAATGGCTGAAAATGAACAATGGTTGAGAGTTAAAGCAATATCATCTTTTATGGAAAAAATTACAACCCACTCAATGATGGATCATTTATGATGATAAAATAATTTAAAGGCAAATAAACACTCTGTGAGGATTGATATTTAAGAGAAAATAGATCAGCTGTTTGCTTAAGTATTATATTGTAATATTTTATGTTTAGAATAAGTTAACTTATAACATAAAATAGGTAAAGCACTTTATTTTGTACACACATCCTTATACAAGTCTTTTCTATTTCCAATTAGAAATCATTGAAAAATTTCTGGAACTGACTTTTATCTATGATACCAGTAGGGTCAATTTGAATGATGTCATCAGTCCAGAGTACCAAACCTTGAAAACGGGCATAGAAAAAGCTGTAATTTAATTCTTTAAAGTTTTTACTTACATTGAAATAAATTATAATCAAAGCAAAATACAATTTTTTCACATTTTGATTAGATGTTTTTTTTTTAATCGAATAATCAAAATGTTTTTATTTTTCTTAAACTGTATACAGCTGTATAAGCAGTTGATAATTACAATGAATGGGATAATGTATGTTACAGTGACTAAAATGAGGTAAGTGTTTTTTTATAATATCCTTTTTTTTTGGTTCTAAAATAACAGCATTATAATAGTAAACAAGCAATTTAAGTCTTTTCCGTTTCGGACAAAGGACATTTTAGAGCATTTTCGTGTACGGTCACGCCGGACGAAATCCGTATTATTTTTTCCGGGTTACAGCCATAGATAATATTATTTATTTTGATAAATAGAGAGGGAAGAAATATTGTTGAATAACTGTTACAAAAATAAACAATGATTACGCCCCTTTGATTAGCTTTTATTTATATTTAAAATATAAGCAAAAATGGTACATAAAAAACTCTTATATTTTGGCCCTGAGAGGTCAGATCGCGAAATGGACTTTTGATGTACACTTGGCAGGCCAAGACCTACAAAATGATATATACATCATGGGTATAGGACTTATGGTTGTTGAGATCTAGGGTGATGACGGACAGACAGACAGACAGACAGACAAAACGGGGACAATAGAGCATTTTTTTTCGAAAATGCTCTAAAAACAAAAAAAGCCTATATCCAGATTTGTTTATTTTTCTTTCACAGGGTTGGAAGTTTGATTGTAGAAATTGTTTTGGGATATGATGAACATCAAGATCCATCAACAACAATTAAAGCAGTGGAAAGTCTTATAAAACAAAAAACTCTTGATATAGGAAATCAAACAGCCACATTGACAACACTGAAAGTGGGTCAGATAACATGTAAGCTTAACTGTTGTTTTTTTTTTTTAAAAAACTGTTTGCATTAAAACTTAGAAATACTTTGTAAATTTCATAATTCAAACTCAAAATGGTACAGTAAGATTGAACTTACTCTTTTTTTCATATCAAGTTTAGCTCTATAATTGCGAATTATTTTACATTTTTTGTAGGCTACTGCAGAATTTTTGTTAATTATTTAATCTGACATTGACCATATTTGCTGAACAAAAAATCTATAAATTATTCAATGTACATAGTCTAAATTTTAGTTTTACATGAGATCATTTTATCTTTGTTACTTTGAATTACCCCTATCTTCAGAAAAATTTAACAATGTGCACTATTTTATAATTTCATGATCACATAAGTTGTTTTTTATATCAGTAAATAGCTTATCATCACTTTGTGATATCAAAAATGCTTTTGATAAGTGTATAGAGGGTCAAGTTTGTGAAGAAGCAACAACTACTTGCAAGTATGTTGTTTAAACAATTATTTATTATGCCTGCTTGCATCATGTGCTTTAAAATTATAACATCTTTATAGACTGTTACCCCTTTCTCATAAGATAATATGTTAAGCTTAATGTCTGGTAATATTGAGATATTGTTGTATGATGCATTTTTAAGACTTTAGAACTTACATATTTTAACTTTTGTGAAACATACACATTTTTCAACTTACATGTTTATTTTACAGAGCTTTAAGTGAACAAAGTAAGTATTCAATATTTTTCTTACTGTCATAAAAACAATTATTCATTGCTTTTCACTTAAAAATCTTTTCACAATAATAAATTTGTAGCTAAATATATAAAAAAAACTTTTTCGATTGCAAAAAATTAGTTGCGGAATCACGCTTACACTTCTGTGTAAAGTGAAAAGAAACAACTTTTTTATTTTTAAATACTGTAGACTGCATATCATTCAAAAAAGTAGATAAAGAACAATATACTTTCTATGTTTGTATAACTAGTTGTTGGTTTAATTTTCCGTGCATTTTGTATAGAAATAAAATTAATTTAATAAAAATAAATAAGTAAAATGTCCTTTTTTTAATTTTTTTTAAAAATTCCTCAGATGATCGACTGACCATAGGACTGGCTGTGGGCATTCCTGCTTTTTTTCTCTTGTGCGTTTTAGTTGTTATTGTATGTCTCCTCATCAGAAAGCAGACGAAAAAAAAACTGACCAATAATGACAGGTTAGATAATTAACTTAATTATCAGAGATGATCAAAGAGTTTAAGGTTCATTGGATTTTTTTTTAAATACTCAATTTATGTAAACTTTGTTGTTCAATCGTATGTACCCGAGGTGTATTTCAAAAGCACATTTTCAAGATCCGTGTCTAATACATAATCCGCTAGCCTGTGCGTGTGTATCCCTTCCGCTTTCTAAAAATAGTCTCACTCAAGGGAAGTAAACTCTTGCATGGCTAAAAATAGACTGGTGAATTTGTAAAGATGGTCAAAGGGATACAGCTCAATTATAAGGAGTCACTCGCCGGTCCGGGTACCAGGCCTTTCATCTAGTTTATCATAATACTGAATGAATAGCTTGATTTATCTAAAGCACTTCAAATCTAAAATGAATAAAAAGGTGCACCTAAATATAGCAATATTACATTTAGAAATATACCAGTTACTAAATCAATATGTTAATTGAAGGAAATTATTTATATACTTAAGTACTGTATAAGGTAATTGCTCCAAATCTTTCAATGAAACATAAATTTAAATAATACATATTATCTTATCCAGGCATTTTCATCAGCTATTTGCTGAGAATCTGTCAAAGAGAGAAGGAAATAGTAAGATCTCCTCAGACCCATTTATGAATGAAAGATTTTCAGATGAACAGCTTGTTAAAAGACAAGATCAACAAAATGATTTTTCTAGGCCTCAAGGTAGGATGTAAAATGATTATATTGCACAAGAAAATTTGTAGCAAAAATACATTTTAAAATCTTTAATCAGTTTAGTTTTAGAGTGATTGTCAACCTATTGACATAATGTTGGCTTTTAACTATAATGTCATTAATTATTATTGTTATATCTATAAATGAAGGGCTCAGCTCCTCAATAACTGCTTAGTCCATTTTGAATAAGTTGGTGAAATGTTAAAATAAAAATTCTCTATTTGCAAATAGGGAGTTACATTTCAGTTACATACATGCAGAAAATGAATTTTTTTTTTTTTACAAGCTCTGCTAAATTCATGACAATTAAAAGCTGATAAAAAAACAACTATTTATTTATTATTTATATGGATGATTGTTATGGAATTTAATTACATGTACACAGGAATATAGTAAACTGTGGCATATTTAGGTGGGGTCACAGGGGGCAATGCGCCTAAGTAACTATCCAGCCAAGTTGAAATAGTAGTACAGTTGGCCGAATGTTGTAGATGCTCGACTGTTGACCTGAGATTCATGGATGTGATCCTCGATGAGAACCAAGGGAATTTTTCCAGATTCTAGTGAATGTTGGTTAAATTTCCACAAGCCCACCCAGCTAAGGAAGCTAAGCATTGTGCAAACTACTACTTCTTCTTTTTCCTTTGGCTTTACAGCCCATTTAGGGCCAGGGCCTGCCATACTACTCTTCTCCACTTTTCCCGATCCGTGGTCTTCTTTCTCCACTCTCTCACTCCTATGGCTTTAAGGTCTTTCTCCACTTCCTCTACTTTCTCTACTTCTTCTTTTTCCTTTGGCTTTACAGCCCATTTAGGGCCATGGCCTGCAATACTTCTCTTCTCCACTTTTCCTGATCCATGGTCTTCTTTCTCCACTCTCTCACTCCTATAGCTTTAAGGTCTTTCTCCACTTCCTCTAACCATCTGCTTCTTGGTCTGCCCTTGGGCCTTTCTCATTGGGTGTTGCCTTATATACTGCTTTTGGACCTCTGTTGTTTTCCATTCTTTCTATGTGCTCTACCCATCTCAATCTATTCATTTTGATTTTAGCTGTTATATTTGGTTCTTTGTATAGTTCAGAATTGGTTCTACTCCTCCACTCGTTATTGTCCATTACTGGCTCATAAATTTTAATAACTATATTCCTTTCCCAAGTGTTTAACATATTTTCTGCTTGTTTTCTGATGGTCCATGTTTCACTACCATATGTTACTGCTGGTGGGATCTTTGTCTTGTTTATGTTTTTTTTTTTTAAGTTTTCTGGAGATCTGTCTGTTTTTCAGTATTTTATGCAGTGTGTAATATATTCTGTTCCCTACTTCCAATCTGTTTTTTTTATCTCTATCATTATATCACTTGACATTAGTTAGGGAAGTAAAGGTGGCTGGGCATTGTGCTAACTACACAATCCCTTTATATGCAGAGGTTACAGAAACAGATGAACTATACATGTCATCTGCCTCGATGACCCCTTTAGGGTTAAGAAAACATTATTTTACAAGTAGGAATAGTGTTTTTTGGCACTGGACTATGTGGGCTATGCCACTGATAGTATAGTCTTTAAAATAAAATACTGAAAAGGAAACTTTTAAATGGGCCAGTAGAAGCTTAGAAAGGTAACAAAGTCACTTGCTCACAGCCTAAAACATAATAGAGGGTCTTTGTCTCTAAATCAAAATGTCATCATCATAAAAAAAAATAAACTGTGTTCACATCACTGCCAGTTTTTTACTTTATGTATCAAAACTTTAAAGGGCTATTAGGACTGATGAAGTGAAGAATTAATTTGCTTTTGCTGGGGAAAGTATTGGCTAATAGCAATAATAAAGTTAGGGTTCTGTAACTCACATGCATCAGTAAACTGAACAATTTTATCGTTACCATTATTGTATCATTTCTTTGAACTGTTAAAAAAAAGTTCATTAAATTTCTATTTATCCTTCACAGTTCAAAATCAATCTAAAATAAGTGGAGATCAGGTACACAAAATTATTCAACCAGATAAGATAGGTTTAACTTTTTTAAAGAATATTTTATCTTAAGAAATGTTTAAAATTTCTCATTATTTTTTTATGAATGAAAACTTAAGTTACTTTGTACATTTTTTTAGGAATTTCATATTCCAAGACCATCACTAAAACCAGTATGTATTAAAGTTCATTTTAAACATTGATTATAATAGTTAGTTTTATGTTCAGTCAAGGTTGAAATGACATAATGATGCTTTAAAATATTATATGTTAAAGGGAACATATATTTATTTATCTTAAGTGTTCAACAAAAATATTTTATTTATATTCTAGCATGAAATATGTAAAAACACAAGTTAATTATCTTAATAAATAGATTACTGAATTAATTACATCACTTTAAAAGAAAAATCAAAATGAAATTTAGTGAAAACACATTTTGCATTCTATATCTTTAAATAAATTGCATAATTTTTAAAATTGAACCTAATGTGTATTCATTTTTTTCTTCCTGCAGACTACAAAGTAAAAATCCCAGCTTCACAGTTTACCCAGTAAGCCAGCTAAGCAATATTTGTGCAATTTCAAAACTACAATTTTATAAAAGGGTTATTGTTTACTTTCCTCATTATTTTATTTTTACTTTACAAAAGATGCAGTACATTTAACATGTTTGAATTTTAAAAAAGGAAATAATTTTTTTTTTAATTGACTATTTTTTGCTTTAGATGTAAATGTTACTTAGTGTAATGTAAATAGATCTATAAAATTTGTAAGCAATATCATTTTTGCTTGTTCTAATACCTACCATAGTAGTAACACATGTAGGTTTAGTTATTTATTAATGATATTGTAGGTCTTTATTATATTGTTTCTGTGCTTACCTGAATGTGATATATTAAACAGTAGCATCGACAATGTATTATATATTTAACCAATTTATTGTAAGCCTTCATTACGTTTTATTAAATGTGTTATTTTTTATTACTTTTTTAATCATTTTTTATAATTTATAATGTTTTGTACTTTTAAATTTGTGAAGCATTGTATTGTAATTTGTATATTTTACCTATGAACACTGAAATATAATTCAAAAATAAAAAAAAAAAGATGAAAGTGACACTTTTTATATTCTTTTTTTCATTTGATGAAAACTAAAGATTTTGTGACTATAGATGTACTCTCTTTTAGCTGTAAACTGTAATAATTCACAATCAAAAGTAAATGAGTGTTAGCTGTATGTGTGTCAAACTCAGAGCCATATTGTAATTTCAACATTAAAAATCTATCAGTTTTTAATACTTAAAAAAAGGTCAAAGCTCAAGTGGATTCAATGAAGTTCTACTTTAATAAATTGATAGCCTTGTATTGTAGGGGAATGATGCTAAAGAAATAATAAAATGCATTATTATAACCATTCTCAAATCACTTCAAACAACCTAGAAGAATGTTTTCAATTCCAAGGAAGGACTTTTGTTATTTTTTCTAGAAACAATGCCAGCTACATTTACAAAAGCCATTTTAGTATTTACAGTATGATTATACAAGGGAAAAAATGTTTTTTCAACCATTTTATAAAAGAAAGATAAACAGAAAGATAAAGCGGTACAGCTATTGTAAGCCAAAAAAAAACTTGTCTACATTACTTTATAATGTGAAAAACAGCTATAAGATAACCATGTAGGCATCACAGAATAACAGGTATATGATAGGTATAATGCCCAACTGCCTTTACTACCTCAACAATTGTCAATTTTCCCTCTAATTTGGAAGGAAATTTAAATATTTGTGCACAACATAAGGGTATGTTGGCTTCTATATAACAAAACATTTATGCACCCGGTTATGTTTTTGCACATGTTTACTAAGGCGTGTTTGTGCACAAGTACACAGTTCAGAGGGGACAGCAGTTAGGAAATCTTTAGTGAACTTGAGAGCTTTTGAAAGGATCTGAATGAAACCCAGGATCTTAAGGTTGGCAATCAAATAACATAACAGTATCACATATTACATTGATTTATTATAAATAATAAGAATATTTCGACAAACCACACTAACACTAACAAGCAGCATGGAAACAAATTCAGATTTATTTAATGTATTGGAAAGAGACTGAATTATTTTTACCCATTTCCTACCTCTCACCTCCACATGGACTCTATTAAAAATCTTTCCTGGTGTATCATAAATGGTCTTTAGATTTTAGCAAAATATTTTAATAATAAAATGAGGTCCCTGGGTCCAGGACTTCTTACATTTTTAGAATGTATAATATTACAGCGATATGGGCCTGATGCAAAAATCCAGTGATATTATCCATTTTGAAACACCACTGCTATATACATTGGGGTTTTTAATATAGCCCAGGCCAAATAGAGGTACAGAAGCTCCAAGTGCTCAAAGTGCAACATATATAACATATTTATGGGATGTGGCATTTGAAATGAGTTGATCTATATTTTAGATCATATGGCTTGTTAATTTACTAAATAGCAATGTTTGGCTCATACACCTAGATGACAGGTCTATCAGGATAGTACAGTGTCAAGACTAGTGGAAATGGGTGAAAATAGTGTTAAGTTAGTGCAGCTGGGTGAGATTTAATGTCAGACTAGTGCAACTAGGTGAAAGTAGTGCACACCTTGGTGAGGGTGATGTCTGACAAAATAGTACTCCAAGGGTTCCCGTAAAATTTAATGTCAGACTAGTGCAGTTAGGTGAAATAGTGATGTCAGACTAGTGCAGTTAGGTGAAATAGTGTCTGGCTAGTACAAATAGGTGAAATGTAATGTCAGACTAGTGCAGCTAGGTGAAAGTTTCCTGCTAGCATGTTAACTTGTGAGTGCAACTATAGAGAGAGATGTCAGGCTGGTGCAACTAGTTGAGAGAAAGGGTTGAATGTTCTACAGAGGTGAAATTTAAACTGATCAGTTGGTGCTTAGCCTGTCCTTCATATTTAGATGTAATTTATAATATGTAATAATTTTTGTAATGTCTTTGCCAATAAATATATTTTAACTAAAGTACACACACAAATTGCACAGACCCGTATACTTTGTAAATTATAACAGAAAGTTTTTATTTAAAGTATATATAGTTTATTGTATATAAAATATTTTGTTAATATAACAGTATAAGTCAACAGTGTCAACATAAGATTACAAAAATACAATTTTTTTTTCAAAAGGCTTATAATGAATAAATCACACATTCATTAGAGAAAATCACATTCAGCAACAGTGTATAAAAGAGCTATCAGAGAAAATATCACAACAGCTACAATATATGTACAGTAGAATCTATTTCAAATAAATGATTGCTTTCTCCTCAAACAATTCAGTTTTTTAAAAATTTACAAAGAAAATTATTCAATAAATTCAACTCAATGAAATAAATTATCCTGGGAGAATACTAAAATTTTTGCTGCATTCCTTTAACTGAACAACTTGTGAACAACTTTTACTCTTAATGGGAAAAGAAAATAATTAATTTTGTCAAGAGAAAATAATATTACTTAAATAATGAGTACATGTAAAATTATAGCTTTAGCAATAATAATAAAAATGTTCAGAATCAATGGTAACTTCAAAATCAGTTTAAAAAAATTGAATGATTATACTGCATTATAAAAATTAGTTGAAACATCACACAAACAAAACAGGTGTGGTAAACTTTCATAAATTGTAAATTAAAAGGAAAATTAAATACAATTTTATTGCCAGCAATAATTAAATAATAAATATCATCTGTGGATTAGGATAAATAAGAATCCAGAAATATATAAATATATATCAAACTTATTTCTTTAACCCGTAACAGATACGTGAAAATGCTACAAGTATAAAAAAAGAAGCAATAAATATTCAAACAAAAGGAAAAACAATCAATTTTAAAATTACATCACATGACAGGGTATTTAAATAAACATATCATGTGCTTTTGTTTCAGCATCAGGATTTCACAATTAAGTTAATATTGCATATAAAGTATACATTGATAAATTTAAATGGTACATCAATAGAATAAAAATGTAATAAAAAATATAAATATAACAGCATGTAGTTGTACAAGAAGCACTTGTCTTTGATGAAGAAATAACTTAACAACAAAATATTTACATCAACATGTAGGCAGCATTGTGCCGGCAGATAGTCAACTAAATATCTGAGGTGTGACCCTGTGAAAAGAAAAATGTGGTCAGATTAAAACTTCAAAAGTTTTATTTCGTTGGTTTCAGAACTTTACTAAGTTATTGATAGGTGTGATTTTATTTAAGAAATAATATACATCCATGCATATATTGGTCTGTGTATATATAATGAGAAAGCTTGACCCATTTTTTTTAGTTATCCACTGACAATGTTAGAAAATTAACTAAATTGCTTTTGATAAGTATTTCTTAAATAACTTATGGTAGGGCCTCAACATACTATGGTGCAAAACAACAGAGATGCAGCATTAGAGGGACAGCTAAATCTTGCCACAAATAAGAGAAATTACAATTTGAAACAGGCTATTCTTACAGTAAAACAATAACACATTTTTCTAATGGCACTTTTTAAAAAAATATTTATTGTAAAATAACTAATTTAGTGGAAAAAAAAAATTCACCAGTTGGTGGGATGTACTGCGACAATGAATGGTAAAAAAAAATTCATGGAGGGGAAAGGGGTTAATAATACTTATTGCAATAAGGCAGCAGATAGACTAGGCATGGCTCTTCACCATGTGAGTTTAAAAACTCATTAGATATTATTCTTAATAACTGCTTTACATATTAAATACTTACTGGATCCAGTTGGGGTCTTGGTATCTGAAATTCCTAAAAAAAAATAAAGCATTCTCAAGATTAATAAACATTATTTATAAAGTTGAATAAATTAACATTGAGAATAATATATGAATACAATGTGAATGGTTAGAAGAAAAAAAATTAGCAATTTAAATTGAGAAATTTTATATATTTAAGTAGATATACTTATACAATGAAATACCCACTATAAGAAATCGTTGGGAACTCACAATTATTTAAAATTGTTCCTTCCCCCCCCCCCCCCCACTGTCTTTGATTTTGTATTTTGTTTAGTAGATGCATTACAAATTAATTGAATAAAATAAACAAATAGTCCCAAATAATTTTTAGTAAAAACTGTTATTGTATTTATCAAAATGTTTTATATTTGTTCCATAGACAATTAGCACACAAAGAAAATTATTTAAATTTATGGGTTACTTTACTTGCATTGCATTAGCATAGTCTACCATAATAATTATAAAATAATGCTATGTGATAAAAAAAAATATGTTTAAACATGGTGTACTTTTAATTACATTAAGAAAAAAGGTAAGTGTTGCCTGTTGCCAAATCTCAAAATCAATGCATACATAAATTAGTACATTTTAAAAGTCATTCTCAACCATTATTTGAAATCCAAGTTTCTATTCTTCTCTTGTGAGTATTTCTGATTAAATATTTAAAAACAATGTTAGCAAAATAGGATAAAAAAAGTGTTTCCCTTCCCAACCAAAAAGATCACCATTCATTAGACTATAAGAATAATTACCATCTTTGCTAAATACATGTGTAAGCTTCCATAAAGTCCCTACACTCCAAGCAATACTGGTTCGATCTCATTTTACTGAAGGTATACCATAGATGTCAAACACAAAAATCTCCCCTTGGGGGCATTTTTTGGCTAGTAATGCAGTTTATAATTTAAAAGCTTGACCCTCCCCCCCCCAATACTTAAATCATTACCAGTATATGATACCATTATTGATTCTTTGGTCAGTCCCACACTGTCAGTGTCATTGATAAATTGTATTTTCCCCTTCTTAGTTTAAATTGACCTGCCAGGTTTGGTGAATTTTTTCCTTCATCATGTGGACTTGAATGAAATTTTCCCCTTTCATTTGTTATTTCTCACATGCTGAACGTAATCCAACTTTTAAAAAAAAATTCTAATATGGGGGGGAAATTTCAATAAAAAGCTTTTTTTTTTACTGTAAGTATGAAATTTAAAACAATTACAGGTACATGTTTAACAAATGTTGTATTAGCAAAGGGAAAGAAGCCCAAAAACATTTTGCGGTACTGAAAAATTCATAACACTGGGATTTGTAATAAAAACATTTCACTGAATTTATTTATGTATAAAGATGTGTATTTCTTTCATTAAAAAATAATGAAAACTCACTTCATCAATTCCCAGAGTTTTATACAAGAAATCCCAAGTAAATCGGCTTTGATCTGGATCTAAAAAACAAAAAGGAAATCTCAAATGACTTAAAAAAATAAAATTCAAATTTTATAAATTTATGTTCAAACTGTTTGTAATGTCCGCATAACAGAAAAAAATAATTATTCTCCCTCAGTAAATACTTTTCCCAACATATCTATCTTTGAAACTCATACAAAATTATGGAGGCTTTGAATAGCGTTTGATTCATATTTAAAAACTCTTATTGTTCTTTAAGTGATTAAAATTTCAAAATGTAATAGCTGTTAAAGTGTTTTTTTTGAGGAACAATTAAAGTACAGGTATACACACTTAAAGGAATGACATGAACACAGGAACTTGATAAGGCTGATTTAAATACATGATTAAAAAAAAAACCAACCTTCTTTTTTCTTATCTTTTTTCCAAGCTGAATCCTTATAGCTGTCATCAAATCTGTATTTCTTGGGCTGGGGTACATGGTCATCACTGGAATCACTAGAGATACCTGACAGTCTTTCATTGAGGTAAGAACCTGGGTGTGACCTTCTGTCCCAGATACCACGAGTTGGTAAAGTGCTGGAGAAAGGCTGATGGAAATAGCTGGATAAAAAAACAGTTCAGTTAAAAAACAGTTTTAAATGAATACAATGTATACAGAATATAGCATAAGACAAATAATAGACTACAAGCTTTGCCCCACAAATACATTTATGAGTGCATAATGTAGATTTTTTATGTTAAAGCTTTTTTTTTCTTTAAATCCTAGAGACATTTTATTAAATAGTTATATTTATGGCAGTGACATGGAATTTATTGACTGTTCTTGGCAATATAATCATATAAAAATGAAAAATATAACAAATACAATTTTCTTCTATCCAACATACTTATAAAATTCATTATAATTATTTTACAGGAACTCACCTTTCATTGTCAGCACTGCCTTCATTTAGTCTTTTGTTTTTCTTCTTTCTGACATAGTAACAGACACCAATAACAATTGCAGCACAGAACAGACAGAAGAGTGGGATGCCTACTGCCAGTCCTATGGTCAATCTGTTATCAGCTGGTGCTTTAGATATACACCATTCAATTTTTAATAATTACTTGTATATGATAAGTAATAGTTAGTTGAGATAAAGGGAAAATTTTTTTTGCCTGATAATTTTGTGTTAGAAAAATGTATTTAAGTGAAAACTTCAACAAACTAATTTGATGTTTTTTTTTTCATTTCAAGGAAAAACACATAGTATTGTTTGAGTATGTAGGTAAGTGTTTGATTATAAAAAAAATAGAATGTTTTGCTAACTGAATTCCAATTGGGAGCAATATGTCAGGATAACCCCAACTTCCATTTTATTACCTGGAAGTGTTAGTTGAATAATTCAAAATGAAAATTTATTATTAATGGTAGGTTTTTTTGTAATTTATGATAAAAAAAAATATACTTACTTGATGGACTGAAATGAAACAGAAAAAAAAAAAAATTTTTTTTATGGTTTAACATTATTTACATAAATTTATGCAACATCACAATCACCTAAAGTGAAACATAACCATAATCAAGCATATAATGACAGTGATAAAAATGTCTATTGGTCTGATGAAATATTGGCAATGTTTTTACATACATGCAAACAGAAGCAGTCCCATTCTCAGTACAAACTTCATTGTCAGCACACTTTTGTACAACTTTTCTTATTTCACAAAGAGTTGAAGTACTTGTAACTATAATGAAAAAGAAACATAACATCTGTACAGAATATCTTTTTTTTAAATACTCAAGAATATTATTTTAATAATATAAGCTTATATTAAAAAAAGGACGGAAATCATTAAAAAAAAATAAACAACCAATCAAAATATTTTTCTTAACAAGATTTATAACTTACGGTTTGTCTCAGAGGCATTTATTGACTGCACAGTCACACTTTGATTATCAAGTGTCAAATTCTTGGCATCTAACAAAGCTTTTAGTGCTAAAGATGTGGCCACAGGATCCTGATTTTCATCATAATATAGCTTGAAATCTACTATAAGACTTCCATAACTATAAAAATAAAAAATAAACTTCTCATTACAGGAAATTAAAATTAATGTATGACCTGAGGTCATTAAAATTTCACCCAGCATGTCAAAACATTACACCTTCATAATGTTTTATTTTAGAGATATAGAGACCACCAACACACACAAAAGTTGCCAGCTTAAGCATTATAAATTTCAAAACAAATGGTCCATACTAAGGCTGTACCGGAATCCGATTCCGGTTCCTGTTATGCCGGATTCCAGCAGTTTTAACAAATCTGGTTCTGATTCCGGTTAAAATGTGCTGGATTTAAGCCGGATTTCTTTGTTGTTTGAAATTTGTAAGAATTTTTTTTAGCGCAACATAATTTTGAAATATTTAGCACTATACAATTAAATTAAAACAATAACTTCCTTTGATTTTAAAACTACAATAACGTCGATCGCTTTTAGTTCTATATGTAAGTACAAATATATTAAAAAGGAAGATTTGAATCGTATTTAGTCTAGTAATACGACACCTTATCTTCCGCTACTTTTGATTCCGTGTTTTCTATAAACTATATTTAGCTATCAAAGCTTAACTTCTTTAAAGAGCAGACAACAATATATTTTTAGGTGTTTACAGTTTAAAAAATAGTTCAATAATTGATTTTTCTGCACATTTTTTAATGTAGTGGATTTTGTCACGATTTGGATAAAATTCCTCGCATATTTAGATAAATAACTTGAAGATACATTTTTAATTGAAAATTAAAGTGATATTGATTTAGATTTGAAATGAATTTTAATTTGCGTTTTATGGGAAATAGTCAGATAATGATTTAAAGGAAAGTATGAATGAAATAACAAGGTTTGGTGACGCCACTATGGAAAACTAAAGAAAAATTAACTATTGGGTGATGCCACAGTATATATATATAGTTTTTTTTGGAATTCATTTATTAATAAACATGTTTATTATACTTTCTAAGATATGTTACCCTTTTTTTTGTACATTGTAATAGAAATCAAGTTAAATTAGGTACAGCTTTATTAAAATACATGTTTAAAACAAAGAACCTGTTATTTTAACAGAGTTATCTTTCTTAACTCATGATTGGGGAAGGGGTTTTAGTCACATTCTTCAAGATCTAAATTGTTAATACTCTTTTTTGCTATCTAGAACTTAAAAACTAAATTTTTATTTTTATATCTTTTTTATGTTAGTCGATAAATTACTACTTTGTTCGGAAGAGTTACTATTTAATTTGGTAAAATTTGTTCCTGTTCCGATTCTGGCAGGATTAAAATATTAAATCCGATTCCTGTTCTGATTTCTGCAGGATCTAAAAATTACAATCCGGTACAGCCCTAGTCCATACACATTTTTAAGACATGTGATACATAACTGATGACAAAAGTTTTCTAAAGTTATAATTATAAATGGTTGAAATCCTTGTTTGATGCATTTTTGTTCTGAAATATAATTATCTTCTTTAAAAAAAAAAATTCTTAAAATCTTACCTTAAGTTTTTAATTTCTACCTTTCTTAGTTTTTCCACTCTTTGGTTAAAGAAATCCTTTAGCTACAAAATTTAATAAAATGTGTAAATTAAATAAAAAGAACACATAATAACAACATAAACATATGCCAGATATTGTTGGTAAATATAAAGAAAGCCATGTCTGCATCGTAACTTAAAAATAAGATATTAGGTAAACTGAACAATTTAATTTTTAGCTTATGACAGAAGTATATTCACTTACAAATATATATGTTTTGTTTCTCAAATCATTGTATTCATTTACATCTGTTAAGTTATAACCACTAGCATTATAAGTCAGTGTAATTTTAAACTGTTTCTCTGTAAGTTCTAAAATAAAAAAATATTTGTGACAATATATTAATACACTTTTTATTAGTGCTAAAAAATATTGCAATAAGTTAAAGATTAATTATAATTAAATAAATAGGAAACTAAAAAGAACAAAAAATACTATACTTGTACAAACAGATGTGTCATTTTCCCTCCAGTAACCATCCCTACAATCACACACATAACTTCCAGGTATGTTGTAACATGTCTCTAGTTTAGAAGTGCTACAAATGCTACCCACAATGTTACATTCATTGATATCATCATTACATGCAGCTCCAGTCCAACCAGAGTTACACTTACAAGTCCCATCAGTTTTGTTACATGCAGAGTTGGATGTGTTACAGCTACAGACATTGTTACAGTTGTAGCCATAACGGTCAGCAACACATTCTGATGAGTATACAGAAATAGCCCCAAAATAACTGACACATTTAAAAATTCTGTACAACTACAAGTTTTATACTACAATTCTAACAAAGTTTTGTAAGCAAATTATTTCATTTTATATGAACACAAACCTTGACATTTGTTGGTAGTAATATTTAAATAGAATTCAAATAAACAGAGACATTCAAAACACCTAATTTTGATCATGTCAATTTTTAAGTCATTTTAAATACTAGTAAAACATTTGAAAATTATGTCTCATTTAAATGTGAAAGACATTGATCTTGAAGACTTCTCACCATCACATTTGTTGGTGCTGATATTTTTTTTGAATCCAGATGTACACAGACATTCATATCCACCTAGTGTATTGTTACATGTAGAGTTGGATGGACAGTTGTTAAGATTAGTGTTTGAACATTCATCAACATCATTATTACAGGTGAGGCCCTGCCAGCTAGAATTACATACACAGGATCCAGATATTGGATCGCAACTGACTGCATTGGACATATTGCATGCACAAGCTGAAAAAAAAAGAATCAAAAGAAAACTAGTGAGTTTATAAATAGCTCATGTGTTAGACACATTACACAAACAAGCAAAACAACTTATTTTTTAACAAATGCAGATTACAATGTACTTTAACTGTAGGTAATGATCAGTTCAGTGACAGCCTTCAGGGGAGCGACTAGTATAAACCCTCCAGGTCCTGCACCCGCATTCCGTGATATGGTACATTGCCTACACTTACCACTATTGTCATATGACAACAGCCTTAGGCTGCGATATAAAGCATATGGCTATGGTAGCCTCTGTATAGTAATTTATCTTCAGTACTTAGGCCATAGTTAAATACTAGAACGATCACAACCAGCAAATGAAAACATGTACTTACTTTGACATGAGTTACTGGTAGTATTTTTAAAGTATCCTGGGTTACAGTCACAGGTATAGCCTCCATTGACATTGGTACAGTGACTGTTATTGAGACAGGTGTGCGTATTTTCTTGACACTCATCAACATCTGTAGTGCAGTCAGTTCCTCTCCACTGGGACTTACATGAACAAGTTCCATTGACATTGTTACATGAGTTGGCATTGCTAGAGTTGCAGGCACAGGACTGGGAGCAGAACTCACCATAGTAAAATGGTTGACACACTGGTGAAATTAACATAATTATTATTAATGCTTTAATCGAGTCTTATTTGAAAATTTATGAATGAAAAATGTTAAATTTATAACCCCTTTTAAAATGTAAACAAACTGTGATATAAATGATACAAACATATTTCTACATCAATAGTTCAAGAATCAGTTTAAAAACAACAACAACTAACCTTGACATGTTTTACTAGTAAAGTTTCTAAAGTATCCTGATATACAATTACAGTTGTAGCCACCAACAGTATTATTACAGGCACTGTCTGAGGGACAAGTGAATGTATTGTCTTTACACTCATCAATATCTATATCAAGAAAAAATAAGTACAACAATATTAATTATGTCAGTTATAGATTTTTACTTAAAGTTAATCAGCATTTTAGCTTTATTATAAGGTAGTCTTTCTGTAACAATGCGTTTCACGATTTATTAAATGAATGAAACTTGACAACGCATTCCAAGGTAAGGAATGAGTTAAATCATGAATGACATTGATCTTGAAGACTTCTTACCATCACATTGGTTGGTGCTGATATTTTTATTGAATCCAGGCAAACACAGACAATCATATCCACCGACAGTATTGTTACAAGTAGAGTTGGAAGGACAGTTGTAAAGATTTGTTTTTGAACATTCATTTACATCGTCATTGCATGTTGGGCCTTGCCAGTTGGTTTTACACAAACAAAATCCAGATATTGAATCACAGCTTACTGTATTGGACATATTGCATGCACAAGCTGAAAAGAATCAAAAGAAAACTAGTGAGTACTTAGGCCATAGTTAAATACTAGAACGATCACAACCAGCAAATGAAAACATGTACTTACTTTGACATGAGTTACTGGTAGTATTTTTAAAGTATCCTGGGTTACAGTCACAGGTATAGCCTCCATTGACATTGGTACAGTGACTGTTATTGAGACAGGTGTGCGTATTTTCTTGACACTCATCAACATCTGTAGTGCAGTCAGTTCCTCTCCACTGGGACTTACATGAACAAGTTCCATTGACATTGTTACATGAGTTGGCATTGCTAGAGTTGCAGGCACAGGACTGGGAGCAGAACTCACCATAGTAAAATGGTTGACACACTGGTGAAATTAACATAATTATTATTAATGCTTTAATCGAGTCTTATTTGAAAATTTATGAATGAAAATGTTAAATTTATAACCCCTTTTAAAATGTAAACAAACTGTGATATAAATGATACAAACATATTTCTACATCAATAGTTCAAGAATCAGTTTAAAAACAACAACAACTAACCTTGACATGTTTTACTAGTAAAGTTTCTAAAGTATCCTGATATACAATTACAGTTGTAGCCACCAACAGTATTATTACAGGCACTGTCTGAGGGACAAGTGAATGTATTGTCTTTACACTCATCAATATCTATATCAAGAAAAAATAAGTACAACAATATTAATTATGTCAGTTATAGATTTTTACTTAAAGTTAATCAGCATTTTAGCTTTATTATAAGGTAGTCTTTCTGTAACAATGCGTTTCACGATTTATTAAATGAATGAAACTTGACAACGCATTCCAAGGTAAGGAATGAGTTAAATCATGAATGACATTGATCTTGAAGACTTCTTACCATCACATTGGTTGGTGCTGATATTTTTATTGAATCCAGGCAAACACAGACAATCATATCCACCGACAGTATTGTTACAAGTAGAGTTGGAAGGACAGTTGCAAAGATTTGTTTTTGAACATTCATTTACATCAGTCATTGCATGTTGGGCCTTGCCAGTTGGTTTTACACAAACAAAATCCAGATATTGAATCACAGCTTACTGTATTGGACATATTGCATGCACAAGCTGAAAAGAATCAAAAGAAAACTAGTGAGTACTTAGGCCATGGTTAAATACTAGAACGATCACAACCAGCAAATGAAAACATGTACTTACTTTGACATGAGTTACTGGTAGTATTTTTTAAAGTATCCTGGGTTACAGTCACAGGTATAGCCTCCATTGACATTGGTACAGTGACTGTTATTGAGACAGGTGTGCGTATTTTCTTGACACTCATCAACATCTGTAGTGCAGTCAGTTCCTCTCCACTGGGACTTACATGAACAAGTTCCATTGACATTGTTACATGAGTTGGCATTGCTAGAGTTGCAGGCACAGGACTGGGAGCAGAACTCACCATAGTAAAATGGTTGACACACTGGTGAAATTAACATAATTATTATTAATGCTTTAATCGAGTCTTATTTGAAAATTTATGAATGAAAAATGTTAAATTTATAACCCCTTTTAAAATGTAAACAAACTGTGATATAAATGATACAAACATATTTCTACATCAATAGTTCAAGAATCAGTTTAAAAACAACAACAACTAACCTTGACATGTTTTACTAGTAAAGTTTCTAAAGTATCCTGATATACAATTACAGTTGTAGCCACCAACAGTATTATTACAGGCACTGTCTGAGGGACAAGTGAATGTATTGTCTTTACACTCATCAATATCTATATCAAGAAAAAATAAGTACAACAATATTAATTATGTCAGTTATAGATTTTTACTTAAAGTTAATCAGCATTTTAGCTTTATTATAAGGTAGTCTTTCTGTAACAATGCGTTTCCACGATTTATTAAATGAATGAAACTTGACAACGCATTCCAAGGTAAGGAATGAGTTAAATCATGAATGACATTGATCTTGAAGACTTCTTACCATCACATTGGTTGGTGCTGATATTTTTATTGAATCCAGGCAAACACAGACAATCATATCCACCGACAGTATTGTTACAAGTAGAGTTGGAAGGACAGTTGTAAAGATTTGTTTTTGAACATTCATTTACATCGTCATTGCATGTTGGACGCCTTGCCAGTTGGTTTTACACAAACAAAATCCAGATATTGAATCACAGCTTACTGTATTGGACATATTGCATGCACAAGCTGAAAAGAATCAAAAGAAAACTAGTGAGTACTTAGGCCATAGTTAAATACTAGAACGATCACAACCAGCAAATGAAAACATGTACTTACTTTGACATGAGTTACTGGTAGTATTTTTAAAGTATCCTGGGTTACAGTCACAGGTATAGCCTCCATTGACATTGGTACAGTGACTGTTATTGAGACAGGTGTGCGTATTTTCTTGACACTCATCAACATCTGTAGTGCAGTCAGTTCCTCTCCACTGGGACTTACATGAACAAGTTCCATTGACATTGTTACATGAGTTGGCATTGCTAGAGTTGCAGGCACAGGACTGGGAGCAGAACTCACCATAGTAAAATGGTTGACACACTGGTGAAATTAACATAATTATTATTAATGCTTTAATCGAGTCTTATTTGAAAATTTATGAATGAAAAATGTTAAATTTATAACCCCTTTTAAAATGTAAACAAACTGTGATATAAATGATACAAACATATTTCTACATCAATAGTTCAAGAATCAGTTTAAAAACAACAACAACTAACCTTGACATGTTTTACTAGTAAAGTTTCTAAAGTATCCTGATATACAATTACAGTTGTAGCCACCAACAGTATTATTACAGGCACTGTCTGAGGGACAAGTGAATGTATTGTCTTTACACTCATCAATATCTATATCAAGAAAAAATAAGTACAACAATATTAATTATGTCAGTTATAGATTTTTACTTAAAGTTAATCAGCATTTTAGCTTTATTATAAGGTAGTCTTTCTGTAACAATGCGTTTCACGATTTATTAAATGAATGAAACTTGACAACGCATTCCAAGGTAAGGAATGAGTTAAATCATGAATGACATTGATCTTGAAGACTTCTTACCATCACATTGGTTGGTGCTGATATTTTTATTGAATCCAGGCAAACACAGACAATCATATCCACCGATGTATTGTTACAAGTAGAGTTGGAAGGACAGTTGTAAAGATTTGTTTTTGAACATTCATTTACATCGTCATTGCATGTTGGGCCTTGCCAGTTGGTTTTACACAAACAAAATCCAGATATTGAATCACAGCTTACTGTATTGGACATATTGCATGCACAAGCTGAAAAGAATCAAAAGAAAACTAGTGAGTACTTAGGCCATAGTTAAATACTAGAACGATCACAACCAGCAAATGAAAACATGTACTTACTTTGACATGAGTTACTGGTAGTATTTTTAAAGTATCCTGGGTTACAGTCACAGGTATAGCCTCCATTGACATTGGTACAGTGACTGTTATTGAGACAGGTGTGCGTATTTTCTTGACACTCATCAACATCTGTAGTGCAGTCAGTTCCTCTCCACTGGGACTTACATGAACAAGTTCCATTGACATTGTTACATGAGTTGGCATTGCTAGAGTTGCAGGCACAGGACTGGGAGCAGAACTCACCATAGTAAAATGGTTGACACACTGGTGAAATTAACATAATTATTATTAATGCTTTAATCGAGTCTTATTTGAAAATTTATGAATGAAAAATGTTAAATTTATAACCCCTTTTAAAATGTAAACAAACTGTGATATAAATGATACAAACATATTTCTACATCAATAGTTCAAGAATCAGTTTAAAAACAACAACAACTAACCTTGACATGTTTTACTAGTAAAGTTTCTAAAGTATCCTGATATACAATTACAGTTGTAGCCACCAACAGTATTATTACAGGCACTGTCTGAGGGACAAGTGAATGTATTGTCTTTACACTCATCAATATCTATATCAAGAAAAAATAAGTACAACAATATTAATTATGTCAGTTATAGATTTTTACTTAAAGTTAATCAGCATTTTAGCTTTATTATAAGGTAGTCTTTCTGTAACAATGCGTTTCACGATTTATTAAATGAATGAAACTTGACAACGCATTCCAAGGTAAGGAATGAGTTAAATCATGAATGACATTGATCTTGAAGACTTCTTACCATCACATTGGTTGGTGCTGATATTTTTATTGAATCCAGGCAAACACAGACAATCATATCCACCGACAGTATTGTTACAAGTAGAGTTGGAAGGACAGTTGTAAAGATTTGTTTTTGAACATTCATTTACATCGTCATTGCATGTTGGGCCTTGCCAGTTGGTTTTACACAAACAAAATCCAGATATTGAATCACAGCTTACTGTATTGGACATATTGCATGCACAAGCTGAAAAGAATCAAAAGAAAACTAGTGAGTACTTAGGCCATAGTTAAATACTAGAACGATCACAACCAGCAAATGAAAACATGTACTTACTTTGACATGAATTACTGGTAGTATTTTTAAAGTACCCTGAGTCACAGTCACAAGTATAGCCTCCATTGTTATTGGTACAGTGACTGTTGTTGGGGCAGTTGTAGGTATTTTCTTGACACTCATCAACATCTGTAGTGCAGTCAGTTCCTTTCCACTGGGGCTTACATGAACAAGTTCCATTGACATTGTTACATAAGTTGGCATTGTTAGAGTTGCAGGCACAGGACTGGGAGCAGAACTCACCATAGTAAAGAGGTGGACACACTGGTGAAATAAACACATGTATAAAGTGTTTTAATCGACTCTCATTTATGTAATCAAATATAATATAAGCAATAAAGAGAGAAAATTAAAAATATAAAACTGAAATTTATAAAGAAATTATTTTCAAAGACTGAACATGCATACTCATATTAAAAACTAGTCCATAAAATGTCATACATCAAGAGTAAACTATCTTGTCTAGCTGTTACCTGTACATTCTGATGTGCTGTTTGGTCTATAATAACCAAGTTGACAAGAACAGTAAAAACTTCCTTCTGTATCCACACAAAGTTCATTCTTTGCACTGTTACAGCTGGCAGTATCTAAGCATTCATCAATATCATCATCACATGTTGGACCAGTCCATCCTTTGATACAATGGCAGGTTCCATTTGTTTTGTCACAGGTAGAATGAAAACTGTTACAGTTACATTGTTGACTGCAGTCTTTACCATAGAAAAATTCATTGCAGCCTGAAAACAAAAATGTAAGCCTCAAATTCAAATAAATTTTAAAAAAATATGGCCTCCTTAACAATTAAACTAATACATGTATGAATTACATACTCCTATAACAGTTAATACATTCCTGGAATATTTTGTATTATGTGAAAATGAGTGGTGGGAGACCATGAAATATAACAAAAAGTTGGGTGTGTTTAAAAAAAAATCTATATTTAAATACTTTTTTCTTAAAATTAACCTAAACTTTTTTTTTATAATCTGGATACAATTAAAAACAAATATACAGAAATATTCTTATTTAAATCAAAATTATTTTAATATTTATCAATGGTCAGCATAATGAGGCAAGAATTTGTTTTTGATCACAGGTCTAATGCATTCTTTAATCTATTTTCTTTAGGCAGTAGTTGGGCATAATTTGTTAATAATACAGAATACTTGACAATTTCTAAGTAATTAGCATATAAAGTTCTTGTGACATCACTTCAAGCTGACCAAATTGTTTTTGATAAACTTTGTTGAATTAATGGGATTTTTTTGTTCTCATGTACACATATTTTAATGTAAAAGTTGATCTTCCTTTTAGTGAAGCTTAAAAAAATAATAAGTTACTATAAATTACCAACATTTTTTACTACTTTTAAATGGCAGATTATAAACTAACTTTTGGCAGTGAGCATTGTATGTAAACAATTCTGCTAATGATTAGTGGCCTTGATTGCACATGAGGAATAAATGCCAGTCTCAATGAAGCCTAGGACCCAGGTGTACATTTATAACTCACCTTGACACACATCACTTCCAGATGTTTTGCCATAGCCCAACTGACACACACAGCTGTAGCTTCCATTGGTGTTTAGACATTCAGTGTTGTTGACAGAACTACATATAGTTTGGTTCAATGTACACTCATTAATATCAACAGAACAATCTGTGCCATTCCATCCAGGCAAACATTGACAACTGCCAGTTACTGGCTTACAGCTAAATGTGGTGGGTGGAGAGCAAGTGCAATTGTTGGCACAGTTAACTCCCCAAGTGTCACTTGAGCATGCTGCAGAGTGGAACAAAACACAAGGACTTCATTAAATGTACCAGTAAGCCTGATCCATTACATTTACTTTCTAGTATTTGATTATTTTACAGTCTGTCAATAATAGTATTTTAAAGTATTCAGTCAGATATATTAATATCATTATGGTAACTCTTTGAATGAAATGATCAGCCCACAACAGTGTTGGGACATTTCTGTCATGCCTGTTCTACATCACCATTATAGCCAACTCCAAAAAAAAATTGCCATCTCTCTACCACAAAGTTTGACTCTTTACATAATTAAATAAATTCAAAAATATTTGTGTATGATGTTTAAACACAAATTAGGCAATGTAGAATGACAATGAGTGTGTACTTACCCTGACATGTGATTCCATCAGAAGCCAATAATTTACCAGGTGGACAGGAGCAGATAATACTTGTATTGTCTGGTGTCTCATTACACTCATCAGTACATGGACTTCCTTGACATAGGTCAATATCTGTGTAAATAGCAAAGATTGAAAACATTTGTGCAATAAATAAGAAATTCTTTTTTTTTTAATTTTTGACAAGATTAGTTTAATAACTAATTTCATAATATACCAAGTACATGTATACAGCACCATTCCTAGGAATTTGGGGATCCTAAGCAAGGGGGCCTCCAAATATATATTTATTTATTTATTTGTTGTTCACACTGTCTTCTGTTTGTTTACATTTCAATTTCTTGGTTTCTAATATAAACAGACTGGCTGAATTTAATTTTTGTAAAATCTTTGATTATATCTGAGTTTCCAAGTCAACCACTTTGTGCTCAACTGATATTAATACATATTATTATACATTCTATATGAACTTGCTTTATTGTTGAATCACTGAACAACTTGCAAGAAAAACACAATTTGAAAAAAATATCTGAAATAAGGTCCATCAGACAAATCTCCCTTTGGTAGATATATCCCATGCTCCTCTCTTAATGGACTCTTCTCAACCAAGAAAATTCATTAGGAGACTTGGATTGTTAAGGTCTTCAATTGACTGATAGTGTTAAGTGGCTCCAGTCTGATAAATCATTTCTTTTTTTAGACAAGGCATCACAAAATATTTTTATAGATTTATATACAAATATTAATAGCTAGTAAAATTCACACTTGAGCTAATATTTGTGCCCACTAGACCCTTAGGTAATGGTCCCACTGAAAGTGACATATAACAACATTTTAATGTGATACAAAAGACTTATTGAAAATCTGTAATTACACAAATATTGAGCAATGGAAAAAAATGTGAAAAAAACTTTTATAACTTCCAGTGGACTAAACTTTATATTTGGGTTGGACTACATTTAGCACGGGCTTTGTGCAGTTCACATTAAAAGAGGTCATTACAAATGGTATATTTTTTTTAGTTACCTGAAATGCGCACTTTCAGAATAACAACTAATAAAATTAACATTTTCCCAATGCTTGCAGAATACAAAAAAGTTCTGGTTAGGGGTTCCCTTAGTCATGGGTGTGTGTGTGTGGGAGGGGGGGGGTCTTAGGCACTCACCTAACTGTATGAGCATTGCTGCATAATTAGATGATAAAGTAAAGACATACCTCTACATGTTCTACTGTCATTGTTTAAAGCTTGACCTCTCGGACAGAAACAAGTATCAACACCACCATTGTTCACACACTGGTATTGGCAAACTGAACTGTTGGCACATACACTGGAAACTGTACAGAGATCCAATATAAACATTTTATTTTAAATTTTTTAAAAGTATTAACATCTCATTGAGTACCTCTTGTACTATATAAAGACATAATCAGGAAAACCTTTTCAATTTACAGACAAAGTTAACAACAGGCTACACATTTGGAAACAAAAAAAAGGCAGCTGGGTTTTTTTAAAAATATGAATAAAAAAAAAACTTTAGTTTAGTTCTATTAATAGCTTATAAACAGAAAGTTGCAAAGATAAAATAAATCATATAAGATATGTCATGTGAAAGAATCTTACCATCACACGTGAAGCCATCTTTGTTGAGTACATAGCCAGATTTACATGAACAACGATAATTACCTAGGGTATTGACACACACACTGGTACACTTGTGAATGTTTAAAGTACATTCATTGATGTCTGGGGAAATTTGAAATGAATTCAGTAATAACTGAAGCTTTATAAATGTGCACAGAAACTAAAAAATGTATGTTGATCAACCATTACATCAACTTTAAGAAACAATATTTAATTTATTTAGCCTACTATACTGACTGACACAGAATTCATACCATCACATGAATTGGTCGTTGCATTATAAGTAAATCCTTCATAGCAACCACAGCTGTATTTCCCAATTGAATTAGTACACAACTGAGAACAATTGTTTAATGCTGGACTTGAACATTCATTAATATCTAAAAAAGAAATATATTATGATTCATCAATACTACTAATGCTTTTAAAAAAAATATGAAAAATCCTAAGAAAATAATGTGAACATAAAAATAGTTGTTAATAGTTTAATACATAATAAATACATTAATTATTATTATAAATATCAAGTTAGTCAAAGTGTAACAATGTCCTTGTATATCACTTTAGATAATAAGATCTCTCATGGAATTTTTTTATTCGTTTATTATTTCAAAAATTAAAAAAACTTCATTAGGTAAAGTAATGCCATATCCGGTGCACTGACCTTCACAAAAACCATTTGTCTGGACATAACCAGATTTACATACACAAGAATCAGGACCTGGTCGATTCACACACTGTTGACGATCATTGCAAGTTAGTTCTCCATTAGTACATTGGTTGACATCTACATCACAATAAACTCCTGAAGAATTAACAAAAAAAAAAAATACAAAACAATAAGAAATTGTTGTGCAGCAAATTATTCAGTAAAGACGCAAAGCCTTGAAAGAAAAACAATTTAAAACACATTTAAAAAAAAATGCAGTGCTTTTGCCTCAAGACTTAAAAAAAAATTATTCACAAAAAGGTGCTATGCAGATGGAACCTCTCTTAATTAGATATTCATTAATTAGCAGTTTAAAAACTTACCCGTATATCCAGGTTTACAGATACATCCTTTAACATTGTCACACCTTGTGGCACCAGTAGAACAAGAACAAGATGTAGAACAATTTATACCCCAGGTAGTTGTACTACAGTCTGTTGAGTTGATACATATATTTACAACTCAATCAAATATTGCTCTGTTTGAGTTTATACGAAGCTAATATCTAGGCAGACTGTTAAAATTTTATTATGACTGAATTTTCATGACAAAATTAAAAGATTTAATGTTATTCTTAATAAAAATTCCTTTTTTGTTGAAATCTTTTTAATACATTTACTTACTAAGACACGTTCGCCCATCATTGTCCAGCCTTTGACCAGCCGGACATGTACATCTGTATCCTGGTTCTTGATTAATACAGCCAGACTTGTAACTACATAAGTTAGTTGAAGATGCTCCACATTCATTTATATCTATAACAAATTAGTAAATGTTATTTTTATTTCTTCTCAATTGAAAAACATTTTATTTGTTCTCATTCTTTCTGCCACTCTGGGAATATTATTTGCATCAGCTCTCATTATTTCTTATGCACTAAAATGGGAAATATTTCAATCCAATATCAGTTTTTGTTGTACACAACAGGAAAATATAATTTTATCAGCTCTAAGTATTTCTTATACACTAAAGTGGGAGGAGCTATGTTAATCAATTCTCAGTATTTGTTCTACACAACAAGAAAATACAATTCTATCAGCTCTCATATTTTTGCTGTTTACTCATATCCTATAACAATAAATTGTAAACTGTGTAATTAAATAAATAGCTTATTGTAATACCTTGACATTTTTCTCTGTCAATGAGTCTATAGCCATCTGGGCAAAAACAGTAGTAGAAGCCATTTTGTTTTAAGTCAACTGTGCATTGATAGGAGCAGTTCAATTTCTCAAAGTCTTTACAAACATCTTTCACTGCATTATATCAAAAGAAATATTGTATAAACAATTCGTAGGTATTGATATGAGCAAATATTTTTGATAAAACAAAAGAAATGTTTTTTATTTTTAACAGGTAGGACTACTATTAAGCCATAGATAATATTATTTATTTTGATAAATAGAGAGGAAGAAATATTGTTGAATAATAAACTGCAAAAATAAACAATGATTACGCCCTTTGATTGGCTTTTGTTATATTTAAAATATAAGCAAAAATGGTACATAAAAAACTCTTATCTTTTGTTTGAGAGGTCCAGATCGCGAAATGGTTTTGATGTACACTTGGCAGGCCAAGACCTACAAAATATTATATACATCATGGGTATAGGACTTTATGGTTTGTTGAGATCTAGGGCGATGACGGACAGACAGACAGACAGACAGACAAAACGGGACAATAGAGCATTTTTTGAAAATGCTCTAAAAACAAAAAGCCTATATCCAGATTTGTTTATTTTAATGTCCAAGTGCTGTTCACTTTCAACCCAGTTTTACATCTACACTCATAGCTGCCTGGGACATTAACACAGATGCCATAGGGATCGGAGCAAATATTTGGGTCTTTACAATGCTCAACAAGAATGGAACAATTTGGACCAGTCCAGTTACCATTACACACACATCCTCCATCAATATTATCGCAGTAATCAGCATGCATTTGGTTGCAAGTACAGTTTCTGTCACACGAATCTCGACCATAAGTGAAAGGATCACACTCTGAGAGATTTTATTACATACATATTTTATGAACAGAAAGGCTTTCAGACTAAAATGGATTGAATAACATTTGACTGATTAAAATTGATTGCCCTTAATTGCTTAAATGACTGTAAAATGATGGACTAACTGGTTGTTGGGTTAATTGACTAGAAATGATTTATTGTTAAATGATTACTCTTACTAAGAGCTGTATAAGTGATATTAAATCCAGTTCTTGAACCCATGCTGTCTGACCTAAATACCACCAACATCTGGTTTCCTTTTGACCTGATTGGTATATCTAGACTGGTATCTATGAAGCTGTAACCACAGTAAACATTGTTTATCCTTGGATACTGATCAGTGGGTCCATCAAAGAATGTGATGTTATCCATACAGTAAGGGTTATAGTATATGTGAAGATCTAGCCATGTAAATCTGTTTGATAGTATGTTAAGTGTAATTTTATTTTTTTATCAATTACAAAATTTTATTTAAACTGCAGAAAAGGGTATCACTAATGCTAAATTAAAAAACAACAACAACAACAAAGATGCATGACATGACATGAAAAAACATTCTGTTATTTCATATTTTTAATATGTTTCACTTACTTTACATTAATAATTTGGTTTGTAGCTACGGTGATATTCCAGGTACATACAACATTGTCAGGGTAATTTTGAGGAAAATTAGGAGAAGTTATCAAACCTGCTTGGTCAGTAACTTCACCTCCACAACCTGTTATGGGGGGGCATGGGCATAGCAAGAATTAATCATTTAAGATTTACCTGTAAATCTAAAAAAAAAAAAATTTTACAAGTAGATAATCTCAAAAGCAGGATGATATTTTAAACGTTGTACAGCTGCATAAGTTTTGTCAATGAAAAAAACTGATCACATTCAAAGTTTCATGTTAAAAAGTGCAAACTGACCATGACCCGAAATGAGACGTAAATTGTAAAAATGAGCATTCACACTGGAAAGAAAGATTTTTTCAATGGGATCAAAATTATGTTTTCAAGGATCTTTACAAAATTATAGATGCAGTTTGTCCAAAATGTCCAACAAACTGAAATTAAAAAGTGATGATGTGCATGGATCTGGCATTATTTCATTCATATTGTGACAATGATAATCAGCATCTATCAATAAAAAAAAGTGATTAAGATTTTGTTAAACACTTTGGTTTTATGCTGCTTCCCAGTGCATTTTTTCTGGCGGAACACACCTGAACAGCATTCCTGTACCTTTTTTTCTGGAGACTTCTTTTACTTCACTATTTGAAGTATTTTCAGTGTTATTTCTTTATGTCATATCAACAATCCGGTACCTTATTATTTATAAAAATAACACAGCTGCTTCTTGGCCAACACAAACATTCATATCCACCAACAGTATTTCTGCAATTTGAATAGAATGGACAGCTGTAAAGACTGCTATTGGAACATTCATCAACATCATCATTGCAAGTGGGACCTTGCCAGCTAGGTATACATAAGCATGCTTCCGATGATGAATCACAGCTGACTGAATTATGTATGTTGCAATGACACTCTGTTAGTGTTGAAATTCATTTATTTCAAATGATGTTCTAAATGTAATTTTATTTAATATTAGGATTGTACTTATATGCTGTTTTTTTTTTGGAATTTTAGTATGCAATATTCTAGATACGTAAGTATGTTTACTGATTTATTAATTCAGTTTTATACAACCTATGCATCACAAACAGTATTGAAAAAGTAGTTGAGTTATTAAATTTAAAGCAAATGTTTTGCAACATTTTTTTTTTAGTCTGAAAGGTAAAGTTACCTGGCGATTTACTTACTAGATGTTGCATTTGTTGATTCAACTGTTGTTGAATCTGTTACATTTCTAGCAATGGAAATCGTAGTCTTTAAAGTTGTCAAATTGGCTGGCTCAATTGGTTGAGGAAGTGTAGTTGTGTCATTAGAATCTATTGTTGTCAAATTAGAAGTTGATATTGACTCATTTTCTGGTATTATTGTGAATGCAGAATCTGTTGTAAAATTAAATGTTGATGATGACTCATTCATTGGAGATTGGGTGGATATAGGACCTGTTATAGTACAGATTAAAAAAACATTAAGTCATATGATTGACATCAGATTGCATATTTGTCATATTTGTTACTAGGAACTTCCAAATTTTCCTTTTTAATTTATTAATTGGGGCAAAGAAAAATAATGTGAACAATTCTAAACTTGGTTATTATTTGGATAACGAATAAAAATCGATAAAAAAACTGAAGCTACACAATTAATATATCATATTTTATAACTGGGATTTCTCTTCAAGTACTTTTGTGTTGACAGAGCATTAGATCTTACTTGGAATAAAAAAAATGATTAATTCAATACAACCACAAAAATACCTCATTTTCAATAATTCAATAAAAAACAATCAAATCAAAACCAAAAATGACAAAAATGTGGCTACTATTTCAATATTAAAAAATGTAAATCCAATTAATTTGATCTTGAAACTCAAAATAAAAAACTTTGAAACAGTCTTGGGAGAACATTAGTGATAAATGTATAAAAATGTATTTAAAACACTAACATCAGGAATACATTACCATTTACGTGATATAGCATGACAATAGTCTTGTTGAAGACTATTCTCCTTGTATCAAAGATAATGTTAAGAGGAGAGATAGATGCACTTATATTTCTCAAGGGGAATTAACCCTAAAAGCTATTGGGAATCAAAATTAGAGCAAGATTTCTGGATAGCCTACAAAAACCAATTATTAATCTGTTGTGGTGCAAGTATATTAGACCCTGTGTATCATTAATGACTTTCAATTGTAAATGTTCATATTTTATTAGTTGTATATTAGACAGGTACACACATTATGTTTTTACAATATTTCTTAGCATATATGGCATCTAGGGCAGTCTGGGAAGAGAAAGAATCTGTGACCCTTCGCTAACTGCTTCAATTCTTCCAACATTAATAAATACAACATACTAATTATCAAAAAAAAAATAATGTTTTCAGCCACAGTGTGGTCAGGTGTGTTTTCTTTTTCTATTTAATATTCAATATTTATATTGGTAAAGTGCCCGTAACCCGATGCAGGTGCACAGTTTGTAGATGCTCAAGGTGCCTCCTTTTGCAGTATTACACATTTTCATGGGATTTTGTATTAAGCTTTTGGTACTATGTATCAATCTATTTAACATATTGTCTTAATAAGTTTATTTCTTTGCCTTTTACCTTGAGCCAAGACACATCTAAAACCTCCAGTTATAAACAATATCAATGGTATAGCAAATGCCTTCATTTCTTATTTCTCTGCTTTATGTGCTGAATAGGTCAACTGCAGATGGCTGAAAAAAGAAACACACACTTCACTGATATATAAATTGTCAGTCTTAACCACACATTATAGCCTAATTGTTTTCTATTATATATACATCAAGCAGTGGTTATAAGACCTTTACACTTTGTGACCCTCTTTGACAATGATTATGATTTTGGGACCAACCATAAAAATTGATTTATTTTTTCACGACCCACATGCCGAGAAAAACTACAATATGAAAAGCGTCAGTATTTGTATATATAGCTTTTCCCTTTTAACTTTGCAGATTTACATGGGTATAGTTTTGTAACATATAAATTGACTTGTAATTATTTATACATAGATCATCTACGTAGATGACCTCTGGTGCCCCTATCTACTATAATGACTGGGCTTTTCCCCAATGAAGACTCTTGTGTAGAGAAGCTTTACATGGAGAAGCACTGACCCCCTTAAATGTTAGGGGTTCTTTCATTACATTGAACGTTCATGCAATTAGATACATTGATTGTATTCATCTTAGCGGGGGATTAAACGACATGAACTTCTTAAATATAAATGTACTTCTTAAATAGACATGTACTTCTTAAATATAAATGTACTTCTTAAATATAAATGTACTTCTTAAATATAAATGTACTTCTTAAATATAAATGTACTTCTTAAATATAAATGTACTTCTTAAATATAAATGTACTTCTTAAATATAAATGTACTTCTTAAATATAAATGTACTTCTTAAATATAAATGTACTTCTTAAATATAAATGTACTTCTTAAATATAAATGTACTTCCTCTTAGGATAAGGATGGCATGTAATCTAAAGATTCAACACTAGCAGCACTTTTCTATTTATCATTAACTGATCTATCTATCTTATCCTTCTATCCATCTTTCCCTCCATCCGTCTATCTACCTAAAATATCCATCCACCCATTCAATTATCATATTTACCCAACCAGTCTGTATATCTATCCTGTCTACATATATGTCATATCTATCTAACCATCTTATCTATCTGTCTTCTCTATCATATCTAATATACCTTATCTATCTATCCTAACTACCCATCTATCTCTCATATATATATATATATATATATATTCATATATATATATATATATATATATGTATATGTCTATTATCCATCTACCTATCTGTCTGTTTATCTATCATCTATCTCAATTCTTCTTTGGTGGGCAATGTACAGAAGCAGTGCCTAAAATGGGGTGCCCCAATATACAATGGTTTTGTGACATTATGTATCCTACACTTCCTCGCCTCATAATTTAACCCAGACCAGCCTCATAATTTAACCCAGACCGCAGATGATTCAACGGGTGTTTATTGCTATGACACCACCGAAAGAGGTTTTAACGGGATGACCATATCTGCAAATAATCGACATACAACACCCACATAAGATTGTCTGCCTCTAATAATGTGCGTCTTTTTCTTGTCCAAAAAAAAAAAAGTACTTCATGTCTAGTAACATCATCTCGGAGGAAGGGAAATGCAGAAGGGGGGAGGGGGGGGTTGTGTCATTGCTGTTATATACGATCCATTGTGTGGGTAATAAAGTGCCGTTAGTTTAATTACACCACATGATAAATATATTGTTTTGTTCCCACAGTTTAATATGTTTAAATTTAAAGCATACAAACAGACACACCTGTACAAGTGTTATATCTTAATCTTATGAAAACAATGTCATAAGAAAAATGAGTATTTCACAAAAAAAGCGACCCACCGCCCCCCCCTTCCGGCGGTGTGTGTGTATGTGTGAAGCCCCTGTAACGATGCGATGAAATCTCTTAGATCCTATAAACACCCAAATGGGAAGGTTTTTTTGCGGTGCCCTTCTCTTATCCTCACCGCAGCCGATAGTGCAATGGCCATCGAGACACCACGGGAGATCTAGGGGGGACTTAAGCCATGATCTTAAATATCCATTGGTCCTCACCGGAGATCGAACCTGGAACCCTCATGTCGCCAGTCTGGAGCTTTTATCGCACAACCATCCATCCATCCCCTTCCCTCCGGCGGTTGCCACCACTGTTTCTTCTAGGGTGTGCACTTTTAGCGCACAAATAACTCGAAAAGCGAGCGTACCCACATTACAAGCAGACACATTTTGCGTATGGTAGACATTATATACTGTTAGTTGCGCTCACAAAGCCAATACCTTTACCCACATACGTTGACACTATACAGCTTTCATAAAAATTAGAGGGACATCAGAGCTCCCTTTCTTCTTTCTGAGACCGATACTAAACCCAGTGGGGTAACTACCGTAAGTCCCCCCCCCGGGGCGGATTCTAACCCTGCGATCACATTTGATCACCAAATAGGAACACGATAATAAAATGATGAAATAGCCACCCCTTGGCCGTGGCAAAGTAAAGACCACCCTTGGCGGACTGCAAAAGAATGTCATGGCATTAACTCCATTGGCTATCTTACAATGTTGCTTAAAACCACATGGATACGGAGTCGCTATCTTTATATACAAATATATTTCAATAGGTTTAAGATTTCTAAAATGAGCTACTATAACTTTGACCTCGCCCCTGCATATTAATACCGGTACTAGTCTTAAATTCTCATTACTATTACAAAAAATATTAAGACAATGTCATTATCGATTTGGATAAGCGCAGTTAAATTTTTTTTTTATACACGGACTAATGATCTATATTGAAGAACAATTTTGTGAGAGCTTGCCAAAAAAAATTGTTCTTCAATATATATATTTCTATTTTGAAGAACAATTTTTTTGGCAAGCTCTCACAGTTTCAAAGTCATTGGTGCGTGCACATTGTTTGGGTGGGATAGGGAAAGAAAAGACAACCTAAACCAGGAAGCAAAAAAAAAAATCCATTACCCTGGTACTGTAAAAAAAAATAATCGTTTCTTTACTACCTCTATGCAAAAGTGGGGCTTTATTAATACAAAAGTGTGCAATCAAGTATTTTTTTTTCCATTGGTTAGCAGAGAGTCCATGGAAAGGACCTAAACGGACCATGATGTTCGTTTAAATTTTATTGCACGGGGAGAACCCTCAGCAGAATGTGGGCTGTCCCTAGCAATGCAACATTCTGCTTATATTTAGTTTTCCTTGTTATTTTCTTCATGTTGTGTTTAAGATATTTCTTTACAACTCCCGCCGCTCCAAGAACAACGGGTATGGCGATGGCTCTCATTCGGCACCTTCTCTCTATTTCGATTTCTATTTCACAGCTTTTCCATGTGTTTCATGTACGTGCTTCTATTAGATGCTTAGGTTATGGGGCCCTGGAGTACGGGTCTGGAAGGACTTATGCATATTGAGGACAACGTAAAAGTCGCTCTTATACTTCGCAACCACCTTCTAACATTACTATCTATTAAATCTGGTGCAGTCACTTAAAATGTAGTGCCCTTTAAATGTATTACTGTGTCGGCGAAGGGTCCCAAATATATCTTTAGTGCCTGCATAGGACCTCCAAATACATCTAAAGTTCATGCATAGGGTCTCAACATACATCTTACGTGTCTGCATAGGGCCCATGTGGCCCATTCAGATCTAAGTATGGCTATTACGACCGTAAACCACTGCTAATGTAAACACAACATCCATTTTAATGAATACTGGAGACATAAAAAAATATGAGGAAATAACGTCAAACACATTAATGGTAAAACTATTGACGTTTTCACCAATACCGTCTGACCATAGACAGACAATATTGTATTTTATTGATGAGTCGTAGTTAGTTGTTGTGGCGCCCCCTGTGCTAGTTACGCTTTTTTTACGCCTCCCCCCTCCCCCTCGTACAATCAGAAAAAAATATAAACGCATTTAAGAACGCTATTTCGGCGTCCTGTGGGTCATATCAGCCCTTTCTACGCTACTGTTCTATTCCAAAATGTCGTAATACGTTAACTTTACCCAGTATGCTGACGATTAACTGTAAGAGCAGAGCAAACATAATTTGAAACTAAATTTAGCTCATGTTTTTTTTTGCCGTATGGGGTCGGCATATGTAGTGTGACACGCAATGAAAAGGGGGATGTAAGGGGGCGCAAAAAAAATTGTTTCAATAAAAGTTTCATAATGAGTGAATAATCCCATTGCACACTGGCACATATATAGCCGAAAATGCCGGTGTTAAACAAAAAAAAACACATACCGGTAATCTGCGCTAGATAAAACACAGACAATTTAACTCTTCCCATTTAAAGTATACATAAATTTACTTACCCACAGATGCGCAGCAGGTTCCAGCACATATAAACGTAGATAGCCAATTTAAACAATCAAAAGTTACATAAGTTTTTTGTGGCATGCTCTTGCAATATTCAACTGTGAAGCCAAAGAAAAAAAAATACGTTTAACACCAAGCTTTTTAGATCTGAGCTATGTACGAAGCTTTAATATATATATATATATATATATATATATATATATATATATATATATATATATATAGTGTATATAGGTTACATGTATAATAGGCTTAAGTCAGGCATTTTTTTTTTGGTTCTGGAATGTAATAAAAAAAAAAAGATAATACAATGGTCATGGTCTGTGGCTTGCCTATTTAGAGGACATTAAAAACTTAGATCTAACAGTTGTATTCTATACCGGGAAGTAGTATACGATTAACACGGGCAATCATTAAGTTAACTGGTGTCAAATACACAGTCAAAGGAATAGGTCTAATTTCATCTTATTGAATGAAAGATATTGAGCTCTAAATAAAACACCGATGCTATGATACATCTTAAAACTGTTCTTTTTGATGAAGATTTAACTTTGTCTTTTTTTTTTTCATTCATATTTTGTGTCCTTTTTTTTTAGTTATAGCATCATATCAATGAAAAAGTATTAATGGTCATGGGTACGTTACACATTAATGGCACTGGGTGTGGTTACACATTAATGGTAAAACTATTGACGTTTTCACCAATACCGTCTGACCATAGAAAGACAATGTTGTATTTTATTGATAAGTCATAGTTAGTTGTTGTGACGCCCCCTGTGTTAGTTACGCTTTTTTAACGCGCCCCCCTCCCCCATCGTACGGTCAGAAAAAAATATAAACGCATTTAAGAACGCTATTTCGGCGTCCTGTGGGTCATATCAGCCCTTTCTATGCTACTGTTCTATTGTAAAATGTAATACGTTAAATTTAAGATTGATATTAGGCCGAATCAGGCCCGTAGCCAGGAATATTGGATTGGGGGGGGGGGGCCGAAGACATTTTCGGGGGGGGGGCGGGGAGGCGAAGACATTTTTTTCGGGGAGGGGGGGGGTGCCGAAGAAATGATTCTGGAGCACAGTGGCGGATCTAGACAACTTTGACGGGGGAGGGGGGGGGTCAAAACTGTTTTCATTGTTGAAAATTGGTCTTAGAACAAAAAATATTTCGATAATTTAATGATGTATTACCTAAACTTACGATTACACCGGCCCCACCCCCTAAATCCGCCCCTGGCGTGGTAGAAGAAATGTTCGGGGGGGGGGGGGCAAAAATGGAGGCGCAAAGCGCCGAAAGCTTGCCAACAGAGAGGAGGGGTTTGGGGAGGGGATCTCAACGAGTCCCCTCCCCAAGAAATTTTTTTCAGTTCCATATCTGGAATGCTGCATTTTAGTACCGATTGTTTAGCTATTAATTAGAAATATATAATTTTAACTACGTTTCAATAATGCATGACATGTTGCAGTTTTGTTAAAAATAATTTAAATAGTAAAGAGTTTTAATGATAAAAATTTATTGAGGCTGAGCAATTTCTGATTCCTGTTATAAATATATTGACCATTTGTTCTGCTACACAATTGTTACATAATAGATACCTGATTTATATTATTATACTGTTTGTTTAACGTACAACCCGGGAAGAACGACAAAGATGCACGAATATAGCTTAGCTATTTGTGTGATATTTCTTATAAAATATTGAAAACAAAGAACAGATCTATCAACAACAGTCGCAATTATTCAATTTAAAATAAAATTAATTCTGCTAAAAAGTAAATTTGCAAATTAAATAACATCACTCAGAAATCACGGAGTTTATACTTTATTATACATTTGTATTAAATGAAGTCAGAAGTCAATGTTATTTTATTAACTTATTTAAGTTGCTAGTTGTCCTCAGAAGGTATCAATACATAAAACTATTACAAGGTTGTGAGCAGGCCCATCGACAGAAATTTCGTGCCCCCGTGCTGATATTAATATTTTAAAAAGTTGGTTGGCCAGCTCAGTCCGGGTCCCTAAAACTCGCCGGGCCCCTGGGCATTGGCCCCCCTGCCCCCCCCCACTCGTCGGCACTGGTTGCGAACTTATATTATTATACGTTTCAAATTTGCAAACGTCGTGGTTAAGCACTGAATTTACCTAAAAATGCTTCAGCATTCATATTGTCTGTTAAATCTTTTTTTCAAATGCAAGCAGGAAAAGATTGCTTAAACGCTTTTGTAACATTGATCTGCGATATGGGGTGAGCAATGAGCATTCGTGTGAGGGTTGAGAAAATGTTCTCACACACGGCTGTTGAAGCCCCAAATGCCAATGCTGCCCAAAATACCCAGAAGTGAACTTCAATAAGATTCAATCTTTTATGCCCAACAATTAGATAACCTATATATGTAAGTCAAATAGCCTGAATGATTGCCAAAATATAAACTTTTAAGTTTTTATTAGTATTGATTTATTGAACAAAATGATTTATGTTTTATAGCCGTTATTATTAAATTTTTGTCAAAAAGCTCAAATCATGCACGGGGGGCTCAGGTCATCAACGGGGGGGGGGGGCTAGCCCCCCTCTGGCTACGGGCCTGGGCCGAATTAGAAACAACAACTATGTAATGTTCTATTTACTGAGTCCATTACTGTGCCGATGAGTGAATGACTGAAGAAATCAAAATTATAACGACACACTGATTTCTCAGTGTCGCATTACATGTAGTGAAGACGAAACCCCTTTATATGGCCGATGATAAAGTATTGGTCTCCTTTTGAAGTCTAGTGGGGCAAGACTTTATATGCTTTGCCATTTCTGTGCCAAAAGACATTTTGAATTTCCCTAGCTGAGCCCCCTTCCCCTCCTCCCCACGGAATGGGTTTAAAGGCGCCATACCTTCCTACCACAACCCTCCATTTTTTAAATGCCATGTATGGGGAGGGGGATACACTCAAGGCGGGGCGGGGGGGGGTGTACCCCGCACGTTGATTTAAGCCGGGGTGGCAAATATGCGGTGGTGTGCGTGTCAAGCCAGAAAATTATCCTGGCACGTCATACAAATATGATTACATCATAAATAATAAAAATGTTCTGGCCTGCCCCAACAACACCAGCGATCAGTTTGAATTATCTTTGACCTATTGATACAATCCTATTGGTCGTCCCTAGCTTGGGCGCCCCTCCCTTCCCCAGAGATTTAAAAGTTTTTAGTCTATATGTATTTTAATTATGGGCTGTAGAACCAAAGGAATAAAGCAATATAGTAGTAATTCTAGTAGTTCGGCCGGTCTTTTTATCTCCATGACCAAATTCTATTTTGCACAGATAAAAAGTTATAAAAAAGACTATTATTAAATCTTTGCTCTTATTTATTGACATATTTTTTTTCACTGAGTTTTTTTTTATATTTTTTACTTTATATAGGTTTTTTTTTAAAAAATAATGAAATATTGCTTCTGCTGATATAATGTCATTCAATATATAAAAATATAATTATAGCCAATTCAGAATTTTCGCAACCATTTTATTCCATCTGCTAAATCATTAAACCGGAATAATTACATAAAATGTGCACAACTAAACAGTAAATGTGTATTCATTATTATGTTATATGAATGAACAGAAAAAAAAATATTAATAGACTGACAAATAAATGCATTTCAGAAACGAAAGAAAGGAACATTAAAATCATTATAGTCTGTTAGATAAATATCTAACATTTCATGCAATTCATTATGCCAATAAAAGCACGCATTAAATTACCTTTAATGAAAGAGAACCTTTTTCTTAATAAGCGTTGATTTCACATAATATATATATATTATATGTACATATAAATATATATATATGCATAATAACTTACATAACTGAGAAAAGATCTGAACTTTTTAATATAAGTGTTGAAAATGTGTTTTTTTTTTAATTTATTGTAAAAATATTATTTTAAATATTGAATATTAGTAATGAAATTCATTAGTAAATAGATTTCATAAGCTTTCAAATGCAGTTTGTTCTCCCAGTCAATTATAAAAAAATTGCACTTACAAATTCATTATTATATATGCCATAGCGATAAAATTATTTTAACATGCATACAAAATTAATACATTTAAGTGAAATAAATATCCAAATAACTTCTAAAACTAAAACAAAAAAAAATGATATATACTTTAAAATAATTCAAAGATACCACTATAAATAAAATGTATATATACATGTATATCACTCAATTTAAAATTTAGAATACATTTTTACACAGTAAAGATACATATGATTTTTACAAAGAAAGGGTAATTATTTTAATTTATTTATATAATTCACATTATTTTATCCATTCCAAGAGTAAAGTTAATATATAGTAGGCCTACACAAAGTTTTATCAGCATCTCTCTTTAATGATTGTACTAAATATTTGACTGACGTAATTCTGCTCGATGTATTGTACATTTTTCCTTTACATGTGATTTGATATAACTAGTAAAATATAGTTTATAGAAATAATTCATGTTCTTTATCAGCTTTTTTTCCCACCACTTGTCTTATAAAAAGTGACACAAGTCCGTCAAAATTAAAAAAAAAAAAATAATTTTCAGAAAAATTAAGACATGCTTCAATTTGATCATTGCAAAGAAGGGGGGGGGGGGTATTTACAGATATTAGTATGGACATTTTTAAATGTCCGAAAAAAAAAAAAAAAATTTGAACTCTAGATTAAGTAGGAGAGAACTTTGTGTGGAAATTATGGGTAATAATAAATGTTTGTTAAAATTTCAACAGAAATAACTAAAATTTCAGAAATTAACAGGTATTTATGTGTCAATATTTATTTTTAGGCAAAGGTAATTTTTTTTTCAATGTATCGATGAAACAAAATTTAAAAAAAAATTATGAATGTGTTTTAAAAAACAACAACAAAATGCCCTCGTCACCTAATGAAAACTATGTACATATATTAAATCTACTTTAGTTTCTAAACTACAGGTGAAAACTTAAGACCTGTGGTACATCACTGGAAAGGAAGATATTGGAGAAATAAAAAAATTTTTTTTTCATTCATTCAAAAAAAAAAAAAAAGGAAAGGTAAAAAGCATGTTAATCAAATGTACTCACACAAAATATTTCAGCTTTTTAAGAAAATGTTAATTGCTGTGATTCAAGTATGCAGTTATATATCACCTTAGTGCTGTCAAGATAGATATTTTAAATTTTCAAACACTCATTAAACCTCAGTTATCTTTTAATTTAATGCTTAATAATACAATTTTTCTCTATAAATTGGTACATGTATAGACTTTTTTTTTTCTTTTCTTGAAGAGAGACATTGTTGTTATTTTTCAATTTAAAAAGTAATGTTAGTCTAAACAAAAAAATAAGTGTAATGAGGTCAGTAAGTAAGTAAGTACTGTTAAGTTGAAATTCTGAGGTAAAAATTCACATCTGTTGTCCATTGTTCTCATATAAATATATTTTAGTAAACAACTCGATCATATTCTGAAGCAAGGGTTCCTGAAAAAAAAAACAACAGAACATGCTGAACACAAAGTTCCATTTGTGTTAAAGTTAGTATTTTGTTAAAAGTTTGTCATTGATTAAATAAAAAAAACCTGTACAGTTTTTATAAAATCTGTTCACATATTGGGTATAGCCTAGAATTTAAGACAGTAAGCCAGAAACTGAGAATATTTCATCTCTTGACAAATATTAAGAAACAATTTATGCCTATCTTTATTTTCCAGTTCAAATAAACTGTTTATTTTGAATAAACTACACACTGTTATCAATTAAATTTATAATAGTAACATAAAATGAAAATATTTTACCCCTATCTTTTTGAAATTCACCATCGACCATGGTGGGGGATGAAAGAAGGGCAAGCAAGTGCACAAAACATATTTCATTAGTACAAACAGTAAATAAAATAAAGTCATACTTTCATAAATGTGGGAATCCTGATCACTGACATCAGTGGTATGGTATAGATTAGTTCTCATTTCAGTGGATTTGGACAGTGCAGATTTTGATTTCTTTCTTCTGAAATAAAAAGAAAAATATGCATTATTATTTAAAGTACAAGTCTTATCAAAGATAAATTGGATAATTCAGTTTAATTAAATTTGACTTTCTTGTGAATTACAACAAAGTTTATGAACAGTGACATGTGCCAGCTACCATATAAATCCAAATACACTGAATCAATTACCAAATTACAACAGTAACATTGATCCTATCATGTCCCTATAACAGTATAAGTTCCTTTAGCCCTATCGGCAGATGAAGTGTAGAATTCATCTGTTTCTATAACCTCGGCATATGAAGGGATTGTGTGGTTAGCGCAACGCCCAGCCGCTTTTACTTCCCTAACTTAGAGTTGGGTACCCATTTAAAGCTGGGTGGACTTGTGGGACGAGTTTGCACCAAATTTCACTTGAAAAAATTCCATGGGCCTCACTAAGGATCGAACCCAGGACTCTCAGGTCAAAAGTAGAGTATCTACACCACTTGGCCATCTGTCCCACTTATAACAGTAAACTTGTACAATTATAGTGTACATGACAATACCCGAATTTCAAACATTACATGTATCTTGAATGATGAAAAATTTTCAAAAAAAAAAAAATGACTTTTATAATTAAAAAAAAGTAAAGCTATTAGTAATATTTCTCATCTCCACTCTCTAAAAAAAAATCAATCCCTATATTTAAAAAATCTATCCATTTATTTTGATAATATCTACCAAAATCTATCCATATATTTTATAAACTCTCTGTTACACAATTTATAAAAAAGACTTTGAGCAAACATTAGCTCTTTTCATGAATAGCAGATTGTATGACTTATAAATGGAGTTTTCGTTACATTTACTACAGAGTTCATCTTTGCCTGTCTTTATTGATGCAGGCTTATTAGTTTTAATTTTAAAAAAAAATGATTACTTACCTTCTATATAAAGCAAAAGACAAAAACACAATAACAACTAAAGAAATAAACAGAAGTGTACTTGTGGCAATCACAACAGCTTTAAGAACATCATTACAATCAGAAGTACTGCCTGTAACAACAAAATATGTAAAATGTTAAAAAATATACTGAATCCATTTTTTTAAAAAAATACTTTTTTAATATGTATAATTTAAAATATAAAAAAACTTTTTCATACAATTTTATGGAATCTAGTGAATGGTTTGTGCGGGGGGAGGGGGGGGGTGGTTAATTTTTAAGGACAGGACATTTCCTGTTGTGCCTTCATTGTCACTGCACAGTTGGCTGGGGTGGGGATGAAAGAACGGCACTACAAAAACAATCCCGTTAGTGATCATGGAGATAATTATATTTAATTGAAATAATAAATAGAGATTGTGGGACGGATGGCAGAGTGTAGATACTCGACTGTAAACCTGAGAGTACTGGGTTCAATCCTCAGTGAGAAACATGGGAATTTTCTCAGTTGAAATTTGTTTCAAAGTCGTCCCACAAGTTCACCCAGCTTTAAATGGGTACCCGAGCTAAGCTGGGAAAGTAAAGGCGGCTGGGCGTTGTGTTAACATCACAATTCCTGCAGATGAATTCTACACTTCATCTGCCCAGATGGCCCGTTTGGGCCAAGGGAACTTTAAATAGAGATTACAACATGCAAAATGATTAGCAGATATGATGATATATAAAGAAAAAGAAAATTAAAGACAACATGTAAGACTTATTTTCATCTCAGCTGAATTTTAAATACAGCAACCTATGTACATCGTATCTATTGCAAATGAATGTTACCCTAAGGAATAGTAAAGTTACCTTAGCCCTAGAGGGCCATTGGGGCAGATGAATTGTAAAATTCATCTGTTTCTATAACCTCTGCATATAAAGGGATTTTAGTATTATCTTCAACATTAATTAAGATATTAATAAATGACTTAATATTGAAAAAAGGCAATGAGACAAAAGAAAACAACTTCTGCTAAAGCTTCTCTCAAACATCTTTACTCCAGTCAAGATTATGCATAAGAAAGAATGACTGATTATTTTTTAATTTGAAATGTATTCAAGTAAAAGTATTTTGTGTTTTAATGCCAAACGTATTCAAGTAAGTATTCTTTGCAGACAACTAGATAGGTATAAGGGTAAGTACAAGAATGTTCATACAATGGCTTGGTTTCTTCAATGTTTTTTTCATTTTTTAACATTCATAAGGGTATGCATTTCATACATTAATATATACTTCATAAAAATAAGTAAATCAGTTTCATATCACACAAAGCTTTCCAGAAATGTATAATACATATATATGAAAATTCTCACCTGATTTTGTGGAGCTGAAATTAAATGGAGTGATGTAGAATAGTTAACTATAGCATAAATTTAAAAATAAAATAAAATTTAAGTCATTTATTTTTTTAAGAAGTATATACATGTACATGGTATTTTGATTATGGTGAAATAATATTTAATAACTATTTTAATCGTCATGTTTTATTAACATAAGTACAAAGTGTTTTTTTTTAAATACTATACTTATTTACATACATGCAAACAGAAGCAGTCCCATTCTCAGTACACATTTCATTGTCAGCACACTTTTGTACAACATCTCTTATTTCACAAAGAGTTGAAGTACTTGTAACTACAGTGAAAAAGAAACATAACATCTGGACAGAATATCTTTTTTTTTTAAATACTCAAGAATATTATTTTAATAGTAATAGCTTATATTAGAAAACAGGACGGAAATCATTTTAAGAAAACAACCAAACAAAATATTTTTCCAAACAAGATTTATAGCTTACGTTTTGTCCCAGAGGCCATTACTGACGGCACAGTAACATTTTGAGTACCAAGTATCAAATCCCTGGAAACTAACAAAGCTTTTAGTGCTAAAGATGTGCCAACAGGATCCTGATTTTCATCATAATATAGCTTGAAATCTACTACAAGACTTCCGATTCTATAAAAATTTAAAATAAACTACTCATTACAGGAAAATTAAAATTAATAAGTATGATCTGAGGTCATTAAAATTTCTATCAGCATGTCAAAACATTAAACCATTATAATATTTTATTTTTGAGATATAGAGGCCACCAACACACAAAAATATAAAATACCAGCTCAAACATTAAAAATTTCAAGACTAATGGGTCCATGTGCGTTTTTAAGACGTGTTATGTAATTGATGACAGGTTTTATAAAGATAAATAGATAAAATCATTGATTGATACATTTTTTCTGTAATAAAATTTTCTTTTAAATAACTTATTTTTTTGAAGAAACAGTACGTCACAGTAAGCTAATGATTTACATTGTTATTTAGAAAAATAATTACATTTTAGAATATCATTTAAAATTTTTTTTAACAATCTTACCTCAAGTTTATAATTTCTAACTTTCTTAGTTTGTTCACTTTTTGGTTAAAGAAATCCTTTAGCTGCAAAATTTAATGAAATGTGTAATTTAAATAAAGAAACAAAAGATAATAACATAAACGTAATCCAGATATTGTTTGTCAATACAAAGAAATTAAATGTCTGCAACGTAACTTTAAAATAGGATAATAGGTAAACTGAACAATTGAATTTTTAGCTTATGCCATAAATATTGTCACTTACAAATGTTTATGTTTTGTCTCTCAACTCAATGTATTCATTTACATCTGTTAACTTATAACCACTAGTGTTATATGTCAGTGTAATTTCAAACTGTTTCTCTGTAACTTCTAAAATAAAAAATATTTGTGAACAATTTATTTTTATTAGTGCTAAAAAATATTGCAAAAATTAGAGAAAGCTTAATAACAATTTAAAAAAAAGGAAACTAAAAAGAACAAAGAATACAGTACTTGTACAAACAGATGTGTCATCTTCCCTCCAGTAACCATCCATACAATGACAGAAATAACTTCCAGGTATGTTGAAACATGTCTCTAGTTTAGAAGTGCTACAAATACCCATAATGATACATTCATTGATATCATCATTACATGCAGCTCCAGTCCAACCAGAGTTACACTTACAAGTCCCATCAGTTTTGTTACACACAGAGTTGGATGTGTAACAGTTACAAACATTGTTACAGTTGTAGCCATAATGGTCACCAACACATTCTGATGAGTATACAGAATTAGCCCAAAATAACTGACATTTTAAAATTCTTTAACAATAAAAAGATGCAGATTAAAAAAAAACAAAAATACTACAAAATTCAAACAAGTTTTATATTTTAAATATAACAAAGTTTAAAAGCAACTTGTTTCATTTTATATGAACACAAACCTTGACAAATGCTGGCAGTAATATTTAAATAAAATTCAAAATTTTTTAATTAGAAAATGTAAATTTTTGTATCTTTTAAAAATTCTAACAAAACATTTTAAAATTATGCCTCATTTAAATTTAAAAGACATTGATCTTGAAGAATTCTTACCATCACATTTGTTCGTGCTGATATTTTTATAGAATCCAGACAAACAGAGACAATCATATCCACTGAGTGTATTGTTACATGTAGAGTTGGATGGACAGTTGTGAAGATTTGTGTTTGAACATTCATCTACATCATCATTGCATGTGGGCTCTTGCCAGTTTGATTTACATAAACATGATCCAGATATTGGATTGCAACTGACTGTATTGGACAAATTGCATGAACAAGCTGAAAAGAATCAAAAGAAAACCGATTAATATAGAAATACTGTTTTAGACACTTAACGCCAAATAACAAAAAAAACTTTTTTATTTAGAAAATGCAGAAAATTTACATTGTACTATAACTGTAGATAATGACCAGAATAGTGACAGCCTTCGGGTAGCAACTAGGCCAACCACTCCAGGTCCTACACTTTGATTCTGTGATATGTTACATAGACTATACTTACTACTATTGTCAGATGACACTTGCAATTAGTCTTAGGCTGCGATTTAAAGCATACGGCTAAGTTAGCCTCTGTATAGTGTTTTATCCTTCAGTATTTAGGCCATAGTTAAATACTAGAACAATCACAACCAGCAAATGAAAACATGTACTTACTTTGACATGTATTACTGGTAGTATTTTTAAAGTATCCTGGGTTACAGTCACAAGTATAGCCTCCATTGACATTGGTACAGTGACTGTTGTTGGGACAGGTGTAGGTATTTTCTTGACACTCATCAACATCTGCAGTGCAGTAAAGTCCTCTCCACTGGGACTTACATGAACAAGTTCCATTGACATTGTTACATGAGTTGGCATTGTTATAGTTGCAGGCACAGGACTGGGAGCAGAACTCACCATAGTAAAATGGTTGACACACTGATGAAATAAACATAAATAGTAATGCTTTAATCGAGTCTTATTTGTAAATTTATTAATGAAAAATGATATAATTTATAACCCCTTTTAAAATGTTAACAAACTGTATTATAAATGATACAAACATATTTCTACATTATTAGTTCAAGAATCAGTTTACAAAAAACTACAACTAACCTTGACATGTATTACTAGTAAGGTTTTTAAAGTATCTTGATATACAATTACAGTTGTAGCCACCAACAGTATTAATACAATTACTGTTTGAGGGACAAGTGGATGTATTGTCTTTACACTCATCAATATCTATATCAAGAAAAAAATAAGTACAGCAATATTAGTTATGTCAGTTATAGATTCTTACTGAAAAACATTCCATTTACAATTATCTGAAAAGTTCAATCGTGGGAATATATTTTACAGCTGATATATTGCATTTAAATTTATTTATTAGTTTTTATTTTATTTCACTACCTATGGGTTTGTGTTTTCTCAAATCTGATCAGTTAAATTTCTATGTTACTCCTTAGTTAGAATGATGAACATTTCAACATGTGTGTATTCTTTATGAAAATACACTTATCAAAAGTTTAATAACATTTTAAGTTATTAAAATCTTTTGGACTTATGACGTTTATTGGTTTTTCAATAATGTTTTAACATTGGGGGGGGGGGGGGGGAAATGCATCAAAGTATTATAATGTCCTATTTATAAGGAAGCACAGTACCAGTCTTTAATGCTGTGACCTAAAATAGTTTTTTAGTCTAATTTTTGCACACTGGTTTTACAAACAATAGCAAGTAAAATTCATTTAACACTAAAGAGAAAAAAAAAACAACTTTAAAATGCACTATAAAGTGATTACAAATAAAAATCTCTTAGCTCATACAAATGTGATTATAAAAACTAATATGGCGAAAATAAAAGTGTGGGTGTTTTATACTTATTTTTTTATAGTTTATGACGTAATAAAATAATTAAAATGAAATATTCTGCCATCTAAACACACCTGATATTCCGATTAACACTATTTGACTAATTGCAAAAAGAAAGAAAGAAAATCGAGAATGGAATCCACTTTTTTTTCGCTACTGTAACTTTTATAAATATTTGTGTATGATCTTAGCCAACAGAGCAAAACTAAAACCATTTTTCAGGTAGGGCGGTGCCAGTCCTATTTATATTTTCAGGTCATTTAAAATAGTAATAAACTTTTTAAAATTATTTCTCATATAAATTTAAAAGACATTGATCATGACTTCTTACCATCACATTTGTTGGTGCTGATATTTTTATAAAATCCAGACAAACACAGACACTCATATCCACTGAGTGTATTGTTACATGTAGAGTTGGATGGACAGTTGTAAAGATTTGTGTTTGAACATTCATCTACGTCATCAATGCATGTGGGCTCTTGCCAGTTTGATTTACATAAACATGATCCAGATATTGGATTGCAACTGACTGTATTGGACAAATTGCATGCACAAGCTGAAAAAAAGAATCAAAAGAAAACTGATGAGTATAGAAACAGCTTAATGACACATTAAACAAACAAGCAAAAAAAAATTTATTTAAAAAATGCTGATAAAATGTATATCGCACTTTAAGTGTAGATAAAGACTAGAACAGTGACAGCCTTCAGGGTAGCAACTAAGGTAACCACTCTGTCAACTACTCTGTGCTAAACTAATATCAATATTCAAACATTCTAATGAACTTGCTTTATTGTTGAAACACTGAACTACTTGCATCAAATACATGATTTGAAAAAAGGCCGTACACCTTGATTCTATGATATGTTGCATAGCCCAGACTCACCGATATTGTCAGATGACACTTGCTGTAGGCTGCATTTTAATGCATACTGCTGAGGTAGCCTGTATAGTGTTTTATCCTTCAGTATTTAGTAACAACTAGGCCATAGTTAAATACTAGAACAATCAAAACCAGCAAATGAAAACATGAACTTACTTTGACATGTATTACTGGTAGTATTTTTAAAGTATCCTGAGTCACAGTCACAGGTATAGCCTCCATTGACATTGGTACAGTGACTGTTATTGGGGCAGTTGTAGATATTTTCTTGACACTCATCAACATCTGTAGTGCAGTCAGTTCCTCTCCACTGGGACTTACATGAACAAGTTCCATTGACATTGTTACATGAGTTGGCATTGTTATAGGTGCAGGCACAGGACTGGGAGCAGAACTCACCATAGTAAAGTGGTGGACACACTGGTGAAATAAACACATGTAGAAAGTGTTTTATTTGAATCTCATTTATGTAATCAAATTTAATATAAGATATAAAGAGAGAATATTAAAAAATAATACACTAATTTATTAAGAAAATATTTTTGAAGACAGTCAACACACCTACTTAAGTCATATTAGGAATTAGTCCATAAAATGTCATCTTATCTTACCTGTACATTCTGATGAGCTGTTTGGTCTATAATAACCAAGTTGACAAGAACAGTACAAACTTCCTTCTGTATCCACACAAAGTTCATTCTTTGTACTGTTACAGCTGGCAGTATCTAAACATTCATCAATATCATCGTCACACATTGGACCAGTCCATCCTTTGATACAATGGCAGGTTCCATTTGTTTTGTCACAGGTAGAATGAAAACTGTTACAGTTACATTGTTGACTGCAGTCTTTACCATAGAAAAATTCATTGCAGCCTGAAAACAAAAAAGTAAGCCTCAAAGTCAAATAACTTAAAAATATGGCCTCCTTAACAATTAGACAAATACATGTATGCATTACACACTCCTAACACAGTAAATACATTCCTGGAATATCTTTCGTTATGTGAAACTAAGAGGTGGTAGACCATGAAATATAACAATAAAAATTACATTATAAAAAAATATTTTATAAAAACAACGTTTTTCTTGCGTACTAAAAACCAGAAAATAATTTCTGAATAAAGTGGTAAGATGGTAATAGTAATATACTTTATAAGAGCTTCTGATTTTGGCAGTGTTTGGGCATAATTTGCTAATATTACATAATATGTGTACTTGAAAAATTTCTAAGTAATTAGCTTATAAAGCTCTTGTGACATCACTTCAAGCTGACCACATTGTTTCAGATAAACCTAGTTGAATTAATGGGATTTTTTTTCTCATGTACTCGTTTTATGTGTCAATCCTCCTTAAAGTGAAACATAAAAAAATAATACACTTACTCTAAATTACCAACATATTTTACTACTTCTGAATGGCAGATAATAAGCCAACTGTAGACTGTGAGCAGTGTATGTAAACAATTCTGCTAATGATTAGTGGCCTTGGTTGCACATGAGGAATAAATGCCAGTCTCAATGATGCCTAGGGCCCAGTTGTACATTTATAACTCACCTTGACACACATCACTTCCAGATGTTTTGCCATAGCCCAACTGACACACACAGCTGTAGCCTCCATTGGTGTTGAGACATTCAGTGTTGTTGACAGAACTACATATAGTTTGGTTCAATGTACACTCATTAATATCAACAGAACAATCTGTGCCAGACCATCCAGGCAAACATTGACAACTGCCAGTTACTAGGTTACAGCTAAATGTGGTGGATGGAGAGCAAGTGCATTTGTTGACACAGTTAACTCCCCATGTGTCACTTGAGCATGCTGCAGAGTGGAACAAAACACAAGGACTTGATTAAATGTACCAGTAAGCCTGATCCATTACCTTTACTTTGTAGTATTTGATTATATTAGAGTTTGTCAACAATAATATTGCAAAGTATTAAATCAGATATGTAAGTACGATCATGGTAATTCTTTGAATGAAATGATGTGAAATACTGCATGTTTTAAGAAATACTATTGAGAGATCTGATACTGAGCCCATAACACTGTTGGGACATTTCTGTCATGCCTTTTCTACATCATATAGCCAACTCTCTAATGGTCGTAAATGTATTAAAGACCATAGATAACTTGGGTATTGGGATATCACAACCCGAAATAAAAAATCCCCATATCTCTACCACAAAGTTTGTCTACTTACATAATTTAATAAATTCAAAACAATTTTTGCATGATGTTTAAACACAAATTAGGCAATGTAGAAGGACAACGACTGTACTTACCCTGACATGTGATTCCGTTAGAAGCCAATAATTTACCAGATGGACAGGAGCAGATAATACTTGTATTGTCTGGTGTCTCATTACACAGATCAGAACATGGACTTCCTTGACATAGGTCAATATCTGTGTAAATAACAAAGGTTGAAAACATTTGTGCAATCAATAAGAAATTCCTATTTTTTACAATTTTTAAACAAGATTAGTTTACTATCAAACAACATAGTATACCCAGTACATGTATATAGCGCTGTCGCTGGGAATTTGGTGATCTTAAGCAAAGGGGCCTTCAGATATATATATATTTATTCATTTATTGCTCATTCACACCATTCTTCTGTTTGTTTACATTTCAATTTCCTGGTTTCTAATTTAAATGCGCCTAATTTAATTTTTGTAAAAATCTTTGATTACATCTGAGATTCCAAGTCAACTACTCTGTGCTAAACTAATATCAATATTCAAACATTCTAATGAACTTGCTTTATTGTTGAAACACTGAACTACTTGCATCAGATACATGATTTGAAAAAAATAGCTGAAATATGGTCCTTCTGAAAAATCTTTTGTAGATATATCCCATGCTACTCTTTTAATGGACCGTTCTCAACCAAGAAATTTTATTATGTGTCTTGGATTGATGAAGTCTTCAATTGATGAGGGTTGAAATCTTTTCAATCAAAATGAAACACTTAGAACAAGTTTGTCTTTATTTCATCTTGTTTAATTTATTGAAACTCTTTTTTTTTTATGAATTTCTGGTAGAGAAAGTAAGGCAACAACATCTTTTTCATCATTAGATGGAGACATAGACAGACAGACTCCATTATGATCATCAACATTGACTACGATTTGTATTTGAGTAGTTGGTCTACTACTTTAGAAGCCAATAAAGAAATATTTGCAGATTTCAATCATGTTAAGTGGCTCCAACTGATAGTGTTTAGTAGGGAGCGACCGATTATTGGATCGCTATCGGTATCGGACCGATATTGGCAATATCGGTTAATATCGGATCAGCCGATATTTGTAGGGAGCGACCGATAGTCGAACCGATATTGGCACTATGGGTTTTATATCTCAAATGTGCCTTTCCTTCCTAAAATAACAATATAGCAAGAAAGTAATCGCTCCCTTATCATTAACGCGGTTTTTTTATACCCTCCCCCCTCCGCCCAACCCAGTTTCATTTTAGACACAGCAGCACAAAGATGACGTCATTTACCGACAGGGTCGGCGAGTTGAAGGACAAATTTACTTTTAATCTTCTTTAGAAGATTTTGCTTTGCTATCTTACTATCAACTATTTGTTAAGTGTTTTAGTGAACAACAGAAAAGAAATTGTATTGTAAAATGACACTCTTTGATGTTACCGCATGGCAATTCAAAGCAAAATTTTGATCGGTCGGCTTTCATTTTTCATCTTCTGTTGTTCTTTTCTTTCTTTCGTGTGTCAACATTGAAAATTCTTTCTTTCGTCTCATTTTGGTTATAGCAACAGTTGTATCAGGGACGAGGCAGGCGTGAGTGTTTGCCGGTTTAACTCTTAGAGAAAAATCTATTGATGTTTTTATTGCTATATACAAAGCACAATCGAAAATATGCCTTTCCATCAATATTGACATCGCTAGTTTCAGAACGTTAATTAATTAATAGACTTGCCAGGCAATAAATGACGCCTAGCTGTTGACAAACATTGACAAAACAATCGAAACATAGATTTTAACTTCTTAGGCAGCAGTTGAAAGATAAGTTGGCTTCAATTAATACTATATTTACAACTGCCGATTGCTGAACGTCCATACGAAGTTTTATTGGTGTTACATTACATTGGTTAGAACCTGTGTTATTCTCTCTGGATAGCTGAATCCCAGGATAGGTCCCATGAAATTTTCTTCTCCTGGGATATTGTTGGGTAAATAAAAGGAGGCTGGGAAAGGTACCAACCCACACAATCCCATACAATAGCCGTGGTTAGAGAATTATCATTATAAACGGGTTCATTATACGCTATAGTACCTTCACCGATACACTACAGTATATAATGTTAACTAGTGAATGAAAGTTTTCTCTTTTTACACTGACAGAGAAGGGAGCAGGAGGTTTACTTGTCGAAGGGCTAAATAACCAAAACATCTTCATTATATATTATAAGTGGGGCTTCAGTTGACATACGTGGGGGTGAGAGTGTGTGCGTAAGTGGATGGAACTTAAACTTCAAATGGTTGAGTGAAATTCTGTTATTTATCGATTTGGTGAACTTTCCGCATTTGGTCAAATTAACGCATTTAAGTGTTGCGTTAAAAATTTTAATCGCAAATTTTTTTTGGCGCGTTAATCGCAAATTAACGCAGTTTAATAAGTAGCCCTAATTAATACATTTTTACTTTTTTAGTTTGACATGAATTATTTACAACCTTATCTTACTTTTCTGTTTGTGAACAAGTAAAAAGTAAAAACAACAAATTGTTTGTTATAAGTTTAATTTTAAACAATAAACATGCAGATTTCTGAGATTATGCAGGCATGGTTTGTGTTTCTGACTTCGGTCTTTCGGTCTGTCTTTTCAAATCTTTTGTTTTTATGATCTTCTAATCATCTGCAAGACACCCTTTCATTAATAGCAAAATATCGGTATCGGTATCGGCAAAAATGCTGGGGGAAAATATCGGTATCGGACTATCGGTAAAAAGGCATTTCGGTCGCTCCCTAGTGTTTAGTGGCTCCAGTCTGATAAATCTTTTATTTTTTAGACAAGGCCTCTCAAAGCATTTTTTAGATTTATATAAAAATATTACTATCTAGTAAAACTTTACACTTGAGATAATATCTTTGGCCACTAGACCCATAGATAATGGTCCCACTGACAATGACATATAACACCATTTAAATGTGATACAAAAGACTTATTGAAAATCTGTAATTACAAAAATATTGAGCAATGGAAAAAAATGTGAAAAAAACTTTTATAACTTCCAGTGGATTAAACTTTATATTTGGGTTGGACTACATTTAGCACGGGCTTTGTGCTGTTCACAATGAAAGAGGTCATATCAAATGGTATATTTTTTCAGTTAAAAGCCACACTCTTCATTACCTGAAATGTGTACTTTTAAAAAAAAACAACTTATGAAAAAAAATGTTTAAAATGCTTGGCAGAATACAAAAAAATGTTCTGGTTAGGGGCTCCCTTTGTTGTGTGTGTGTGTGAGGGGGGGGAAGTCTTAGGCACTGGCCTAACCGTATGAACATTTCTGCATAATTAGATGATACCTCTACATGTTCTACTGTCACTGTTTAAAGCTTGACCTCTTGGACAGAAACAAGTATCATCACCATTATTGTTCACACACTGGTATTGGCAAACTGAACTGTTGGCACATACACTGGAAACTGTACAGAGATCCAATATAAACATTTTATTTTAAATAAAAAAAAAATATTAACATCACATTGAGTCTCTTGTACTATACAAAGACATAATGAGGAAAACCTTTTCAATTTACAGACAAAGTTAATAACAGACTGCACATTTGGAAACAAAAAAAAGGCAGCTGGGTTTTTTTAAAAATATGAATAAAAAAAAAACCTTAGTTAATTTAGTTCTATTAATAGCTTATAAACAGAAAGTTGCAAAGATAAAAGAAAATAAATAAGCTTTTTCATGTAAAAGGATCTTACCATCACATGTGAAGCCATCTTTATTGAGTACAAAGCCAGGTCTACATGAACAACGATAATTGCCTAGGGTATTGACACACACACTGGTACACTTGTGAATGTTTAAAGTACATTCATTGATGTCTGGGGAAATTTGAAATGAATTCAGTAATATCAGAAGCTTTGTAAATGTGAACATTAACTAAAAAATGTATGTTGATCAACCATTACATCAACTTTATGAAACAATATTTAATTTATTTAGCCTACTATACTGAGTGACATAGAATTCATACCATCACATGAATTAGCTGCTGCATTGTAAGTAAATCCTTCATAGCAGCCACAGCTGTAATTCCCAATTGAATTAGTACACAACTGAGAACAATTGTTTAATGTTGGACTTGAACATTCATTAATATCTAAAGGAAGAAATATATTGTGTTTCATCAACCAATGCTTTTAAAAAACATGAAAAATCCAAAGAAAACAATGTGAACATAGAAATAGTTGTTAATAGTTATAAATATAATAAATACATTAATTATTATTATACAAAGTGTTAAAAGGTACTTGCAAATCCCTTTAGATAATAAGATCTCTCATGGAATTTTTTTTTTTTTATTCGTTTATTATTTTTAAAATTAGAAAAACTTCATTAAGTTTAAAGTTTTGCTATATCCAGTGCACTGACCTTCACAAAAACCATTTGTCAGTATATAACCAGATTTACATACACAAGAATCAGGACCTGGTCGATTCATACACTGTTGACGATCATTGCAAGTAAGTTCTCCATTAGTACATTGGTTGACATCAACATCACAATAAACTCCTGAAGAATTAACATTAAAAAAATTTATGAAATAATTAAACAGATAAGAAATTGCTGTTCAGCCAATTTTAAGGTAATGTACCTTTGAGAAAGTGGGATGGGTGGCCGAGTGGTGTAGATACTCGACTGTCAACCTGAGAGTCCTGGATTCGATCCTCGGTGAGGCCCATGGAATTTTTCCAGGTTAAATTTGGTGCAAAGTCATCCCACAAGTTCACCCAGCTGTAATTGGGTACCTGACTTAAGTTGGGGAAGTAAAGGCGGCTGGGCGTTGTGCTAACCACACAATCCCTTCATATGCCGAGGTTATAGCAACAGATGAATTCTACACTTCATCTGCCCCGATGGCCCGTTAGGGCTAAGGGAACTTTTTTTACCTTTGAGAAAGAAAAATAATGCTGTGTGTTTGCCTTAAGACACATGAGAAAAAATACTCAAAAAAAGGCTCTAAATTGTGATATGCAGATGCAACCTTTGTTTAATTAGATGTTCATTACTTAGCAGTTTAAAAACTTACCAGTATATCCAGGTCTACAGATACATCCTTTAACATTGTCACACCTTGCGGCACCAGGAGAACAAGAACAAGATGTAGAACAATTTATACCCCAGGTAGTTCTACTACAGTCTGTTGAGTTAATACATATATTTATAACTCAATCAAATATGGCTCTGTTTGAGTTTGTACGAAGCTAATATCTAGGCAGACTGTTGAAATTATTTTATGACTGAATTTTCATGACAAAATTAAAAATTTAAATGGCATTTTTAATAAAAAATTCTTTTTTGTTGAAATCTTTTTAATACATCTACTTACTAAGACACGTTCGCCCATCATTATCCAGCCTTTGACCAGCCGGACATGTACATCTGTATCCTGGTTCTTGATTAATACAGCCAGACTTGTAACTACAGAAGTTTGTTGAAGATGCTCCACATTCATTTATATCTATAACAAATTAGAAATGTTATTTTTGTTTCTTCTCAATTGGAAAACATTTATATTTGTTCTCATTCTTTCTGCCACTCTGGGAATATTATTTGCATTAGCTCTCATTTTTTCTTATACACTAAAGTGGGAGACATTTCAATCAAATATCAGTTTTTGTTGTACACAACAGGAAAATATAATTTTATCAGCCCTAAGTATTTCTTATATACTAAAGTGGGAGACACTATTTTAATCAATTCTAAGTACATGTATTTGTTCTACACAAAAAGAAAATACAATTCTATCAACTCTTATATTTTTGCTTTTTACTCATATTCTATAACAATAAATTGTAAACTGAGTAATTAAATAAATGGCCTATTGTAATACCTTGACATTTTTCTCTGTCAATGAGTCTATAGCCATCTGGGCAAAAACAGTAGGAAGTGTTTTGTTTCAAGTCAACTGTGCATTGATAGGAGCAGTTCAATTTCTCAAAGTCTTTACAAACATCTTTCACTGCATTGTATCAAAAGAAATATTGTATAAATAATGCTAGGTATTAATTCAAAATATTTTGATAAAACAAAAGAAATTTTTATTTTTAACAGGTAGGACTACTATTAAGAAAGTATTACTATCGATCCTACCAAAAATGCAGGTGAATCTGTCATCATCTAATTTGAAGCCATAATTACAGTCACAGTTATATTTTCCTGGTACATCAACACAAATCTGTGTACATTTGTGATAACCAGTGGAACATTCATCAATGTCTGTGGAATAAGCAAATATGTTAAGCCTATGAATATTTAAAATATTTTTACTCATTATATTCTATTTACCCAGGTAGCACACATTTTTTTTAAAAGTAAAGTAACTATGAAATATTGATAGCAACTTTGTCAATATACTCACTGTCACAGCCACCAGTTACATTACGTTTATAGCCAGACTTGCAGTTACAGGCATAGCTTCCCTTGTTATTGACACAGTCTTCTATTAATAGGTTACAACTGTTCAGTGTGGGATCACTGCATTCATTGATATCTGAAAATTTTTATGAGTTCTATATTACAGACTATTTCACAACATCAAATGTTAAAACATATTTAATTAGAAGTTGCCCAAGATGTTCCAAGAACTGACCATGCATGTACAAGTACCCAAAGTGCAAGTATGAGTACACATGTACTCTTTATTAAATTGCAAGACTATGAGTACTTATATAAGGTGCAAATATAAGTTAAAGTACAAAGACTCCAAAAATTAAATTAAGTACAGGTAAATGGTATAACCAGTACCAAGTACTCCATCTCTTAAAGTGACTTTAGTCGTATGGATTACCTACGAGGTACAACTTACCTTCACATTGACCTGATGTATTCCTTCGTTCTCCAATAGGACAAACACAGGCAAAACTTCCCAAGCCATTAATGCACATCTCTCCAGTTGTGCAGTTGTCCTGTTGCAATTGACATTCATCATTGTCTGTATTGCAATTTTCTCCAACCCAGCCCTTCTCACATACACAGCCTCGGACAGAGTCACAGCTACCATGTCCACTACACTGACAGGTTTTCCCACAGTTGGCACCATAGAAAGATTTTTCACACTCTGTGAAAAAGGTCATCACACAAATATATCAACAGTTCATTTAAAAAGAAAAATTATAGTACTTATATAAAATAGTAAATATCAACAGCTTGATTAAATTCAAAAATAATTATAGAACTCAAATAAAAAAGTAATGTGATAAAATATATGATAAAAGCAGGGAACAAACCAGTGCAAGAAATTCTATCAGCTGCCAACTTGAAACCAGCAAAACAGGAACAGAAGAATTTTCCTGGAGTGTCTGTACAGACCTGACTGCAAGGTTTCTTGGCAAGACTACATTCATCAATATCTGGAACACGTTTTAGAATTTTTTTTATACTATTAGGTGCTTTAGTAAGAAAAATAAATTATCTATGGATATTAGCTTATCTATAGATCCTATACAAGTATGTAACCACTACATGACCTACCAAATGTCTTTTCTACATCCCCAACACAGCCCACATTGCAATGACCATGAAGTCATTTGACAGGGCATATGTATCTCGAATACGTGGGATTTTAAAATGAAAACTGTATAAAGTTAGACTCACAGCGTCTATGCCATTTTAATTATTTATGAACTGTTGTGAACAATTATTCTAAATACTAACAAAATATTTCCAAGAGATATTAAAATTTAGTGTTTATGGAGTCATTCTGAGTATTTTCTATATAAAAAGAAATCTAGCAGTGTTTTTGAAAGTGTGTTATAAGCAAATACAAATATCATTTGTTGAGAGATTCTATTGACCAGGTTATTACTGATACTACAGAAAAACAAAAAACTTCAAGTTATTTCTTTTTTAAAAGACCATTAAACTAGTTTCCATTCAATGTCATCATATCTTTTAATTTTACTCAAGATTTTTCATAAAGTTATATTTAGACTATAAGGAACGTTTAAAAATTATACTGTTTCTAATGATTAGCAAATGCATCTCAATTTATTAAAAGACTAACCTAAGACAGTTTTTTTCAAAAGCAGTGACTAAATTTTATTATTAGATTATACATGTAATGATATTAATAATAAAAACCACAAAATTCTTGTCATTTCTTTAATGAATTTTTTTTATAACTGCTTAGAGTAAAACTTCTCCAATATACTTGTCTTTTAAGTATTTTATAAAAAAAAATTGTTTACTTTTACAAGTTCTATTATCTGTATCCAGAGAATAACCAACAGAACAACCACATCTTGCTTCTCCATTATCAACAAAACACAGATCTGAACAGTTTTTAGAAGTGCACAGTTCTCGGTTAGTTATATCTGAAATATCGATACATTAGTTGAAACATTTTATCATAATAATTTCTAAGTAGATTTAAAAAAAAAAAAACCAGTCAAGAAAAATCAAAGTGATTGTTTAGAAATGTCGGTCTCAACATAGTAAAATATAAAAATTATAAAATCATTTCACTTACTCTTAACACAAGCAGCATTGTCCAAATAATATCCACCTAAACAGCTGCATGTGTAGCTACCAGGTGAGTTGACACAAACTTGTGAGCAGGTGTCTGTTTTTTCCTCACATTCATTGATATCTGACACAGAGAGAGAATGTAAAAAGTCATGTCTAAAAAATAGTCAGTGTTTTGATGAAATTAGAGAACATTCTCTTTACCATCACAAATGCTACTGTTGGCTTGATTTAGTCTGTAACCAATTCTACAGCCACAAGTATATGACCCAACAGAATTCTCACACAATTGTGGACATGTCACAATGTCTTTGCATTCATTGATGTCTTTAAAAAAACAAAACAAGTATTGTTTAAAATAATTTTATTTATAGTAATTACATGTGTTTGTTTAAATTAAAACTTATTCAAAACTGTTTGCTTAACAAAATGTCATCACACAGAAATAATTAAACAAAAGAATGTTGTCATTTCTTACCTACACACCTGCCCTCCACCTCTTCAAATCCAACTGGACATGGTCCACACACATATCCGGTCTGATTCATCCTTTGTTGCTCTGGTGTCAAGTCAGTACAGTTTTGACCAGTGGCACATGGACTAGGAGCACATGCATTGAAGTTCTCAGAACAGAAATCTCCTGAAAATGTTTAAGAATTGAAAGGTTTATAGATTTTATCATAATAACAAAATATTCACATCACTTTTAGTGTTGGACTTGAGTTTCAAAAAACTTTTATTACAACAAAATTCCACTAGGTCCTGGCCATTCCCAATATATTTTAATAACCGTTTCAGACTTTTATTAAATATTAATCTAAATTTCACCTTTGAATATTTGTGATTCAACAGGACAACAAACCATTATCTTAAAAGGAAAATCAAGTATAGGGTTAAAAAATAATATTTCTTAAAAAATAGTTTTGAATTAAGCACAGAAACATGTCATAAAACAAATCATAGATTACCTGTATAAGCAGGATAGCAGGTACATGAATAAACTATTGAACCTTCAGAAAACTGTAGAACTTTGTTTTTATTACAATCTCCATGACCACTACAGTTGGTACATGCAGCAGTTGCTATGGTCAATGTATTAGATGGGCCATCCTTTGAGTCTACAGCAATTACCCTGTTAATATTGAAAATGTCACTAAAATTATTGTAACATCAAATTAACAGTAAACATATTTCCTTTGGGTATTCAGGTTAACAAGGAGAGGGGTTTCAGATGGGAACGCCTGAAAACTGGGAAGGAAATTAGGGAGTACACCAATACCCGACCAAAATGAGTTCATGAAAATACCATAATACATAAAAAGAAAATAGAAAACTAATTTATACATTTATATTAAAAATGTAATGAACATAACAAACCCCTACATTTTTTAACAAGAAAAATGTGAAAATGCATAAGGGACAGAAGCCTTTTCAGTGTAATTTTTTTATACTTAATGAGTTTATAAGATAAAACACCACAGGCGAAGACATTGTTTTATCCTTTGAGGAAAGATGACATTTAAACTGAGACTAGCTTGTGTAGGATGAGATAATGCTATAATGTCGTAATGCTAATCAGTTTAAAAAAAAACAAATATACTGAATGACCACACTGTCCCTGGCACTTGGAATGAAGGTAATTAATCCATCAGCTGAAATATTTAGTCCAGTGTAATTGCTCTGTACCCTGTAAGTTATATTGTCTCGATCAGCGTCAGTGGCTAATACCCTAAAGTAGTTGGTTTGGTCTGCTATTACTTCCCACCGATTAGCATTATTTAATGATTGATTTAAGCTCAAAACAGGTAAATTGTTTGCTGCAATGAAATTTAAAATAGGTAATAAGTGATTAAACATGTGATAATAAATTAGTAATAATCCTATGGTTTGTAAGCTGCAAAGAGAAAAGATTTTAAATTTGTAAAAAAAGAAAAGTAACACAAATCATGAATTAAGAATTCCAAAAAATGTTAAATTTATGCCACAATTTTAAAGTCAAACAACTAAGTTAACTTAGTTAAAAAAATGATTACAAAGAGATTGAATCGCTGCCCTTGCCTCTGAGTTGGTGTTGTTTGTATTTCTGGCAAAATCTTCATTCTTAGTTGCCAGGTAGTCAAATATGCAAGCATCATTTCCAGAGCCACATTTAGCAACGGCTGCAGCTACACTTTCATTACTGGCTTCCTCAATGAATGTAGGAATAAAGTCTGGATGACTGTAGGTGGCAGCACTCTCTTTGATACCATATGTGAAAACTGTGTTGTTGTCATTTACCTCCCCTGTAGCATGATTTCAAAAGGAGATACAGTCAAAGAACTCATTTTAAATGATTCTATTGCAAATTTTAAAATACATGCATAGCTTCCACTATATTTTACATTTATTTACATTCATACATATTTATTGGTGTTTTAAGATTTACTGTAGTTCCAAATAGTTGTGTACTCCAAGTGAAATTAAATTTAAATAAATTCTAAATGGGTCTAGTATTATTTGACAGTTATATATTTAGGAAATGTTGAAAAAAATTTGTGACTTACAATATTTTCCAAAGTTATAGAATATCTTTCTTTCTGTATCTCTCTGATTTTGTGTCAACACAGTACCATTAGGCAAGACAAAGTCATTGTCAGGATTACCATCAAAATCCCCCATCAGTCCTTTGGTTTTTCTTCTTAAACTTATGTCTGCCTGTACATTCAATTCCAGACTTTTGACTCCCAACAAATATTCTCAATGTTATGCCTGTAAAACATTTATCTTTTCTTTAAAATGTCAATTATAATATAAAATATTTTGAAGTTATAAAATTTAGAATGAAGGAGTGAAATGTAAACATAATGAAAATGTTTTTCTACTTACCAGTCCTAAAAGTAGCTACCAATTTAGTTTTATTTCCACCATCTTCTCTATAAATCACAAAATTTGTTAAAATTTTCTGGAAACTGACAGAGCCATAGAAGTCATTGGTAAAATCTATTTTATCAGCTAATATATTCATGGCTGTGAAAAAAATAAAAGTCAGATTACTAAAATTAAATGTAAACAATAGCAAAGATTTCTAACTTAATAGAATTACAATGATACAATGTACTGGCCTATTAATCAATAAAATATAGATTTTAAAATGGTCATTGGAAATACTATATTGGTGATATAGTTAAGAGTCTTTGATTTTACTAATGTTAAGTCAGTGATACATCTGTAAAATGCCATATTTTTATTATATTCTTACTAAAACTGTTTGGTGATAGGTAGAAAGAATATACACTTTACCAAGAACAAACTCACACAAAGAAATAAATCCAGATAAAAATATCTAAATCTGATTTTAAATTGTACAAAATAGTGTATTTATTTTTAAAGTGTACAAAATAGTGTACTTAACCTATTTATCTAACATTCTACTATATATACAATAGTTGTTTTTTTTTATCCCATTCACTGCTTTTTCTTTTTCTCAGAAGTCTGTTGGTGGCTATAACAGATCACAAATAGATCTATCAGAAATACTCCCATTGAGTTTTGTCCAATACCTAGTTGATGTTTTTCTTATATACGCTCCATGTTAATAACCTGATGGTTGTATTTCTGTTTTGTTTGTCACTATCCTTGATATAGTTTTAGTAAAAAATGTGGCATCTTAAAATATAACACTAGCATAAATAGCTTATTTGCTGCTTAGGCTGAAGACTGGGTCCATAAGGTCACAGGTAATAGCTGTCCACAAGTACAACATATGATGCTCCCTAGTTGACAACTAAATAAATGTAAATTATCAAGTGTTTGTAGGGATCCAGAAACTGATATATACGTTTTATATAATGTATTATTTTAAAGATTGAACAATTTGAAATGGAAACTATTTCAATACAAATTAAGTTAGTATTCTGAGGTATCATTGTATTTAAGCACAGCAGATGTCTTCTGTCCCTCTCCCACCCCTTGGTGGCAGAGTAAAGATCCATTAAGCCCCCTAAGGTCTCGTCGGGGCAGATAAGTGTAGAATTCATCTGTTTCAGTAACCTCTGCATATAATGGGATTGAGTGGTTAGCACAAGCCCCAGCACCTTTACTCCCACAACTTAAAGTTGGGTACCCATTTTAAGCTGCGCGGACTTGGGGACTTACACCAGGATCTGAAAAAATCCCAAGGTTCTCACTAAGGTTCGAACCCAGGACTCTCCTGTCAACTCTCCTGTTGAGTCAAGCGGTCTACACCGCAGAGTTATCCCTTTAACTATGTTTGGTAGATACCACTCCTCCTTTTCACCAAAAAAATTTTAAAAGTTGATTTTTTTCAAAGGGATTCAGCAATGGATCCATCCATATTACATGATTACTATTTGGATATTGATTTAGAATTCTAATGATCAATCTCAGATTTAGAGGCAGACACAGTCCCTTAAGGTGGCAGATTGATTTATGTACCTAGCACAGAAATAAAATGTCAGCCATAGCTAGGGAAAATTTTTAATTTTTTTATTAATCTTATTTTTTGTGGGGATTCAATCATTTTAAGTCACTTCTAAAATTAAGACAATAATTTGAGAACTGAATGATTTGAAATTCAAAAATTTCATGTTATAATTTTATATTCTGAGGTATCACGGTATTTGCCCCTCCTGCAAAAGATAAAGTAACGCCAGTGGCAGACCCCTTTACCGACTTTTTGAGCTGCTGACACTAACAATATTCCAGTTTAGAAATAACATTTAATAAATACTTCCTCACATGTCTTTTTTAGAGAAAGCTCTACTTGTAATAAAGAGTTATTGTTCTCGTTTACAGCAAAAGCTACAAACACTGTTGCATTCGAGAATGTCCCATTAGAAATCTCCACACGATCAGTTCTTGCCTTAATGTATTAAAAAGATGAAAAATTGAATAAATGTATTAGTGAAAGGTAAAATTGTTATATTACTTGACTTTCAGAAATACAATTTAAAAGGGTCAACAACCTCAGTAATAATAATTCAAAATCGATAAATTAAATCAAGTATAATTTAAAACTCATACTAATTATCAATAATGGAGTTTAAAAAATTAGACAGACATATTTTTTTCAGTTAAATTTTTGGCTAAAATGTTCAGGAATATCTTAACCTAAACATATCCTACATATACATCTGTTATACTGTATTTCAAAATTAAATTAAAAATTAAATAAAAATTGTCTAATATAATAATTCATGGCAAGGAAATAATCAGTTGATGTACTGTTTTACTCATTTTATAAATGTAGTTTTTTAAAATTAGACTATAAAGATGTTAATTTTTACTTGACAAATCAAAACCAAAATTGATTACTACATGTATACAAAAAGTATTAGACATTTCAGATTAAAATTTTATAGTTGATTGTTTCATTTGAAATTAAGAATATAAGTGAAACATTAAATTAACAGGAACAATAAAGACTTTGAACAAAAACAGAAAAAAAGTAGTAAAAAAAATTACCTGCATCATGAAGTTTTTCTCTGGGACAGATAGCACAATACTTTCTTCCCAATTATTTAGAGTATATTGATTGTTGTCTAGTGTTATGATGTGAGGGTCACCAAAGGAAGAAGCTAGAAAATATATAGGTCAGTTTTTGAAATTTGGTTAGCAAAAAAAAAATGTATTAATATTAGTAGAGTAATTGTGTAATTAATCTGAGGTTTAAGATAAATGCATGTACATGTAAATTAAAATTTAGTTTAATATTGGCTATATTTATTGACATGTAAATATTGATATATATTATTGCCAATGTATGACTAAAAAGTATTTTATGAAAGATATATGAAAAAATAAAACTAAATACTTCATTATTTCATGCTAATTGTCATTACCACACCCAGTGGTAAATTTATAAGCAGTACATTTATTTATTGCTAATTGGTGTTTAACTCTTTCACACTATACTGATGAAATTGTAACTTCGAGCTTTGGCTGGTCCCAACCAGACAATGTGCACATTAGAAAATGTCAGTAAGCTCACACTGGTCAAAACATTTGCATAAATCACACCGATTATGTTTATGAGAAAAACATTTATTATTACCAGAAACAAAAGGTGGGGCTAAGCTGCATTGTAATTCAGGTCGGACATTATTAAATAGGTCACACAGATCACTCTCCTGACAGCACCAAGTTTTCGGAGTTATATCCTTCTCCAATAGGTGACGCCTGTTTTCTGGACTTGGACTTTCAGTCAAGATGTGTCCAGAATCCAGTGTACCAGAGACATAAAATGATAGTCTATTAGCTTTTTGCTCATCTTCCCAATTTCTGCTAGATGCTCTTGTTATCTTGTAGCAGCAAAGCTGAAACATTAAGTCATGTGAATCCAATAATGCAGAAAAAAAAACAACTAAATAATTATCAGCGCTTTCATTACAAGGCATGCTTAAAATGTTCTAATTGAGTGCTTTTATCAATCGGTCGTATCTTAATATGTTTAAGGAATTATAGAAAAATGTAAATTAACACAATTTAAGGAATTATAGAAGAATTAAAATTAACACAATTTAAGGAATTATAGAAGAATGTAAATTAAGACAACTCTTTTGAAAGTCATTATGTGAAAAGAAGTGAATAAAAAAAGGGGGGAGGGGAGGGGGGGCCCTTAGCTCTTACTGATCTATATTCAAAGAAGCCATCTAAATATTATTTAAGTTTAAGTAGCTGTATAATTTATCATTAATTTACATCTCTAGAGCTCGACACAATTTTCTCAGACACAGTAGTTATTATATCAAAATGTACTTGTTATAATTTATTAAAATATGTTACCTTATTTATAGAATTAGTTGGCAGTAAAGAAGGTAATATTGCAAAGCAATGAGTGTTGTCATCACTTCTTTTTTCTACAAGTGACCATCGAAAGTCCAATCTTTCAAGACTACAGGGACATGACGGAAGTGCTTTAATATCATCTTGAAACTTTACGCTATTCGAAAGTTGTAAGTTCCCATTATAAAAATTAATACACTTCTGAGCTGAATTATCCGCAGTACCAACAAGGTCAATATACGTCCCAACACAACCTGAACGATATCAAAAGAAAAAATATTTACAATAAATTAGTTAGGGTAAGTTTTCTGAAAGAAATATGGTTATGTCAATATTAGTTGAATTGACAAAACATCTTAAGTTATTTAAGGATATAAAATATTGATTATTTCAAAAACAGACATATATTTTAGTGTGATATGAACACAGACACTCATACTACTGAATGAGAAAAGGTTATACAAATTTGGCTGACATTTTAATATTGAATTACTATTTACTACTTTAAATACTTTTTATTTGTTCTGAAATTTTAGAATCAAATGTGTCAATACCTGCTGTACCAAGATCTCTATCAAGACTAACAGTCAGTCTTGAGTATGTTAATTTATAGTCCTTGAGCTTGTTGTCAGATAAATATCCCACAAATATATTTCTGTTAGGGACATATTCCCATTTCATACCACCTGTCTGGTACATTGTTATAGCATATGTTGTGGTGCCATTACTGGCAATGGTGGCTTGAAATGTATTTACTTCTGTCTGTTAGAAAAAAAATAAGATTATTTAAAAAAAAAATTGTTAATAAATTATAATGAGAGTAAAAAGAAATAAGACTTAAAAAACTGTAGTTGGTTCTAGCACTAAAAATATATATATAAGATAGTATAAGGATACCCTGAAAGTCATTTTTTTACAGATACTAACAATCAAGACATGCGGTAAATGCAAGTGTTTTTTACACATGAAATTACGTACATGTGTATTATTTAATGAATACAACTTTGATGAGACAACTACACATAACGAAGAAAGTTTTTTTTATGCATTTTCTTTTTCTTTCTACTCATTCCAAAAATAAATAATATTCTGACAATATATCAGCACACAAAGTTTGTTGAAATTTTTCATTATGAAGGCACATGTTCTCCAGACTTAAAAGTCATTTTTCTTTGTAGTCTAACCCTACTGAATTGTGATGAGTTCATTAGTTAAGTGAAAATAAAGGCACTGCTGAATGCTTAAAAAATTTAACATATTTATAGAGAGAATGTAACTAACCTGATTACCACAGGCAAGATTGGTTGTCACAGAGTATCCACTATTTTTACATTGTAATGAATACCATGAGTAAGGCTTAACTTTGCTACAAGTCACCACTAACACTGTACTGGCGTTGAATGAGTCTGTACCAGATGGGAACATTTGCCTTACCTGTTACAGATTGTAAACACTGAACACTTTATCCTGACTTAATGAAATTTTTTAAAAGAACATAATTTAAATAAGGTATTTCACACAAGTATGGATTTGAGATTTTTTTTTTTAAGGTTTCCTCTATTAAAGCACAAAAATTAATAGAACTTAAAAATAGTAAAATTTGAGATGAGTTACTCCAATTATTGAATAATTTTACCTCGTCAGATGCCTTGCTGAAAACATTATTTTGTTTAGGTGAATCAAAGTTCGTTCCTTTAAGTTTAGTTTGTTCATACAGATGGAAGAATACACGAGACTCAGTGTAGTAGGGATCTATTTCACTCTGGAATGGTGCAAAGAGATTCTGTGACTGGGCTTTTGCATTATTAACATTAGGAGACAAGGCATAGCGAGGATCACCAAAAGTTATTGCTCCATTCATCGAAACCTATAAAGATACATAAAGATTTTTATTATGTATTGTCAACAATTCCTGTTTATTATGAGTAAGATCATATAAATTTAAAAAAAAAGTATGTAATAATGTAAATGATATTTCTTTAGTTTTAGGTTGTTAGGTTATATAAGATACAGCAGGTATTTATTTATCTCAATGGGTGAACATTCTTCATATTGTAAAAAAACATTATCAAATAAAATTTTAAAATTATTAAAATGCATTTAAAATGATCAAATCATAATAAAAAATACACCACAGAAACACTTACATGAGCATATTTCTGTACTTTAGATCCAAAAGGAACACCGCTGCTGAATAAAATCATTTGGCTATGAGCACCAAACTCTTGTGCAAGTACTTTGTCTCCAACATTAGTACCGTAGGGATACAATGCTGAAATATAAAAAAAAAAATCAAAGCTGTCAGTGAGCGAACTCTATAATAATATTCAGCATTATATCTTTGCTGTTTTAACACAATGAACAAGTCATAATGAAAAATGATATACAATAATAAATGTTACATAATGTATCAGCACCTTAAAAATGTATATATTTAAATAAAAAATGTCAGGATGGGTACATCTGTCATATAAAAAATCATTGCAGGCTCTTTCAGCCAATCCCTATTTTTGGTAGGAAATTTTCTGTCCTTAACCCGTTAATGTAATGAAAGTGATCTTTGTTACTGTAATTCAATTAATTAAATTAAATTTTTGTTTTCGAAGTATGAATTATTTTTCATACATTTTAGTATAATACATCATAATATCTTGGGGTTATTTCCTTTTAGTACAACCCTTTTTTTATATAATATAAAGTAATGAGTCTTTGATACATTTAAACACTAAAAAGACTGAGGTTTGAAAACAACAAACTCATATCAAGGCTGTTTAACATCTGACAGGTGCTACTCAGATACATGTGCCCCCACATATCAAATAATATGTGTGTTAGGAGACCAACCCTTGAAAAAAAATAGGGCTTGCCCAAGGGGCTGCAACCCATACACACAAAAAAGACTCGCAAAACCTATACAAATTATTAGGGTCATTGAAAGGGCTCCTATACCTAAAAGTATTTTGGGTATAGTAATGTGCTATAATACCATTTAGCAAGTCATGGCCAATGTCAACAACTGTCTAAAAATGTAGGTGTGCCACTGGTAAACATGCCATTAAATAATGTTCTATTAGATTTATTTACAGTTTTAGAAATAACAAAAAGATGATTTGCGTTTAAATTAACATGGTGGTCAATTTAAACACATGCCAGGAACCCCTGTCCTGTTGTGTATGTTACTGAGCTATAATTTTTGAATATCAATACAAAAATGAAGGGCCACTAAGGGTATGTTATATATAATAGATTTATTGAAGATAAGCTCACATACTGGTCATAGATTTGAATTTTAATTGCATGACTACCACACTGCCCGTATATCAGTGCTCTGATAGCTTGTTTTACATAAAAAGCCATATACATCTATGCACCAGCAATATAGTAGCTATACCGTCTAACTAAAAAAATGAAGTATCTAGCGTTGTATGAGCAGTAAATCTTACCATTCTGAGGTGGTAAATCTGAAATTATAAAATATTTAAAAAATGGATTATAAAATTTGTAAAAAAAAGATAAAGGTAAGAAGTAAAACATTCTATTAATTTTCATAACTCTGTTATAACCTTTGGTCAAGTGCATGTTGTGAGTTTTTATTCAGTATGAAAAAGTGCTGACTAGGGGTGAAGAAGTTAGAGAAAGGAACAGTTAGTGTGATTTTAACAGGTGAGATAGTATGACGGTTTTCTGTATATAGATGGTAGTCAAGTGTTATGGAAATGATGATATGGAATGATTTCTTACACGGATTTATCCTTATAATTCATTTATGTCGTGTTAATAAATGTTAATTTAACAAATGGTGACTGTTATTGTCTTTGTTAATGGACATATGTGTCAGGCTGAAAATGACATTTGAAGATAATTTGAAATAATAAGCCCATAATAATCAAAGGAGTAATTTAGCCTTCTGCAGAGACACAACATTAATTATTGTTACTAGCTAATCATTTCATAGATCATATAACTCAGTAGGCAAACTACTTTTTTCGTACCCGTAGCTTATGCCTAAATCCAATGCATCCAAATGATCCATAAAGCAGTTATATTGTAAAGTCAATAAATGGTAAAAGAATCAATAATTGCGAGAATGTGTTGAGAAATAGCATTTACGTGTCAAAAAATCTAATATGAATGCAGTATTTACCTATTTAGTTTTTCAAGCATTAATCTATGATTAGTAATTGACGATCAAGTTTAAAGTGGGCTTTTCTTTCCTACATTCTGTTTTATTTACTGAGCATTTAAACTTTGAATCCTTTTCATAGATGAGCTCTTCTTTGTTTATATGCATCATTTTAGTGTTTTGGGCTTAGTTTCGAAAAAATATTTATAAATTATAAATTATAGCTTAAGTAGTGATTAGTTCCATTCCTCGATATTGCGTTCTCTGTTAATGCTGATTGCTTCGTGTATCTGACGTTCTTTGAATAATATAATTGTAATATTTTTTTTTACATTACCTATTAGAGGACGACAATATATAATATATATATATATATATATATATATATATATAATATATATATATATCATATATGGCCCTATTAAAGACAGGCTTGCAGACAGGCCCGTAGCGAGCGGGGGGGGTGAGGGGCAGGGGGGCCGAGCTCCCTTCATTTGTCTGGCCCCCTCTGCTTATTTGTTCTATTTAGTAAAATGTATTACCTGCCCCCCTGCTATTGCCTGGCCCCTGCTGTAGAATGCCTGGCGCCTGCCGTAGAATTTTTACGCTACGGGGCTGCTTGCAGAGCGCAGCCGGAGCCGAGGAGCCATGAAGCCTCTACTTTTTGCTGGAGCCGGAGCTCGAACCAGAGCCAAAAAATCTGGCGGCTCCGGCTCCCATTTTTTTTATACAGCTGAATTTTTTTTAAGCTTTAAAATTCCAAATATTTTTGATAGTTTGCCTCCTATAATTTGAAATGACATGTTTTACGAACGCAACAACAGTAACAGCATTTAAATGATAGCGTGCACGCACATCACCACAAGAAATCTTTAATGGGGGAATCGTTTTGTGTTCGTTTTAAATCTTGTTTACCCTCTTAAATTTTTTATATTGCATTATTATTTTGTTAAATAAAAAGTTCAAACATTTTATTTCATAGAATAATTGTATCAAATATTTAAAAATATTTTTTTTACTACGACGATAAATAGAACGCGTCATTTCATATATTATTTGACCGCGAATTTGTAATAGACTAAAAACAAAATGGTTGATTTCTGTATTTAACAATTCTGTTATAAACAGACTAGCTGAAATAGAGTAGATAAATGTGTAAGTCTTTGCCTATTCGGATCCGGGTTCCAATAAAGTCCGATTGTTATTCGGACCCGGGTCCCAATGAACTCCGATTGTTATTCGGGCCCGGTCACAAAAAAGTCCTATTGTTATTCGGACCCTTGCGAAATACGCACTAAGCTTCTACATTATGAAGCGCCAAGCCTGTCCGGGTCGCGGTGTGTGGGGAATCCGTTCTATAAATAAACGACCTCCAGAAATAAATAAAGCAATAGTATTTGATAAAGTAATCACGTGACCAGCGTTGTCACGAAAACATAATTCAAATTGGCGCTTGCGTCCAATCGATTCGATTTTTATTTTTCAAAAATCTAGTTTTAAATAGTTTCTGTGGTTTGTAAAAGTCCTAAATATTAAATAATAATAATAATATATAATATCATTCAAATTATTTTCGTTTTTATTACAACAGATGGCTTTTTTAACAGTGTCAATTACTACAGATAGCATTTTAACATCGTCAAAGAGAGTCAAACGTAGGTCAAGGTCACTAGCGAGCGAGTTCGTAAATAAAGTTTATAATATTATAAAAAAAGAAATTCTGCAAATTTCTATACAAATTAAGTCACTATTTACTTTTGTGAAAAACAAAACTTCTGCATCCGAAGGTACACATTTTTTATTAATTTAAATTTATACTATTTGTAAATATTACATTTGCTAATATAAAGGTGGGAGGTATATCACAGGGTATTCCCTGTGACAGAGCACCAAATGGATGATCATGTTGAACGGTGCTAAGATTAGGAAATGGTGAAGTAATGAATAATGATAACTTGGGCGATGAAGTGATTGGAATTCCCAATTTAATGTTATGCACTGGCAGTTTAGTTACTGAAATCTATGGAACTAATTTGAAAATAAGTGCAATTAAGGACACCATGTCCAGCAGGGCAATTTTGTGTCCCAAAATTGATGACGTCGAGAAGTTGAATGGAGAAATTATGGACGTGCTGGAGGGAGAATACGTGACCTACTTAAGTGATGATTGTATTTTAACAGATGACGATGAGGTGATGAATAATTTTCCCGTTGAACTGCTGCATATTTAGGGAGGTGGCATAAATCAACACCTAATTTAACCAATAAAATTAATTAAATTGATTAGGAAGGGGTTTTACATTACAACTAGATTTCCCGGGCAACGCCGGGCTTAATATCTAGTAGCTATATTTAATCGGATGGATGGCCGAGTGGTGTATTGACTAGGTTATTGACGAGAAGTTGAAGAATCTGTTGTAGATGCTGTGAAAGAGATTCTTTTATGATTTAAATTATTATTAAAATATTGAATTAAGTCTTGAAAAAATTTTCTTTGCTTGAAGTGAGCATTTCCATACTGTTGCACTAATTAATTTTTGATAAAATATATAAAGCAATTAGTAAATAAGCTAACACGTTAGCTTCTAAGTTGTTTTAAAGATCACGATTCTTGAGATATCTAAATACGTGTAGCCTAATTTCTTACCTTGAACACCAAAACTCAGTAAACACAAAACAAAACAAATCTCAGATAAGTTTGGCTTCATTCCTTTAAATCTTTCTGTAAATCACATGTTCTAAGCTAAAGATATATACAAAATTATAGTGATAATTAGATATGAGTGCAATTTAATTAGCAGTATAACTAAACATTAGAAAAACATGCAACATTTGTCAATCTATTGTGATATGAGTTTGTGTCTTATTATGATTACCGTGTTTGTCATACGCGGGCTGACATGTACTATAAGGTCGTTACAGATATCATCTTATGAATTTGGTGTTCCTAGGCAGAAACTTTCCTAAATATTTAGGGGGTTCTATTAAGTCGTTACCTATCGGGGTCCTCCTACCATCAGATTTAATAGAAATTAACACATGTTGCATTAAGGGGCCCTGGGGGGTGTTTGACAAGTTTGAGTATCCCTAGGAACGAGTCTGGTTGATTGTTAATAGCAAAATAAACGCTCTTACTCAGGGGTGGAGGTCAAAGTCTACATTCACTAAGTCCGGTAAGTCCATTTATCTCACTTGTACTATACTGAGGCACACACACACACACACACTTGTGTTTTGTCCACTGCTAAATGTAACACACCAGTGACCCAATGGTGACAGTAATAACCCAGTCTCTTCAATCACGCGGGAATACTCTTATTGACAGCTCTCATTTAGTTATCACAATGTCAAGTCATACTCGTTTCAGTTCTGTTATTTTCACTGTTCCTCTGCACAAAGGGGGGATTAAAAACACAGGTGGTGGGGGGATTAAAAACACATGAAGTCATAACCTTTCCCTGAACCAAAAATATCACGAAATTCAATGTTTTGCAAATGTAAAGACAACAAGCAAGATCTTTTTAGATTTATATAGTTATAAAATTATCAACAGCGATTAGCACTGTGACCAGGCCAATAGTTTAACGTGAAAGACACCCACCCCCCCAAACCTAGACTCGTGGTCTCCGTATAATCATACAAGAATATTCATTGTTTTTGGTTGTGGTCATCTATGTACCTAATTGACATGAGGGAAGCTGTAGTTATTGCAAAAAAACCTTATAGTATACTGGGAGAACCGCCAGAGGCGTGATACATATGGTCAGGGCCGGTCTTACGAATTGCGGGGCCCAATTTAACGGATGCTTGCGAGGTCCCCGTCTTCTAATCTTTCAAAAGCCTGCGACTAGAGCCCTGACTGATAGTTATATGTAAAAGTAAATTGCTGGGCCATTGCTATGTGCGGGCCCCCTGCCACGCGCGGGACCCATGCAAATTTAGAGCAATCAGTAAAATTGTCCTAAGGTCGGCACTGCATATTGTTAAGCTCGGGTGGGGGTGCGGAAAAAAGCCGCCACAAAAAAAAAAGTAAAAAAAGCAAATGCCTGGATGGTAGCCAAGTATGTGACACACGGGAATGACCATCCCCTTGCCCCCTCCCGTCCACCTCTACACCCCATGGAAACAGCTCATTCAGTGCGCTTTATAGTCCACTATAATGTTCCTTTAATATATACAATGTCTATATAGGCCTACTAGTATAGCAATGGAATGAATCGTATCACTGACAGATCGTTGATAAAACTTCAAGATGTGTAGAAACCCCTCTATTGTAATTTCTGCATCTAAAAAAAAACTATTACCAAAGACAACCAGGAAGTAAAAATACAATCCGTAAGGTGCCGCTGTGCACTAGTGTATTTCATTGTCGTGCCGTTATAGTGACCCGAGTTAAACGATCACAGTAAGGTGATATTATGTTTGTTGTGTGCCAGTACAGATTTTTTAAGTCTTTGCTGTGAAACAAATAAAATGAAAAAAAAAAAAGAGAAGACTTAATAATAAAAAAGCGTTAAACATGGAAAAGGCGGAGTTGGGGTAGAGGCGTGATGTGTTTTCGGTTCAGCGCGTTGTGGATTTTTTTTCTTCTCTTTTATTTAATAGACGAGGGTTAATTTGCATGTTACGCAGCTTGATCCTTTGAGATTTCATCCAAAAGCCGTTTGGCCGTACGCAGGCACGACTGTTAAGTCATAATGTATAATGTTAACTTCCTGGATTGATGCAAACAGAGTTTAAATATAGTAGCAAGCGACTGGGGTCGTCATCACCGTAATATAACGGCTCGCATTGTCCACGGGTATAACTAGGACGGGTACGTTAATACTTAACATGCCACTATGACTTGATGACCTTGAATGAAACTGAATTAGTAATAATATAATTGAAAAAATGGTATCGTTTTTAACATGTCACGACGAAACGAATCTTATTGTCTTGGATGAAACTGAAATTAGGTATAAAATCATTTTTAAAAAATGGTATTGTCCTTGTCTTATACACCATATATCAGACATTTACATCGATCAACCATAGATCAGACATTTACATAGATCAACCATAGATCAGACATTTACATAGATCAACCATAGTCATACATTTGCATCGATCAACCATAGACATTTACATCGATCAAAAATTTTCAAGACATTTGCATCGATCAAAAATTGTCAAGACATTTACATAGATCAACCATAGTCAGACATTAACATAGACCAACCATAGATCAGACATTTACAAAGATCAACCATAGCCAGACATTTACATAGACCAACCATAGATCAGACATTTACATCGATCAACCATAGCCAGACATTTACATAGATCAACCATAGCCAGACATTTACATATACCAACCATAGCCAGACAATTTCATCGATCAACCATAGTCAGACATTTACATCGATCAACCATAGCCAGCACTAGTATATTATATGATACGCCGTTTAAATTTAATCTATATTTGTTCATGCCAACAAATCACCCCGTCTGTTCTCGCTCCGGCCCGCCTGTTAAATCTACTAATCCAATGTGGCCCGCGAATCAACATGTTTGCCCACCCCCGACATGGTAACTAGATAACAGGGTAGTCTAATGTTTATTTAAACATGAAGCGTTTTAAATAAATGTGCGACGTAACGGGGATTCTACATTTATTGTCGGAGGGAAGGGGCCCCGAGATTTTCTAATTGGCGGCTATGAGGCGGTCGTATATGTGAGAGCACAGACGTCTTTGGATCTTAGAGGGAGCGGGTGCAGCGGGGAGACATTCATATATGTTTGTGGACCACAGATTAAAAGTTATGCAAATACTGCCAATTAATTCAAATGGAGTTAAGGAATCAGGTGTCGTGTCGTTATAAAATTAGTATTTTCTTTTTAAATGTTTCATCAACGGATAAAGAGAAAAAAAATTACCCATCAACTAATTAGTAATAGGGCACTTATCAAGAATAATAAATGATGCTAGGCAATGAAGATATCATATATATTATCAAAATCTCCCAGTTTTCATTCTGACATCTCTATCCAGATTTTTTTCTTGCATCAACATAACCGTGAAACACACGAGTGTATAAATCTAATTCCAAGTCTACACATAGTAGATGGTTATAAAATGAAACGCTAACATTTCCATTTTAAAATTAACAACAAAAACTAACGGGCTACTGACATATTATATAGATAATTAAAAAAAAACTTACCAGTAAAAGTAATTCTCAATTGAATGGCCTACTAACTGCTTGAATACATTTTCAAACCCTATTGTTATCTTCAACTTTTTTTAATCAGTCACAGGTAAGCCTCTTTAGTTATGACTTATTTAATGTTAAGTTGTTGTTATACAAATGAGGTAGGCATATATTATGAAACTGTGAAATGTATTTATGTGAAAAGGCTGAAACCTTGCTATAAGCAAACAAAAGAATGAAGGAGTTCATGGTCTGAAGAACAGGGAAGTCACATGATGACACATCCATTATACTGGCACCTATAGACGTAATGCCAGTTTATGAAGCAAACAATGTAATTGTATTAAATATAGAACTTTTGATCCGGGCAAGTAGAGCTGTACGTATTTGTTCGCTTTCAATGTCACAAAATGCATTGGATTATATATTATTGTTATTATATTGATAACAAGAATGAAATAACGTTAAAGAAAAAAAAATGAATAAAGAATGCGCGCCTTAGTTAACGGTTTTAGCCTTTTTGTTTTTCTATAATTTTACCATAAATGGTTAGTGGCTTCAAATAATTATTGTTTATACTTATTTGTATTAGGTCTACTAAGAGTAGGCTATTAATAGCTGGACTTTAAATGTTGTTTTTTTTTCGCTGAAATAGTCCACATTTGACTGAAAGTAGCCCGCCATGACCAAGAAATTTTACGTTGGACAATTTCACGTGTTTAACTCATGTTATCTAACACTATTCTAAAACCATTAAGTATTAATTAACTTAAGATATCACAAAAGTTACATTACGTCTCAAATTAGCTTTTCACAACATAATAATTCGATCATAGAATGCACTAGATAAAAATGCTCCACAAAAATCTTCCTGAACACGAGCATGGAAAAATCCTACTAGCTAACTGTCCGAGTCGCAGATCGCCGTGCACAGTCCAAATGAAACACGTCATGAATCCACATGGCCAGTTACACATTTGATCTCCGAATGACCAGCAGTTGCAAGCACACGCAACATTTTGTGGTCAAACAGAAAGACGAGATAACTCAGTGGCTCGTCCCTACCCTTACGTAACACGGCTCAGAAACATTTTGCTACGTGATTTACTTTAAAAATACCATACACCAAAATCAATATATGCATATGCATTCACACTGAAAAATGTATAAGAAACTATAAACATAAAAAAAAAAAAACTTCACAGAAATCAGATCTGTGTTGTAAAACACTCACTCTAAAACAAAGAAATGTAACGCTCTATTAGGCAGGTAACAGACGTCTCGATGTCAAAGCTTGAATTGTCTGTCGGGGATTAGCTCCTCCCACCTCAGCACAAGACAAGGGCAAAAAAAAATATTAAAAGGGGAATAATCACCGTTGAGTTTTCAATCGCAGTAACTGACCCTTACCCTAAATATACAGATAGGTAACATTGCAGTGACCAGATTCACTGTTCATCTACCCTACTTTATCACTATTGCCTTTACTGCAATATAGGCAACACAGGGGGAAGGGGGGGTTGGGAAGGGGGGAGTCGTTGGAAGGGGGGGACGCCCCATTCAGACTGCTCAAAGCCTAATCCCATCAAAATAATACATGCCCTTTCAGTGCGGCTAATTTATTCTGTGGATATGTTAATCATCTTTCTCTCTTTCTCGTACTCTGTCTGTCCGCCTCTCTCTCTCTCTTTCTCTCTCCCACACACCCACTCTCTCTCTCTGTCTGTCTCTCTCTCTCTGCCAAGGTCTGGTATTCGGCGCTCATAAAAAGCTGGAATATTTCGTTAAATATTTTCTAACAAATTTTACCTGTAACTCAAACTCTCCTTGTGGTATTAGTATTGTCCTGAATACTTACATTAGATTACTCAACAAATACGATCACATAAAAAATACTTTGTTATATCTTAACTTCCTTCTCCATTCATCGTCCCATTCAGATGCGAACTCTTCAGTTCTCCTCGGTAAACTCTGCTTGTCCAGTTCACTCTGCTTTTCCAGTGCGCTCAGCTTGTCTAGTACAATCTGCTTGTCCAGTACACTCTGCTTGTCCAGTACACTCTGCTTGTCCAGTACACTCTGCTTGTCCAGTACACTCTGCTTGTCCAGTTTAATCTGCTTGTTCAGTACACTCTGCTTTTCCAGTGCGCTCTGTTTGTCCAGTATAATTGCTTCCATTTGTTTGTTTCTCAAATCTTGGGGCTTTTCCACCTACAAAAAAACTCTATTGAAAAAAGTGGCATTGGGTCTGTCTTCCGTTTTACAAGCTATTGGTGGTTTGGTAATGTGTGTACAAGTTTTGATAATGATATAAGAGGCACGTCCGATAACTCATTAAATTCTAGCATATTTAGACACCCCCCACCCTTCCACCCGGTCAACAAGTGGCCAACTTTCGATGCCTAGTAAAATGACGTCAATTTCGTGCACACCCCCTACATAACCCAGAGGGAAAAAAAAAACAACAAAAAACCCAACGGGATAAAACCCCCAGCGGACCAAAGAAAAGCTACAATATCATTTTTGACAAAGATTAAGATAAAGTGACGGACTTTTTAAATGATATGTTTACAAAATAAATCATTTTCTTAAACAATGACGTTATTGACGTCAAAAATCTTCTCTTCATTGGCAACAGCCGTTAATTAAACAGTTTCAGTCCCCCCCCCCCCATTTTTGACTTTTAAAGTAATGGACGAGCCTAGTCCCACGTTTTTATTGTTCATTTAACTGAAATGGTCTCGTTGTACGTCTAAATGCAACGCAATAGTCTCGTTGTTCGTCTAAATGCAACGCAATGGTCTCGTTGTACGTCTAAATGCAAGGCAATGCAAGGCAAGGCAATGGTCTCGTTGTACGTCTAAATGCAACGCAATGGTCTCGTTGTACGTCTAAATGCAACGCAATGGTCTCGTTGTATGTCTAAATGCAACGCAATGGTCTCGTTGTACGTCTAAATGCAACGCAATGGTCTCGTTGTACGTCTAAATGCAACGGGTTAAGTGCTCATCGGAATAAAATCTCGAGAACCACTGGTTAAAAGCAAAGGTGGGCAGTTTTTTTTTTCCTTTAGGTCGCGGGCCAAAATTGGGTTCGTGAAACTTCCCTGGCGGGCTCGACGAATAGTAAATAGATGGAGCGTTAACATGAGCTAATATAAATTTAATGTAAACGTCATAACCTACAAGGCTAGTACTGTGCTTCACTCTGCAACGAGTAGCGGCCCGGATTAAACCATCGGGCGTGCCGGATTTGACCCACGCGCCGTACTTTGCCCAAGTCTGGTCTAATGCAAACATACTTCAAACTCTATTCATTGCGGCCTCGTTAAACATCTATGCAACGCAGGAAAAAAAAAGATCTTGTTAGCGGATGTTTAATCCTCTTTTTAACTGATGAACGCAGCACGAACCCGTTGTCATAAATTTCACGTTGATAGATGGCGTACCAAACATTTACATTTTTTTGTTTATTTGTGAACTTCCTATTTAGAGATAAGCGGAATCGAGAATCGTTTATTTTTATAAATCGTAATCGGGTCCTGAAGCGAACTAATTTAAACCCAACTTTCGATTCCTTAAAACAGTGCCTTTGAATATTTTAGCTCATGGCTCATTTTTTTCATTTTTGATAAAGTGCTAGAGATAAATATGTTTCGATAACTTAGTCCGCTGAGAAAGTAGGCCAGTTTAATTATTGTCATAAATGAATTTGAAATCAAGCCAGTGTTTAGATAAAATAATGTATGGGTAAATCTCAGATAACATGGATTAACACCCATGACATCAGCCTCAGATAATATGGATTAACACCCATGACATCAGCCACAGATAATATGGATTAACACACATGACATCAGCCTCAGATAATATGGATTAACATCCATGACATCAGCCTCAGATAATATGGATTAACACCCATGACATCAGCCTCAGATAATATGGATTAACACACATGACATCAGCCTCAGATAATATGGATTAACACCCATGACATCAGCCTCAGATAATATGGATTAACACCCATGACATCAGCCTCAGATAATATGGATTAACACCCATGACATCAGCCTCAGATAATATGGATTAACACCCATGACATCAACAAAAGTCAAATGTCTGATCGTTATATCGACAAAAATGTAATCAGTCGCACCTTAGTAGATTTAAAAAAAAATACTTACCGTTTAAATTTCCAAAAAAAAATGATATAAAAGTAAAAACCTGATTTCAATGTAAGCCACTCTTTAATTTTTCCAAGTTAAAAAGATATAAAGTACATTTTTAATCTTAAGGAAATACTGTTCATAGAAACTTAAAAATTGTATAGGTTAAAAAAATTTTTTGGCTTTGTGAGGGATTGATCCGTGTAACTGTTGACTGTGAGTCGATTTCACTATTGACTTCACTATCCAGCCGCCACTAAACGACTGTTATTCTGTAGATAAAGATGTTTCATTTTTTTTTGTATGTCTGTTTAAACTTAAACACTTTGTACTCACAATTATGTAACCGTAATCCTTTTTTTTTGTCTGATGTTAATTTATTTCTGTCTCGTTAGCTGAATAACTTAAACCCAAAAAAAAAAAGAAAACACTGCTACTAACATATGGTCAACATCAGGGCTCGATTTACCGCCGGGGATGCCGGGGATATCACCGGCACTAAGAGCTGTCATCCCCGGCTCTGCTTTAGTTAATATTTCCCAGCCGGGGATGAAATCATAGACATTTATCACCGGCTCTGCAGAAATTTGTTTTCTTCCCCGGCACTGGTTTTTTCTTAAATCGAGCACTGGTCAACATGTCTAATTTGATTGGTATAACAGTAGTGAACCACTAGGCCTCAAATAGATTTATTTATGTCAAGCTGACCCTAATGTACAATAAGCTTTACAAATTCAATGCAAATTATTCATAAAGAAATATCTCAGACATCCAATATATTGTCGATTCGCTAATGCCATAATATCGTAAAAACAAGTCAGTTCAGAAAGAGGAAGGAAATTTTGACTTGTAATTAAATCATCTCCTAAACAAATTGTGAATCATAAATATTTTCAATAGATCGGTGGACATCACCAAGTTTTGTGTACGGCGAAGAACGTTTGACTTTAGAGATTAGGAATGTGTTATCTTGGGCGCTCTCAGCTTGGCGTTCGTGTTCTCCGTCCGCCAGGTACTGGAACGAGTTACTGGCCGATACTGTCTCGCACTCATCAGAGCTTAGGTTGGAGTGGACTTTACTTACTCCGGAATCTGATGAGGAGTTCGATGAATCTGATAGAGCAAAATAGCCGTTGGACGGTTTTACTGCAGGTTGGATTTCAACGAGTGTAGCAACAGCGTAAGGTAAAACGTCTTTATCTGGATGTAAAACGTGGTTAGCTGGATGTTTAAGATCAATCTGCGAGGCGTAGAACTCGTTCGCGTGTGATTCCGATCTTAAAATATTTCCATTTGAGTGGTCAGCTTCATTGTCGACGAGGTGTCTTTTTGAACTAGTTGATAAGCCAGTTGAAAAGCCAGAACCATACTTTGAATTATGTGAGTTATTGAAGTTTTGATATTTAGAGCTTTGAGCAAGATACGCGAATCTAGACTGGAGGCTGGCTTCTCTAGCCTTGGTGTTCACTGAAGTATTATTTTCTCTCTGAGTGGTGGCAATGGCCTTGACCTGTTGACGTCTATGACGGATGATGCAGTAGATGATAACGGTCAGTATTATAAGAAAAGTGCCGATAACCACGCAGGGGATGATGATAACCGTCTGGATATCACCTGACCTTTCGCTCAGACTTGTGGCATTGGGATGGCTGTCGCTTGTCATTTCTTCAGCTGAAATCACTGGCGATGTCACAAGGAATATTTCACTGTACTGTGAATGTAATGGGGGAGAGTCCGGTGTGGCTACAACTGGCTCGATTGTATTATCTAAGTCGGTGACTGTAGACAAAGCCGTCGATACTAAGCGGTACCCGTTTTCATTCATTTCATCACGTACCAATGAAGTAAAAGAAGTTTCTATTGGTGCTTTCTGTTGACTTGTTGACTTTTCGTCACGATATGTTGGTGTCGCCGACACCGATGCTTGGATTGTTACCGTAGGGGAGATAGCCTGTAGTGATACAGTTGGCGATATGGCCTGCAATGGTGTAGCTGTTGATGTGGCATGTAACGATACAGTTTGGGATTTCGCCTGCAAGGATGTAGTTGGCGATATGGCCTGCAAGGATATTGTTTGGGGTAAAGCTTGTAAGGATACAGCTTGAGATGTGGCTTTCAAGGAAATAATTGGCGATAAGCTCTTCTGTAAGGATATAGTTTGCGATTCGGCATTTAAAGATCGTATGGTATCTTGTTTCAAAAAGGTAGTAGATTCACTGAGATGTTTCACAGTGCTTACTGAGCCGACAACACCCCCAGTTACAACTGAACTTGTATCAACATTTAAAGTAACCGGTGAATGAACTTCTAAAGTTGTTGTTGAATACGTATCAACAGTAGATGTATCTCTAGATTGTTGGGTTTTAGTTGGCAGCGGTGTTAACATGTATTGCTCGCTGTGCATCATACTGGTGCTAACACCATCATTCGATCTACCGATTAGAATTGTACTTGAATCAGTAGTTGAATCATTGCCCATCTCTTCATTGATATTCTCTTTTGTCCTGTTAGTTTCTGGGGGGAACCTCAGAAAACATTCATCGTAGTCCCCAAATGGCCTTGACAGTTCCCCAGTTATAGTTCCATTCCAGCAAACGGGGAAACAGTCATTATGGGTCGCTCTGAAAAGGGCTGAGCACGAGTCAGCTATCGGTAGGCAAATGATCTCCACATATCGTTGTTGGAGTGGACCGCTGTTGTACACCTGTAATCTGCACACTTGTTTTTTGGCTGGCACTGTCTGGTTAAAGCGTTGGTTGCATAGCGTCGTCATGCCAGCATTGGCCGACATTGAATAAAAGACAAAATTGTCTGTCTTCATCTCACATGAACATGCGTCCATCATCGTCAGACAGTTAAAAAAACTGAAACAGAGAGAGAGAGAGAGAAACAAACGTTAGTACATGACATTCTACATTTCAGATACATTAAAAAAATCTCATTGCAATGCAGAAAGTGTAAAGATATAATAAAAAAATTGTTCAAAGAACAAAAATCAAGTGCTCTTTTTAAAGTAGTGAAGGTGGGACGGATGGCCGAGTTGTGTAGATCGCTCGACTACAGACCTGATAGTCCGGGTTAGATCATCAGTGAGAACAAAAGAGAATTTTCAAATATCCTTGTGAAAGATGATTTAAACAGTCCCCCGATTCCACCCTACTTTAGAATGGGTACCTTACTTTTAATTTTTGGGATTAAAGGCGACTAGCCAAGCAATCTATTAATTTGTCGTGGCTACAGAAACCGATTAATTCTACTCTTGATCTCGAGCCGTATCTAGCTATTGTGGCGCCTTTGGACAAGTACAGTTTTGCTATGCCCTCTCCCATTTCTGCAAAGTGAAAATTAAAAAAAAAATGGCTACGCCTATTCCGCCCCCGCCCCCTCTCTAGTTTGGCGCCCTGTGTGTACGCTCCTGACTTCATCTGGCCCCCGATGGGCCATGATGGATTGAGAAACACATTTTTTTTTTATTTGAAGGCTACATAATTTATTACTTACTCGAGGAATGTCGTCTGGTTGAAAAGAATTGTGACATTGTTAGACAAACGTAGGTGTGGCAAGATGTCGTCCGTCTGAGCTGACGAAGGGTGCACGGAATACAGGATTGCAAGCAGAATTACAAGATCTTGCGCCATTTACTGTTGCTGGTTGTCGTCGCTAAATAGAATGACATAAATACTACAGTTACAACGCTTCAAGTTCAATTATTTAACATTGTATAGTCCTGATAAGCTCTGTAAGTAAAGTTTCTTGGTTATTAAAGATCTGATTTTTTAGTCAAATAGATACAAATAAAACAGTTGAAATAGTTTGCTTGTTAATGCCGGTATTACGTGTCTTCAAGATTTAACAGTAAAATACTATTACACTACAAGTGGACAGTTTGTTAAGTACCTACGTAGTACCACAAGCAGAGGCGTAGCTAGGGGGTGCGGGGGTACATATGTCCCCGGGCGCCGAGGTTCAGGGGCGCCTAATGGTATATTTTACTTATAATATTATATGGTTTTGAATGGAGGGGGCGCTAAAAAGGTATTAAAAAGGTAAAATGCCCCGGGCGCGAGTTGCCTTGCCTTGATTATCCATGTCCCCGTTGTCGGGTTAGCCTAGTAGTGGAAGTAGCAAAATGCAACTGGCCCCGGGCTTATGGGGGGGGGGAGGGAGGGAATCGTGCCTGGAACAGTTCATCAGTGTAAGTTGTGTTTTCTTTAAATACCACACAAAATGGGTCTCACACATACAGCAGCTAGCTTGTTAAGGCTGTGTTTTTTTTCATATTATCTTACAAAACCCAGGTGTATGGCTCTTACATTTTGTGCAGATGATTAGTAAAAGTTGAGTTTTACAAAACCTGGGTCTCGTGGAAATATTTTCTACAGACCCTGCTGTCACTTCATTCGTCTCGGTATAAATCCGAAATGGATAAACAATACGTAATTATGCAGCTTAATGTTTACCTTTTAACAAAAAAAATTAAATTAAAATACTTAAAAAAATTAATATTATTTTGAGCATTGATGTACTAAATAGTTTAAAAAAAACAAAACAAAACAACAAAAACTTACCTTTGCAAGACAGGCACTAAAACCAGAGTTACTTCCAGCACGATATGAAAGTTAAGTAAAAGAAAGGTGAAGCAGTGGAGTATATTATTTGATAACACACTATTTAAGTGATGGGATGTTTGATCATGCTGGTATATATAGATTTAATGGGCAGGACACATCATTCCATTCACGAATGTCTATCATCATCATGTGTATATTTAGTTGGGTCTTACTGTGAATGTGTACCGTCGTGTGGTGTACATTTTGTCGGGTCTTACCCTGTCGTCTTAAGTCAATAAAACTTCGTAGATACTCAGTGAAACTATAAGCAAGGTTCTTTTTTTTTTCTTTACTTCTGTGTTAATCTAAGCCTTTCATTAACAAAAAAACTAAATATGAAGGGTGGATGCACATCAATGTGTGGAGGTAAAGAAGCCAGTGTAGGTCAAATATTTGGACAGAAAGAAAAAGAACATTTTTCCAACATAGAAAAAACCCAGTTTTATAGTACAGGACTTGGAATTTGCAATAAGAAATGACCAAGGAAAATACCTGATTCGTTTGTTTTATATCTCACATATATGTGTTTTTTTTTAAAGTATGTGTTGACATAATCAATGTAAATAGTAAGATTTAGTTAGATTAACGCAGAAAAAGAACTAAATGCGATTTCCTTATTTCTTGTTAGTTTCCTTCATTGTGTTCAAAATAATTAACATTGTTGTGTGTAGTAGTACTACGACTTAAAACTGATGAAAGAGTAGTATCAAAACGTCACGGTTTTGTGAAATAGATGGTGGCTTAAGAATTGGACTTTTTTTTATTTAGACTCCTAGTTAGGTACGGCCCATACAGTTTGAGAAACACTGCGCATGAATACCGCCGGTAATCCAATCATTTTACGTTTCAATTATTCATCTACCATGTCGTGTAGCTGTCTGGTTAAATACACGCAGACTGCCTGCAAGTGTTTGTCCTTGACGCACTAGGTCCTAGTGGTGAGTAATGACATGAAGTGTGCTCACAACACAAAGTCCATTGTTTTTTTCAGGATGCGCAATCGTCTTCTTAAAAACTAGGATGGTTATGCATGAAATCATTGTGGGTCGCGTGCCGGTACGTAACTAAAGGAGGGCGGATAGAGAGATGTTGCACAACAGGATTAATCTTTGACCAGTGGGCGTGAATAGACTAAATTGATAAAAAAATAAGTGACTTTTTCATTGATCCGTTCTATGATAGATATGTTATTCTACTAAGTATAAATGCTTTGCGGCTTAAATAGAAGAAGAGCGGAGAGAGAGAGAGAGACGGTACACAAATGGGTTCATCAGTGGCGTAAACAAAGGAGGGTGGGAAGAGAGAGAGATGGAGGAGAAGGGGATCGGGGGGGGGCGGGTAGTTGGCACAGGATGAAACTCAAATTACCAACAGCCAAGGGCGGCATTCATCGGGCTTTATGACTTTTCAGATTCCGCCCTAGCACCGCTAACGCTAGTGACGTCATTCAACGGTTCCGTGAAAATCGCCACCTGCTGCGCCCCCTCTCCCTCTTATCTCTCTCTCTCTCTCTCTCTCTCTCTCACACACACACACACACATAGTCATCAATCGTTAAATCTTTATGTCACACTCAACTACACTAAGGAGGAGCAATCACTTTTTAGGCCCATCATCATATATTCGGATTCGAACCCTTTCCTGCCTTTTAGCCGACCAACGCAGCATTTCTTAGGGATAGTGAAACTAAACAACTGCCGCGTGCTTTTCCACTCGTCCCCACTGTCAGTACTAATTCCCTTATAAAAATATAACTATGATAAAATATACTAAATAAAATAAAACAACATACAAATTGCTAGCTTGCATCTATCATTATTGATTCACTTTTATTTTTGAGAATCAAATAATTATACAGTATTCTGAAGGGTAGAAGGAAGACATGGAGTAAAAAACCAGAGCACCAGACGAACTCTTTTACCCCCCGAACATTGAAATGTGCGTTTGTGTGTGTGTGGGGGGGGGGTCAGGAAGGCCCGATTAATCATTTTAGCTGGAAGGGCCCTGAATATCCGGCTGCGGCGATGCTGTAATGACCACATGCGAGATAGTGTTGCTGGGCTCGTGTCCTAAAAATTTCGTGTCGAAATATTTCGTCTCCATCTGATCAACAGCAAATACACCACAGACCTTTTCACCTGAATCTGATCAACAGCAAATACACCACAGACCTATTCACCTGAATCTGATCAACAGCAAATACACCACAGACCTTTTCACCTGAATCTGATCAACAGCAAATACACCACAGACCTTTTCACCTGAATCTGATCAACAGCAAATACACCACAGACCTTTTCACCTGAATCTGATCAACAGCAAATACACCACATACCTTTTCACCTGAATCTGATCAACAGCAAATACACCACAGACCTTTTCACCTGAATCTGATCAACAGCAAATACAACACAGTCCTTTTCACCTGAATCTGATCAACAGCAAATACAACACAGACCTTTTCACCTGAATCTGGTCAAAGTGTAGTCGTCAATGTATTTCAATGTAATATGTGTGAGGAGTGAGTGTGTGTAGGGTGTGTGTGTTTGTTTGTAGTGTGTATGTGTGATTGTAAGTGTGTAAAATTTGATATATAAAGAAAAGCGTAATGTCTAGGGAAAGGGCTGGCCTTACAAATGGCGGGGGCCCAATTCAACACGGTTACTTGCTGATCGCGAAGCCCCCTCTAATAGTTTTATTTTTACAATAACAACAACTACTATTAAAGCTAAATGTAAATTGCGGGGCCCCTGCCAGGCGCGGGGCCCGATTCGGAGCAATAGGTCAAATCGGCCTAAGGCCCGCCCTGGTTTAGGTAAAGTTTTTCATTTACAGGTTTGAATTTAGGCTCAGTAATATAAGTAGCACTTGCTAACACTAAGTCTATTCTTATGAAGCGTTGCTGTTATTTTTCTAGTTCAAGTTGCAACTTGAGACAACACTACTAATAACAAAAAGCAACCAACCGGAACGTAAAGATGAAACCGCTTCCTGTGTATTTTGTTGTTGTTGTGATGTATGCTTGTTAGTGGCTGGCTAGTTAATGAGTCATCTAAAGAACAGGATTTCTGAAAGTGGACAAAAAGGTCACGTTGAGATATATAAGGGAAAAAAAGTTGTTTTTTTTTTTGTTGCTGCTGCAATATTTGCGATGACAAATGCTAGGAAAATTTATGAGTATAACATTCTAAGCTAACAATTTCCCCCACTACCATTTGTACAAAGTGTTATACTGTGTTCTGATATTGTGATTGTACACATCCTAATTCACACCATGCACGAATCAAAGTGTACAGTGACATGGGTGAGTTTCGTGCTTTGTATTAGTGGTGTATGTCTTGGTGCTGTGATGAATATTATGGACTCGGGATATAGCTACAGAATTAGTTTTGAACACACAACATTTGATCTGTGAGTTGTCTTTTTTAAAAATCTATCTATCTATCTATCTATCTATCTATCTATCTATCTATCTATCTATCTATCTATCTATCTATCTATCTATCTATCTATCTATCTATCTATCTATCTATCTATCTATCTATCTATCTATCTATCTATCTATCTATCTATCTATCTGTCTGTCTGTCTGTCTGTCTGTCTGTCTGTCTGTCTGTCTGTCTGTCTATCTATCTATCTATCTATCTATCTTTTTGTCTGTGTGTCTGCCAGTCTAATCTAATCTAATCTATCTATCTATATATCTTTCTATCTATCTATATATCTCTCTGTCTGTCTGACTGTCCGTCCGTCTGTCGGCCTGTTTGTCTATATATCTATATCTATCTTTCTACCTATCTATCTTTCTATCTACCTATCTTTCCGTCTATATATCTGTCTTTCTGTCTGAATCTATCGATCTGTCTTTCTAGCTATCTGTCTATCCGCCCGTCTGTCTGTCATTCTGTCTGTCTAAATATTACACTTATCCTGTATTATGATATAAGGTTTCGTATACTAATGAGTTATTCTATTACCGTTTCTTACAATCTCCACAGACTGTACATGTGTCTGGTAAATTCCAAAACAGATTCATGCTTCGTAGGGTTAAATAAACTTAAACCATTCGAGTATACCGCCACGCATTTGAACCAAACCTATTACAGTGGCCCAAAACTACCACCACAGTTTTCTATGTTCCACTGTTTTTTCCATGTTGATTCAAATCACCCGTTGAGATGTTCACGTAGCAAGATTAAACCTTACAATCAAAGCGCCTGTCTTTCACACGCCTTCATCATCAAGTGGCTCGACGGTCAAGAATATTTTGCAGATGATTCACTTCGGAATTGTTCCGTTAGTGACTTACAATCTGCATATAATCGAATCAATCTATCAACTCTAATGGACATTAGAGTTACGCCTAGAGGCTCGGTCAATACAACTTTTGCATCGGATAGCGTGACAGCTGCGCACACAGGTACAATATTTGGATTTCTTTGTTTTATATATAAACTATTATCTCCTGTAGATGGAGGACCGATGTGTAGATGCTCGACTGACGAAATGAGAGTCCTAGGTTCGATCCTTGGTGAGAACCAACGGAATTTTTATTTTTCCAGGTACTACTGAAAGTCCACCCAGCTTTAAATGGGTACTTGACTTAGGATGGGGATGTAAAGGCGACTGGGCGTTGTGCTAATCACTCATCAATCTCTTATATAAGTTGAGGTTATAGAAGCAGATGAACTCTACACTTGATCAGCCCAGATGGTCCTTTAGGTTTAAGGGGAAAGAACTTTACATACTTTTAGGTCTTACAGCAGCGCGTAGTTCTTATATACATGTATACATACGTTTACACTTATATACACACATAATATATAGTATAATATTTATATATATTTATTTATCTATATATTATATAAATGGTATTATATAAATGGTATTTATCTTCACTTTATTTGGCTGTGATTCATTGTAACTCTTTAAATTTCTAAAAGCTATTTCATAAATCTTCTCGTTTTAATTCTAATGATATACAATTTGCGCTCCTTTGTGTCCCCGAAAACATAAAAAAATTATTGTAACTTTCCAGTCATATACAAGTGACTTACGTGAAATGTAGAAGGAAAAAGACCAAAGCTTGGACACTGTTGTGTCCCATTTATTACTTTCTCGATTTATATTTTTAGTGACTGAGAACACAACAAAAAAAAAACAGTAGATGATTATTATTTTCTTTGTAACTTTGGCGCAGCGCCTCTGGTTGGGGGAAGGGTGGGCTGACTTAACCGCCCTCGAACGACATGAATGATTTTTTTTAAGAGGGTGCCTTTAATAATGTTGCATTCCCTTCCCACATTTTTAGCTAGCATCGCCACGGTAAAATTGTGTAGAAATTGTGGTATTATAGACTAGATGCACATGTGATCATTTTGTGTATAGTGTTGATATAACAGTACTATGGACTAGATGCACATGGAATCATTTTGTCTCAACTTCCGCACCAAATTTCTAAGTCGTCTGCTTACCATACACTCTTTCACTTCCACATTTCTCTGAATGATTTGACCTCAACTGACCAGTTGGTTGACACGTGGTCAGCGGCAAATCCACACAACTCTCTCGACATTTACAACTGAAGATCTGTCCTTCTGGGTGCACAACATTCTCAGTGACCCCCCCCCCCCACACTGACCAAGGTCTGTCTTAGATCACTATACAGTATACACTTGTGTGGCCCTTAGAGTCAGCAAGTGGCTCTGCAACGAGTTTAGTGTGGCTCCAATCGAGCCAAATTTCTCTATTGAATATGGAGCGTCTATTTTCCCTGATGGGGATTGGGGGGGGGGGGCACTCACAAACCTCCTGCGTTGTCTCCCCTGATGTGAACGTTAATAGTGTTTTATTAAGAAATAGAACACAATGTGAGTATTAATACGTTGTATAATACGATGTAAGTATTAATACTTTGTAGAATACTAGGCAAGTATTAATACTTTGTAGAATACTAGACTGAAGTTTCCAGTAGCCATCATATTTGTGTTATTGTTCTAGTTGTGTCTCATTATTTACTTGCAACACTATTAACTAAATAAAAATAGCACTAATGGAGGTCTTTTTTTAAAGTCATTACTAGAGAACTTTTTAGATTGCAATTCGCTTTCAGTATGATATACGTTCTATGATGACAACAGACGCTCTTAACATAACATAACATAACATAACATAACATAACATTTGTTGTTGTTTTTTTTTCCAGACAAGAATAACGTTGTTACTACTGCTTTAATTTCAACAAGTACTTTACTAATCGTTGCTATGGTAGCAATAGTCGGATTGTTTGTTGCCCGACATAAAAAGTAAGTGCAATATTTATTTCGGTTTTTTAAAAATTATTTTCTTAGATACACATTAAACCATTTCAATGCTTAGTTGCTTGATCTCTAGGGCCACTTGAGGAGCGAAGTGCCTTAGTTATAACTCTCTAGTGCATTCTGTTTATGGAGACCTTTTTTCTAAGTTCATCCAAACGCTTCCTTTCCTGTTCACAAGACCTTCTCCAAGTGGTCTTTGTTTGGCCAACTTTTCTGTGGCCTAAGGGGTTCAACTGCAGTGTCATTTATGTAATGTCTTCTGAGTGGCTTCCTGAGTGAATGCCTAATTGTTCTCCTTCTGGATATTTGGACATCTGTGGGGTCTTGGCTGACCATTTTCCATTTTAATAATGCTTCTGAATACCTTCGGAAACTTAAAAACATTAAATTCAAATACTTTCATATGTCACCTAATGACACTTTTTATGTCACACATTGTCCCCTATCTTATGTCACATAATGACACTTTCTTATGTCACATAATGACACATTTTTATGTCACCAAAATACACGTTTGTTGGGACGAATTGCCGAGTGGTGTAGATACTCGACTGTCGACCTGAGAGTCCTGGGTTTGATCCTCAGTGAGAACCATGATAATTTTTGCAGGTGAAATTTGTTTCTAAGTCATCCCACAAGTCCACCCAGCTTTACATGGGTATCTGACTTTAGTTGAGGAAGTAAAGGCGTCTGTGCGTTGTGCTAACCACACAATCTCTTTACATGCCAACGCTATAGAAACAGATGAATTATACGTTTAATCTACCCCGATAGCCCGTTTATGCTAAGGGAACTTAACTTTTTAAAATACACGTTCAAGATTTTTTTTCCTTGGCTGTCAGAGCATCTCGTTTGATTCCTGCACATTTTTCGATGTTAATATTTTGCTTGTCTTCATGTTGTTTGTTTGTTTAGCTTGTCTTCATGTTGTTTATTTGTTTGTTTAGCTTGTCTTCATGTTGTTTGTTTGTTTAGCTTGTCTTCATGTTGTTTGTTTGTTTAGCTTGTCTTCATGTTGTTTGTTTAGCTTGTCTTCATGTTGTTTGTTTATTTAGCTTGTCTTCATGTTGTTTGTTCGTTAAATTTGTTTTTATTTAATGTATAAAAACTTGGATGTATTTATCATTCAAATGTTCTACAGTTGTAATCAGGCAAAAATGAGGTCGTGTGATAAAGCGCTCGACTGTCCCTGGTTCGAGCTCCGGTGAGGACCAAGGACATTTTTCAGGTCTTGGCTCAAGTTCTCGATATATCTCCCGTGGTGCCTTCATGGCCATTGCACTATCTTTTATAGTGAAAGAAAGGCACCATAAAAACCGTCTTATAGGGTCTAAGAGATTTCATCTCATCCTTACAGGGACTTCACACACAGTTTAATGAATCCATTCATATGTCTCATAATCACTTGATCTAATTTAGATAAGAAAATGAAAATAGCGAATTACTAAGAAATCGAAACAATTTGTAATTTGGTCATTTTACAGGAATGGGTCACGTTCAAATTCAAATGTGTTGCCTGCGTTAATTTTTTTTTTACATATTTTTTCTTATGTTATTTTCAGTAAACGTGTATCACAACTGCTGTGCCCAGAGAGAGTGTTGAAACTAATTCATTCGCCAAAAAGACAATACAGTGTCAATGTTTACGACAGCACTGATATGAGCCAAAGGGATGCCCATTATTATAATGGTTAGTGCTACTTCTCTTTGTAATTGTAAACGTTGTGATTTCAATACTACAGGCATATTATAAGCTCGCCAAATGTTACGTTATAATTAGAAACATTAATATAAAGGAACGCACTCCATTCACTACATAAAAATACTTTAATAAAACTTTTACTTATTGAAAGACTATATTTCTTCTAACTACCAAGCAACTCTACTATGGCGAACAACTTCCAACTACATATATCTGCTCTAAGCCTGTCAACGATGCACTACTGCTACTTTCTCTAGTGTCTAACTTATTTCTAGCTTTACTCAATATCGCAACACAAAATTCGGGTGTAGGTTAGGTATCCGGACAAACCCCCCAGCGGACAAAACCACTGCCCTCGGAAACACACAGACAGTGTGACTATGACAGTGACAAAGCCCCCCCCCCCCAAAGTACATAACTCCCCACAGACAATCCCCGGCTAAAAAAAACGTGATTTAGCCCTTCAAACCACAGTAGCCAAAAGTCAATTCTTTGTTAGCTTAAATTCAAAAGGCAGCTGATCTTACCAGGCAAGACACACACACAATCAATAGTTTTAGCTCAAGGTTAAGACTGACCGTATCTTTATTCTGCCTCTTTAATTCTCGCGCCAGACACACATTTTATAGCAGAAGGTAAAGAAACAATATAAGAGCCACAGTGGTCGAAAGCCAATCCTTAATTAGGTAAAACAACATAGGAACATGTCTTTTGATAAACTGTGATCTCTTATATCAACAGATATTTCTCTTTGCCGAATGTCAAAATCGTATAAATAAGAGGATCAATAATATCGGCTTAAATTCGATCTTAATATTTCAGGAGTTTTGTCCGCCGTAGGTTAGGCCCGCTGGGAGGTTTTGTCCGTGGGGGGAAGAGGGGTGTGTCCACTCGGGGAGAGGGGGCTGGGGTGATCACACATAAATGTGCCGTTAGCAGGCATCAAATCTTAAGTTATGAGCTTGGCTTGAGGCCCTGCCATGAACTTGGGTTGCATACTATTATGGAATGGTCGATAAAGATGAGTCCCTTGCTTGGAAGGGGAAATGAAAGTTTCACCTGCTGGAAGTAGAGATCGGGTGGTAAAAGTGGGGGGCTAGATAGTGAGGACGATAATTAAAGGTAAATATAAAAAGGTAAACGGGTATAATCCCAAAATTTGTCTACGACTTAAAAAAAATAATTCTAAACGTTATAGTAAGAAATAACACATGGTTACATTTATTTATTCACAGTTGAGATTAATACATAGTTTTTTTACTCACTAATGTTGCTTTTTGGGCTTTAATGTTGTTTTTTTGGTCTCCATTGTTGTTTTTGGTCTTTAATGTTGTTTTTTGGTCACTATTGTTTGTTTTTGGTCACTAATATTGTTGTTTGTTTTGGTCTTTAATGTTGTTTTTGGTCACTAATTTTTGTTTTTTTTGTTTTTTATCTTTAATGTTTTTTTTTTTTGTACTTTACAGAAATGGATGTAAAAGACAGAGACTATGATGAAATAAGAGATTCAAAAGTAGATCTCAATACGGAATATATACAAGTATTATGATTCACGTTTATCGAATTACTTCAAAGTGCAATATAATTTACGATAATAAAAAGAAAAAAATATAAATGCTATTTTTTTCCCTCCCATTTGTGTTACTTTTGTTGAAATATCTTTTTCTTTTAAAGTAATTTAAAAAAAAAAATCATAAATGATGATAAGATGGTTTGTGTGTGTGTAATTTTTTTCTTTTTTCTAAAATACAATGGTCACAAAGCTACTATTTTATTGTGGCTCTTTCCCCCTTCTCTAATTACACATAGGTCTATATTGGCCGGTCAGTGTGATGCAATATTGGCCACTTCCCGATTAGGCCGGCCATTTTGCAATTCGGTCGATTTGGACCTTTTGCCTTAACATATATATTCATATATAATGGAGGGGAGGGTGTAGTGTGCCTGTACCATCAGCCCGAAATGGCAGGCTGCGCAGATGTGCTTGAGTGGGACAGAGTGTAATGGTGTTGTGTGCCGACCACATCTATCACCACCACCAGCTGTGAATACTACGGTCTAGGACAGTCCTCATTGACCACAGTACCACCACCCTCGCAAGAAAGGGTGTTTTTTTTTTTTAATTCCTGTCTAGAGAACCCCAATGGTCTATACCCCGTAGATCATGGTATGTCTCTCAGACCAGGATGGATTGTTCATAAAAATATCATGCCAAAATATTTATATGATACTCTCCACAAAAACAAAATAAAACGAATTCCAGTAAAAACATAATTTTCGCTAATAATTATTTATGCCGGAAAATGCCGTACTATACTGATTGATTACCACAGAAAATGTGATTTATAATAGGAATCTCAGAATCGATTATTTATTTTTTTCCATTTTAATTTTATAAAATAGAATGATCCATTAATGGCTTGAACCTCAAAGAAAACTGTTTTTTTGCTGCTGCAGACAAGGTACGGAAACTGCTTCAATGAAAAGATAACTCTGCCAACAAAAGAGGACGGCGCCATGCTAAAATATGATGATCCCCCTTGATGATACCTTGGAACATGATCTTAATTTTCATTTTAATCTTTTCAATTTCAAACCTATCAATCATTGGGACGAAGGCTTTTTCCGTGATAAATCCAATGAAACACCAGCAGCCCTTTATAAAACTTTAAAGATGGGTGGATGTATAGCAGAATCAGTAAAATCTAGTTTTTAAATATTTTTTTTGCCGGCTGTCTAGGCCGGTTTCTGCCTGCCTGAGGTACATCAATACTTTATAAGTAGAGCATTAGCTTCAATCCCTAAATAGGCACCTAAAATAGATCCATCGTCAAACGCCAAGAAGAAAAATTATTTTAGCGCGCTGCTTTAAGTCTCATTTCATTTTAATCTGGCATTACAGAATTACTTAATCACAAGCTTCAAAGGGGTAAAAAATACTCCAGAGCGGCTGCATCAAATTGGCCAACAATGGGACGAAGGATAGTCGTGCTATGTATGGCGCTTGATTGTTGACCTTAAGGCTCAGAGATCGCGAGTTCGGATCCCTCCGAGAGACTGGAGTTTTCTCAGGTCCTAGGCCACCCAGCTGTAAATGCTTACTCTGAAATAAGTTACTGAAGCGTAGGCGTTGTTCTTATCACCTTCGTATATCCCCACAGTGCCTGCATGGCCACTGCACTCTAAGCTATTTTTAAGGTGAAAGAAAGTCACCACAGAAATCGTCCAATGAGTACATGATCTAGTAGATCAACATGTAATCTTTACACGTAATTTACAAAACAAATTTTAAAAAAAAAGGATGACAATAGCTTGCTTTAAAAGGATGACAATAGTCCATCTAACCCCATCTTCATCATTACCCTATTCTAATTCCGCAGGTAAAACTTTAATCTTCCGTCCCAAGTGAGTGACCCCCCTCCTTTATAAATGACCATTCTATAACATTATGCAACACATGTTCATGCGTTGCCTTACGTTGCAGTGGTTCAAGGCTAGGTCACAAGTCCAGCTTCAAACATACGATTAGATTCCTGCTGAAGACTGATTGTTTGTTGTCCCTCGCATTCATTACAAACGTAATTACCTCACTTCTGCCTTGACCTTTGTTTTATCATTCTGAGTTAGGAGTAAGTTAGTTACCGTACTAAAAGTAGTAGGTGCTAACAGTTCTGTGGGTCAAAATTACGGTGCTGACAGTCGGAGGGGGGTCAGACCGTACGGTGCTGACAGTCGGAGGGGTCAGACGTACTGGTCAGACGTACGGTGCTGAAAGTCGTAGGGGTCAGACGTACTGGTCAGACGTACGGTGCTGACAGTCGTAGGGGTCAGACGTACTTGTCAGACGTACGGTGCTGACAGTCGTAGGGGTCAGACGTACTTGTCAGACGTACGGTGCTGACAGTCGGAGGGGTCAGACGTACTGGTCAGACGTACGGTGCTGACAGTCTTACGGGTGAGACGTACTGGTCAGACGTACGGTGCTGACAGTCTCACGGGTGAGACGTACTGGTCAGACGTACGGTGCTGACAGTCTTACGGGTGAGACGTACTGGTCAGACGTACGGTGCTGACAGTCGTAGGGGTCAGACGTACGGTGCTGACAGGTTTATGGCATACATGTATGTAGTACGTTGTCGACAGTTGCGGTGTATACATGTATGTAGTACGTTGTCGACAGTTGCAGTGTATACATGTGTATAGTAATTGTAGGATGATATTATAAGAACCAGCATATTTAGCTGGAAAGGACTTTTATTTACGAATATTGTACTAAAACTCTTAATACTGTAAACTGCACATAGTCCAGCCCCGTAGCGTGAAAATTCTACAGCAGGGGCCAGGTATTCTACAGCAGGGGCCAGGCAATAGCAGGGGGGGGAGGTAATACATTTTACCAAGTAGAGCAAACAAGCAGAAGGGGTCAGACTAAACGCAGGGGGCCGGTCCGCAGGTCGTCCGCACGCTACGGGCCTGACGTAGTCACCAACACAGGTTGTACCTATAACACTAATTCTTCAATTAATGATATGAATAACTGTACAATATCAAATACTAGAAAGTCCGCAGTCAGCTACTCAACACAATATCACTTCTTAACCCTCCATCAAGCTTAAGACACAACCTGTCTCAGCAATAGCTGGTCATCAACTCATATTATTACACATGGCCACTCGTAGACTACGCACGCACTCCTCGGACACACACACACATACACACACAGAGGTGCGGACAATATTTTGATTGATGAGATATGTTTTAGACGATAGGAAGAAAAATATTCTCGGCTCAGACAAACGAAAGAATGATCAGCAAGCCGTCAATTCTATACGACAAATTAGGATGCGAAAATTCGGACTGACCTGATCATTTATTCTATACAGAATATGTGCATCCGAGATAGTATAGATTTTTTTAATTGTTATTTGTGAACTTAAGGAGACTAATAATATGTTGCTATACATAAACGGATCATTGTTTATGAATAATTTCCTTATACATTATCATCAAAGTCACTGAGAAGATTGTGATTTAGGTTTCCTTTTGACCAGACCGACATTCACTTTATCGATCTATCTTTCAGTTTTGATATATGATATTAAGTTTAATGGACGAAGTTGTTTCAGACTTCATGTTTTTATTACTCCATGTGTGGAAAGTGATTATTTACAATACAGCTGCTAATGTTTATATATAAATATATGACAGGGCAGGCCTTAAGAAGTGAAGGGCCCAATTTAACGGATGCTTTCGAGGCTCTCTTCTAATCCTTAAAAGACTTGAAACGAGCCATGATTGATAGTGATTTGTTAAATGTAAATTGCGGGGTCAAATTTGGAGCGATCGGTCAAATCGGCCTAAGAAAATATTAGCTGCCCGTACAAATTAAGGACGTGTGACCTTTAATTTTATTATGAGAAAACAAAACTATCCATGTTTGTGGGTTGGACACAATAAATGTCATGTAATAAATGAAATGTATATTTATGCCTGCTTAGTCCTTGTAAGTTGTATGAAATTTAGAAACGCTATACATAGAATAAAAATCTAAAACCAAATCACGTTTTGACTCGTTTTTTTTTTTCATTCCCACACCACATTTTAAGTTTTCTGTACTTTGAACTTGTCATGACTTAGTTTTGCATCATTCACTACATAAGTAATTACAATACAGTAATACCCCGCTTAACGCGGGGTAAACGTTCCATCAGTGTACAGCGTAATATGAAACATCGTTAGACGAGGTTATCTCATCGTGTAAATAATGTGGTTAGGGGGAAGACGGGTAGAAAATTGGTTAGGTATTTTACTATTAAGTTTATTAATAATGTTTTTATAACAATACAATAAAAATTGATTTCTTACAAATATAGAAACATAATAAACGAATATACGATTAAAAATAAATAAAATTCTAAATCACTAGTTTGCATTTCAGATCATTCAGTCTTTCTGTAGTTCCAATTTTTTGCCTTTTTTATCAAGAAGGTATCTAATGTAATTTGCATTTTCCTTTTGCGCTCTGTAAGACGATGTTGGTGATCACACCCCAGTTCTCGCAGGTTGACACTCAAGCATCTATTCCACTAGGCCACCAGTCCTACTCGACTGTGCATTAGAATAATACAATTAATCATTCAAGACAGTTCATTTATCTTCTACCCGTGCAACCAACTCTGTACAGCGATGACTACACAGACAATTCCCGCAGGTGGAATGACCGAGCCATAAGCTCCACTTGTTTGTTTGTTATTTTAAAATTCCCTCGCCTTTTAAATTTTATTAATCAAGATTTATAAAAAAAAAAAAACAACTTTTAATAGTAGGAGATGATTTAAACATAAGCTGAAGCAGGTGTTATGATTGTTTTGTTATTTTCAAATCGTTTTAAAAAAAATATATCAGATATTTCAATTCACACCTTAAAAGAAGTTATGGGAATGATCGGGGCCATTATAGGGGCCCCAGGTAAGGCTTTCAATGGGCCTATATTTGGTGGCCCTAGACAATACTTTTAATAGGCCTATATTTTTCGGGCCCTATCAGCTTAGGTCCGCTTGCAATGCTTTGAGCCTCCCATTCCCCCTTTTTTTTTTGCTGTCGGGACATTTATTTTGCCCAAACCCGATACTAATTTAGTCTTTTGTTAATGTAAAAACAAACATTTGGGGCCATTTTGTTGCTCAAGACGTGTTCATACTGGTTAACTGGCCCCTAGGGCTCTAAATTACTTAAAAAGTCATCCCACTTGTCAGATATTATTATGGTCTAATATATATATATATATATATATATATATATATATATATATATCTGTGTATATATGCATGTATAAATATGTGTGTATCTATATATATATAATCGACAACGTGACAGTGTTTTCGTATAGGCACCCCTAAATATACAAGTCTCCCCCACCCTTACCGATGTACATTTGCCAAATAGCTGATACATGTAAAAAAAAAACCAAGCCTCTCTGTGTAGGAAGTAGTTCGTATGGTGGTGGGTGTTTATTTTTGGTCCAAGGATTTCAGTATAGGGGTCATGATAGTTGCTCGTTAATGATGTGAAAACTACACTTTTAAAAGTGAAGTGTTTCTTTGTAGAAAATATTTCCTTTTTTTTTAATAAACTGCGTATTTAATAATTTAATTTTTTTTACAAATAGACATATTACAAAAAAAAGTTCCATACTTTGGGACTGCATAGCGACAAAACTATAAATAAAAATATAAAAACAATAACAACAAAGAAATGCTCTGTGTGATGTTGCGATAGCTTGCGAAACTATAACACTAAAAAAAAAAAACAACAGGATTTGTGTGAGAGTCTAGGCTCGCAATGTAGTGAGAGACATTTCTATCGATAATAAAATAATAAAACAAAAGATTTCAACCGCAGTGTTAGTCAGATATTAGTATCTTTAAAAAAATACATTTAAAAAAATAAAATATAAAAAACTGCAACCAAAAAAATCAAACAATCTATTGTGTGTGATGGTCTGTAAACATAGCTTGTTGTTTTTATTTATTTTATTTATTTAATTCCCAAAATGTTCAGACTAAGATGCACTATGTTTTGGATGGTACTAATTAGTCATGTTCATCTTTGTTCTGGTGATGAAATGAATCTAAGGCAGTACGAACTCCAGAGTCGTCACACCATAGCCTTAGACAATTTAACATTTGACCTGTAAGTAACGTACCTTTAAAATGGATTTTCTGCTTTTTTTTTAATATAATATCTCTTACATTCCTTAAAATGTAGATGTATTACATGTATACCAACAATCAGAAAGTACATTTAGTAATCACATTTTATAATCTATTCTTATAGTTTCGAGTCGATACAAACTGTTCCATTTATCCACAGCCTTTCCCGTTGCCTTGAATATAAATATACAAAATCATGCACAATGAACATGGATTTTGTGAATACTGCAAACTCCATTCACATAAATACGTACGATGACCATCGGATTCCACAGTTTAAGGAGTACTTTTGTGATTACCATGGCGAATCAATCCTTAGGTTGGAGTGTTCACGTGATACTACTGCAATTCAGCGAACGAAGCCAAGCAACTGTCAACGCTATGACCTTATAATCACATGGCGAGGCAATCTCGACATGATCGTCTACGGCTCTCTTCCTAATTGTTTCATTTCTGCGAATACCTTCGCATATAGCCGAGTAGAACAGGAGTCTGTGATTAATAAATCAGGTAAGGTGTAGCCAATAGTCACTGCATTAACCTATAATCAAAATAAACGCGTGCTTAGACGAATTTTTCTGAAAAAAAAATAATTCAATGAATTAATTTACTTTATTTCCGATTGCATAATAATTGTACATCTAAGACTTTGTAAGGGACGGATGGCCGAGCGGTGCAGAGCGAGTGCTCGAAAGTCGACCTGGAAGTCCTGGGTTTGATTATTGGTGAGAATTATGGTCATTTATCCAGATCCCAATGAAAGCTGGTTAAACGTCCAACAAGTCCGCCCAGATTTAAAAGGGTATCTGACTTATGGAAATAAAGGTGGTTGGGCTTTGTGCTAAAGGCCATCGATCCATCGATGGTTACTAAGAAAAGTGCTTTGCCCTCCCTCCTACCATTTTTTACGACATATTAACGAAGTAATATTGGTTGCCGGGCAACGCAACATTTTTTTCATGATAAAAACGAGTAATGCCGGAAATTAAAGACAAAATATCACGATATTCAAACAAAAATTGTTCTTAAACAAAAAAATCATACTTCCGAGTTTGGGGGCTAGACAATATTGATGAAATAATTGAAATGTTTTCATTAAAATAGTACATTATTGGACCATCCTTCATTGATGTGCATGTCTCTCTTTCGCAGGAGCACACAGTACTCTTAAGGGTGCTTTGATTTTCACCACTACGTCACTCTGTATCTCTATTTTACTGATCGTGGGTTTGTTGGCAGGGAAACATAAAAGGTCAGTTCCTAAACAGAAACGTTCATACCTCGTTTTTCTGTTATTGAATACTATTTTTGTACTAGCTGTACCCTGCAAAACATTTGCATAGAGTTATATGCCCTTAGGCTTGATTGGCAAGCGAGGTTATTTTTTGGTTTCGGGCAGATCCGATTTTTTTTTGTCATGATTGTATTTTAAACTGGAGTACTGTTGTATTAATTCTTTACTTTCGATTTAACGCAGCGCCCAAATCGCTATTATTTATATTATATTCTGTTTAAGGTGATCTAACTTCCTTTTGCATTCTCATCTCAATAGCACAATAATTACAAATACTATATACGTTTGTAGGTTGCGACTTATCTTCATCATTGAACTTCTTACCATTTTTGTCAACTTTGTTTAATTGCAGTCTAAGTATTGTACATCTGCTGTGTCCTGAACGTTTGATGAAATTCATTCATTGCCCAGTGAGAAAGTCACGTGTCAATGTTTACAACTGCACTGATATGAGCCAGAGAGACGTCCACTGTTATAACGGTTAGATCCATCTGTGATAAATAAATCAATATTTAATCTACATAGTATTCTCATTGAACTGTAATATACTCATCTTAAAACCTGTTATGGGCTCGCAGATTAACCAGTAAAGTAAACCAGCCCCTAAACCAGCCCCTTTATCAGTCCCTTAATCAGTCCGTTAATCAAACATTCAAAAGAAACGAATCTCAAATAAAATTAACCAGCATCTGGTCCATATATTCGCGGGGAGGGGTCCACTGGCTAACAAAAACGTCAGGCTCTGCCCCTGAATATTTATTTACTTATGATCTTATTTAGAATTTATAAAAAAAATATTTTTATGTAAAATTTGATATTTTAAAAAAGCTTCACAAGGCATGTTTTAATTAAAAGTTTCTGTAGTAGAGTTCGTCTAAAATTATGGTAACAAACAGGGAGCGCTTTTTTTAAAAATTAAATATTACTCCATGTAAACTTTTTTTTTAATTCTAGAAATTTAATCTATATTAAAAAAGGAATTGCTATTAGGTGTCAAGCTACTCCACCCCTCACAAGCGTCGAATCAATGAAACGGCTGCATCTTCTCCCCAAACTTCCCCTTCCCTTCTTTCCAGGCATGCCCGGCTATTTGTTATAGTTTTTCAACAGCCGGTGCGCACAATACAAAAGCATTGTTATATATTCACCTGCAATAACTCTAGGCTAATGAATATTGTTGTGTATTAGTTTGTGAGTTGCGCAGCAGAATATCTGCTGTGATAATTTTTATATGTGGGTGTCAGAGCTGTGTTGGGTCAGTTAGCGTGTTTGAATGGCATGGCGTGGGTTCGGTCGTAAAAAGGGTGGAAGATCAAAGTTGTGAATGGAGAGTGACCACTATGACCAGTGGAGCATGGCTGTATTTGGTTGAGGAGATCAGGGGTTAGGAGGGAAGGTGGTTGTAGGTGAACGTGGATAAGGGAGTTAAGCGGACAGTAAAGAGTTCATCGTATGGGACAGGTGCTAGTTCACGAGTGTAAAAGTTGGGCCGTTGGTGACAATACTATTTGTCTGGACTTTATTGTTATTTTGTCATCATTTCTTTTTATAGATTTGATGAATTAAATTTATATTATTTCGTTTTTATGAATACATTATTCCTATTACTGATTGGATATTTGAAGTGTTCGCTGTTGTGCATTAGCGAGTTTTTCCCAAGAGTCATTTGGTGCGTGGTGATCAAGAGGCAGTTGGGATGTTGATCTTAAAGAATGCGGACATATTATGAAGTATTAACGAAGGAGATAAATTAGAGGCCCAATAAGATCATGTACACAACAATTCACACCTACGTTTTATTTTCATTTTTAATAAATTGCAACATAACAAACTTTTTTTTATGAAAGACTGTTAATGAAATAGGTAAAACCGCACCTAGACCTTCTGTCGCCAGAGTAAAAACACTCGTTTGTCATTGCCCCTCCCCATGCTGTTTTATATACTAAAAGAATACGAACAGCGATTTGTCGACTTGCTGATTTGTCCTATAAATATCCTCATCGATAAATTATTCTAAACTTTTAAACAGCAATAGCCCCGAAGAAAAATTTTGGATTCCTGGCTAAGGTTTTCTCACTATTCGCGTCTGCTGTCCAGGTGTTTGCACCATTTATCACCATAGCATGGTGTGACCCTGGTAATAAGTTATCAGAAAAAAAAATAAGACATCTTTGCTGATCCATCTATATAAATAATAGCGGTGTGGGTTCTGGGATAAATCAAAAGTAAAGAATTGATATAACAGTATTCCAGTTTAAAATCGTCAAACATTAACAATATTAATACTAATCATGAAAAAATCGGATCTGTCCGAAACCAAAGAGTAACCTAGCCTACTGATCAAATCTAAGGGAACATAAATCCATGCAAAGGTTTTGCAGGGTACGTTTAGTATATATATATATATATATATATATATATATATATATATATATATATATATATATATATATATATATATATTAGGGTGATTCAAAACAATATGGTAAAAAATTAAATTTTGAATTTAACTTTGGGCACCCCCCAAAAATGTTCCAATATATGAGGAAAAAATTCAGTACAAATTTTAAATTTTTTGGACAATATTAAGAGGGTGCTACCGCCATGTTTAGTTTTAACAAATAATAAAAATGAAAAAATCAGCATATTCATTACCAGTTAAACAAATCTAAAGTTATTTTACTTGTTTAATAAAAAGTATACAAACAATTAAATTAATAGCTAAAATCTTGGTTCAACTGCACCAATGTTGACTTGTTCCTGTCTGGGCAGTTCTGTCTATACTGTTTCACAACCATCAGCAGGTACTGTTTCTGTTCTTCATTGTTTGTGTGAAGTTTATTGTACTCTTCCATAAGAGCTACTCCACGTTCTGCTATGTCATTCACAACTCTGAGAGAGGATAGTTCAGCTTTTGCTTTTTTGAAGGTTTCATTGGTCTCCCAACTATCTGGATCACTGCTCAAAAATTCAGATGACAGTCCGAAAATGGTAAAAAAACGATAGGTGTTATTTGAAACAAAATCATCAAGTTCTTTGAACTCTATCAGAGATTGATCAATTGTTGCTTTTTTCAACGAGCAAGGTAAACCATTTGTTTTCAAACATCTCACCATTTTCTGTTTTACCTCAAGTGGTACTTCATCATCAAAAAAGCCAATGCAACAAGTTCTTCTGATAATTACCAGAGGTGTCTTAGAAATTTTTTCAAAGCCACTGCTGAAATCAGTGAATCAGGATAGCTGTAAGCAAATACATAAATGATACAATAAGTTTTATAATATTAACAATTTCACTATTCACTTGGCACATTAAATTAATTAGTCCAACTAATGTTAACCCTAACCCTAACCTTTGTAGGCTTTTGATAAGCCAGAGATCATTTCGAGGAGCTGAAAAGGCTGATGGTGCTGTAAACCAGGCTCTTGTGTAAATTCTTGTGGTAAAAATGCATATGTTTCTGAGACCCCGTTCTTCTTTGCTGTGAGTCGAAATTGAGCCCGAAATAGCCATATTTTGATGGCATATATGGCTTTGGCCATCCACCTAGCACGATGAAGTCCAGCTGGTTGTTTAAATGAGATACCTTTTGCTGGAATTCCTCCAAGATAAATAATGACTAAGTCAAGTAGCTCTCGGTAATCGTCACGAGGTTGAAAAGTTGTGAGCTGTTTTTGTGCAAATTCGATAATGTCTTCAGCAATGTCAACAACGACTGATGTACTAGACTCATCTGTCAAAACAGTCTGAAATGTTGATTTATCAATGAGTGGCCAGTGTTCTTTAAACCGCTTAAAGATTGCTATGTCTGGACCTGTAGAAGGACCAAATGAATGCTTCACAACTGCTTCCAACATAATTTCAAGCATATGATGACGACAGGCCAGCCACAACATTTCCTTCTGCATCTTTCGCTCCAGTAGGACACATGCTCCATTAAATTTTCCAGTGTTCACTGGCGTGGTGTCAAATGACATTGCATTGATACTTTGACAAAGTCTCCATGAAACAGCACATTCAAAAACTGCAGAAGCTGCAGCTTCACCTGTTCCTGCTGGCAATTTAGGAATCGCAAGCAGCTGATCAATTCCTTCCCCAGACACAAGTACAGGAAGTCTATCCACAGATTGTTCTCCTACAATATCTTCTAATAGTTTGCTATCCCAATGGATAGTTAAGGAAACACTAGGTTTGAAAGCATTTTTTAGGCACGGAGCTGTTGGCTGTCTGTGTTTCATTCGTTGGCGGCGGATGGAAGAATAACTGATATTATAGTTGTGTGGATCATGTCCTAGATGCTGTAACATTGGTGTCAGAACTACTGCAGCTCCACGGTTACTGATTTTAGCTACATCAAGGCTCATTGATATTTTTCTGTCAAACAAATTTACTCTAGTTTTCTTTACAAGTGTTGTCCTTACTTTTGATGTGTTGCTGCACTGAGCTGATATAGAAGGTTCATCATCTTCCTCTTCTGTTTCTTGTTCAGCATCAGAAGAAGATGATGATGAAATTAGAACAGCTTTTTCGTCACGATCTGTTCTGTTTTCTTCTTCTCGTTTTCGACGTTTCTTCGTGACTTCAAGTCGATTTTGTGACAAAGACACCTTTTTTAACAAGACAGTATCTACAGAACTCATTTTCCCTGGGCGTCCTTTTTGACGTTGTGTTTTAAGAAATTCTTTATCTTCTTCAATGCTTATTAATTCCATTGCATCTGCATGTGCTACATCAAATAAATCTTCCAAACCAGCTTTCCAGTCTTTTTCTTTTTGTTGTAATCCCTCTGACCTTTTTGCTTTATTTTCTTTGTTTTTTCGCAGTTTCCCCCATTCACGGAACATGCCTTCAACCTTGTCGACAATATGTTTTTTCAACCTTGTAGGAATGTGAGCTTTTGCCCAAACTTCTAAAATATCAACTGCAGTTGCATGACATGAATCTCTCACAGTTTTCTTCTCATTTTGTTTGTAGTAAAAAAACAGTGAAATAACTTCTTTTTGATGGCAGCTTAGTAGCAGACAGCTTGGATGACAGCTGACCAACAAGCCAAACTTCAGTCTGTTTCCTGGTTACAGGCTTTACTCCACTTGCTCTACAACTGGACATCTTCATTAAACTAGTTGAAACGATTTTAAGAGATAAAATACAAAAATTTAACTGAGTGATATTATAATATTGATTTTGTGTAAACGCGGCCAAAGAAATTAGACTAAAATATTTAACAAAGAATAATTAACAGCAAAGATTAAAATTAACTGAAATAAATAAGAGTGACATTGTATCTTCATCATTTCACATTAATTAATAATATGTTTTGGGCATAGTCAGTCAGGCAGTCAAGTTATTACCAACAAGGGGTAAAATAATTGAAATTCGTAAAATTCACAATGTGGTAGCAACCATTAAACATGTGTCAAAATCAATAAAAATTTTACTGATTTATTTTTTCATATATTGGAACATTTTTAGATGGTGCCCCGTGAAAAATTCAAAACTTTATTTTTTTGAATCACCCTAATATATATATATATATATATATATATATATATATATATATATATATATATATATATATATATATATATATAATTTGCTTTCTGTTTCATTAGAAATTTTTTTTTTCATAATTTTATTTTTGTTTTGGAACTCACAGAAGCGACGGCAGATAACCGTGAATGCAGTGAATACCACGAAATCTTTGATTCGAAATTTAATCTCCAGGCGGATTACTTAGAAGTAATATGAGGAATGTTGCTTAGGATTCGCTTTAATTTATAAAACAATCTATTACTTTGAAAGTTGTATCTTGCTATAAAATAAAGCAATTTTCATGTATCTTGTGTCTATTATAAGTAATTTTACATTTTTTAAGATTAATTTTATTGAACAGTTGACAATATACAATCTTTCTATCTTTCTCGTTTTCGTTTTTATTAAGAAACTAAAAGATGTAATGAGTAGAAATAATTTTTTTTTCATTTTTGCGGAAAATACAATTATTGTATAATAAATAATATCATGTAAAATGTACTTAATTTAGATACATTACGTAGATTTTTTTAACATTGCTCGACAGAAAAATGTTTTTATTGTCTTATTATTATGAGTAAAGTGTGTCAGCTGGTGCGCCACTACTGGCCTAGGGTGACCATGACTATCATTTTAATTTTATTTTTATGAAGAGAGCCCGCCCTATCTTAAATATCTAGGCTGCCCCTAGTACTCCAACCTTCTGATGTCCACATTTACCGGTATATTCCCTGTCAAATAGGTCATAACAGTGGTTCTCATATTTCGAGATCCACTTGGACATCTGTTTAGTTTTCACATGTAAAGAAAAGAAAAAAGAAAACGAAAGATAAAGTAAGAAATCTAAAGTTGAATGCTTACATCTTCGAAGTAATCCATTTTGTTTCATTTTACCTTATACATTTGTGCTTAACTAATCAACATCGACATTTACTAAAAATGTAACCAGCTCAGTGGACTTTTTGGTGCTAAATCGTTTTAGACACTTATTTTACTGTCACAAACAATTTTGAGAAAACAATAAAAACTCAATGAGTGCATTCGTTTTCGGGGTCTGATAGATAAAGGTAACAGTATGTAAAGAATGCAGAAAATAAATCTGTATGTTAATAATGCAGAAAATAAATCACTATGTTAAGATGCAGAAAATAAATCAGTATGTTAAGAATGCAGAAAATAAATCACCATGTTAAGAATGCAGAAAAAAAATGATGTAACAATGTTAAAAGGTATTCGCATTTATCTTTTCTCTTGTTGAGAATGCAGTGAAAAAAATCTGGCATGTGTAAATAACATTAAATATTTTGTTGATATAAGAAATGTTGTTTTAAAAATAAAAGTTCACAACAAACAAACTAAATAATAATAATAATAATAATAATAATAATAATTACCAAAAGAAGACACTGACGTTCAACATCACGGTATGTTTAGTTAGCATTAACTTAATAACGAATGAGTATTCACAATTTGTGAAAATTTGGAAGTCAGTCTAGAAGAGTGCTCAAATTCTCGGCTTCAAAGCCTATAACTTGGTGTGTGGCGATAGGAAGGAAAAGAACAATTATTCTAGCCATATAATCCCATATAAAGCCTGTCTACAGAAGCAGATACTTTGAGATGTATGTTCTTTTACACAGCAATCGAATGGTTTCTTCATTTTACAAAGATCCTAGCTTATTTTGTAAAAAATAAGAATACCATTTATTACAATAGCTCGCTTTAAAAGGATGACAATAGCTTGCTTTAAAATGATGGCAATAGCTTGCTTTGGCGGCTATCTATTAAATAGAAACATTAGTTACATGAACGAATAAGATATAGTGACAAGATGGCACATATTTTATCAAAGACTCGTGCCCAGCTGACACATCACCAGTCCGTACGTTCCAGGAAATGCCAGGTCTGGTGCGTTCAATCCCAGACTCAGATGATGCACATGTATAACCACGGAACGGGCCCATAACATTCTCCACCAAAGGGGGGGGGCTTGAATCGCACACACATCGTCACGCCTACAATCTAACCCTATCTTCACCACCACCCTATTCTACGTCCGCAGGTAAAACGTTTATCTTCCCTCACAAGTGAGTGACCCCCATTTTAACTGACCATTCTATACCATTATGCAACACATGTACATGCGTTGTCTGACGATGGCAGTGGTTCATAGCTAGGTCAGAAGTCCAGCTCCAAACTAACGATTAGATTCCTGCTGAAGACTGATTTTATGTTGTTCATAACATTCATTACAAACGTAATCGTCTCCATTTTCCATTGACCTTTGTTTTGTGATTGTAAGTTAGGAATATGTTAGTTACCATACTAAAAGTAATACGGTGCAGACAGTCCTGCAGGTCAGAAGTACGGTGCTGACAGTCGTACGGGTCAGAAGTACGGTGGCTACAGTCGTACGGGTCAGAAGTACGGTGCCTACAGTCTTACGGGTCAGACATACGGTGCTGACAGTCCTACAGGTCAGAAGTATGGTGCTGACAGTCCTAGGGTCAGACGTAAGGCGCTGATAGTCCTAGGGTCAGACGTACGGTGCTGACAGTCCTACGGGTAAGATGTACGGTGCTGACAGTCCTGCGGGTCAGACTACGGTGCTGACAGTCCTACGGGTCATATTACGGTGCTGATAGTCCTACTGGTCTGGACTGAACACATAGTATCTATTATACAGAATATGTGCTCCCTAGATTTGATATATTTATTACTGTTATTCGTGAACTTAATGAGACTAATAATATGTTGCTGAACATACATTTGATCATTGTTTATCAATAATTTCCTTAAATTTCGGTTTCTTTTGACCGGATCAACATTCGAATCATAGATATATCATTCAGTTTCTGATATGGCATTAAGTTTAATGGACGAAGTTGTTTCAGAATTCATGCTTTTACTACTCCATGTGTGGAAAGTGAATCTTTTAAAAAACAGCTGCTAATGTATATATATATATGCCACGGCCGGCCTTACGAATTGAAGGGCCCAACTTAACGGATGCTTTCGAGACCCTTCTTCTAATCTTTAAAAACCTGTGACAAGAGCTATGACAGAAAGTTATTTGCTAAATGTAAATTTCGGGCACCTGCGAGGCGTGGGACCAAATATTGTGTTATTTAAAAATGCCCTTTTTGTACAAAATATACTTTGATACGAACAATGGGATTGAAAATATTAGCTGTCCATATAAATTAAAGAAGTATGTTATATATAACATATCCAGTCCTTTTTAGTAGCCCTTTAATTTTAATTTGAGAAAACATAACAATCCATGTTTGTGGGTAGTTTGTTATATAAAAAGGGAATTAATTATTTAATGACTTTATACCTGCTTCGTCCTTGCATGAAGGACATCAAACGCTATAAATAGAATAAAAACTAAAACTAAATCACGTTTTTACTCGTTTTTTTTATTCTCACACCTCATTGTATATTTTCTGTACTTTAAACTTGTCATGACTTAGTCTTGCATCATTCACTTCAAGAGTGATTACAACACACTTAAATAATGCAAACCAGGATTCCTTAATTTTGCATATCAACAATTTGTTTCCTAATTTATTGACTGAAGTCATACATAAACACAACACATTCATTTCCCAAAATATTCAGATTTATTAGTAATTAATTATGTATAGAGACGTAGTGGTAGTGTAGTCGTGCATTAGATTGTCCACCTTTGTTTCTGGCGTTCGAGTCCTGTTGAGTGCCTGACGTTCTCTAGCGTTTGATGGGCCTATATTTTGGGGTAATAGACAAGACTTTCAGTAGGCCTATAGTTTGGGGTCCTAGGCAATACTTTCATTAGGCCTATAGTTTGGGGTCCTAGGTAATACTTTCAGTAGACCTATATTTTGGGGTCCTAGGCAATACTTTCAGTTGGTCTATATTTTGGGGTCCTAGGCAATACTTTCATTAGGCCTATATTTTGGGGTCCTAGGCAATACTTTCAGTTGGCCTATATTTTGGGGTTCTAGGCAATACTTTCATTAGGCCTATATTTTGGGGTCCTAGGCAATACTTTCAGTTGGCCTATATTTTGGGGTCCTAGGCAATACTTTCAGTAGACCTATATTTTGGGGTCCTAGGCAATACTTTCAGTTGGCCTATATTTTGGGGTCCTAGGCAATACTTTCAGTTGGCCTATATTTTGGGGTCCTAGGCAATACTTTCAGTTGACCTATATTTTGGGGTCCTAGGCAATACTTTTAGTAGGCCTATTTTTGGAGGCCCTGGACAAGACTTTCAATAGGCTTATATTTTTGGGCCCAAGACAGGAATTTCAGAAAAGTGTCTGACATGAGATTCAATAGAAATTGTTACTGGAATGTTCATCCTGTCCCCTTCCCTAATTGTCCAGGATGCCAATCTGAACGCATAGCTTATGCGTATGGTTTTGATTGGTAATGAGAGGACACCTGAAAACTTTGCCAATTCTGAATAAGTTCAAACCCAGTCTGGCAGCCTGCTTCATCTCCTGCACAAACTTAACACAAAACTTAATACAAAACTTAAAACGTAACACTTTGCATAAAACCTCAGCCAAACATTTAAAAACGGGAATTTTCAATCCATGTAAAGAAAAAAAATCCACAGATGTAAGCAGAACCATTCTTACATATCTTACATATAGACAAACTGGGGGGGGGGGTGAAATAATAAGTTCGGGTAGGTTACATCTGATTCTTATGATTAAAGCCGCGCCCCAACGCCCACTCTTTTTCCGCTGTCGGGACATTTCTATTAACCTAACCAGATACAAATTTAAAGTTTTACTTTTTTTTATTTTCAAACAAACTTTCGGAACCATCTGATCCTCAAGACGTCTCTATAATATAGTTAAGGGTCCATGGTCTCTAAATGACTGGAAAAAAACCGAGTTGTCAGAGATTGTAATGGGCCTCAAATAACTGGCAACTGGAAAGTGTTGTCGTATTTGCCCCCCCACCCCTCTAAATATAAATGTCTCCCCCACCCACCTTTACCGGTGTACATTGGCCAAGTCCTAAAACATGTACAAAAAAAAAAACTCTGTGTGTAGAAAGTAGTTTGTATGGTGGAGGATATTTATTTTTTTCGACCAAGGATTTCAATTCAGGGGTCAAGATAGGTTCGTGTTAATGATGATGTAAGTGGTACACTTTTAATTGTAAAGTGTTTCTTTGTTGAGAATGTTCTTAATTTTTTTTTAATTTCTTCATTGCTTATAAAATACTTTAATTCGACAAATATAAAACAAAAATCCATACTTTGGGACTACAGAGCAACAAAATAAAAAAAAAAAATTAACAAAGAAATGCCTTGTTCGACGTGGCAATGGCTTACGAAAATATAACAGGATTTTTAAGACTGGCTAGGCTTACAGTGTAGAGAGAGAGAGAGAGAGAGAGAGAGAGAGAGAGAGAGAGAGAGAGAGATTTTAACGCAAATATAACAACGAAACAATAGGTTTCGACTGCAGTGTTTGTCAAACATTAGTAGCTTTCGTAAAATAAATTTATATTAAAAAAAAAATCTGCCTACTGTGTGTAGGTTTTAAAAAAGAAAATAATTTTAGTTGGCAAAATGTTAAGGCTAAGATGCACTATGTCATGGATGGTACTAATTTGTCATATTCATTTTTCTTCTGGTGCTGAATTGAATTTAAAGCAAGTCCCATTTCAAAGCTTTCACACCATAGTTTTAAACAATACAATTTTTGACCGGTAAGTTTGCTTCTTGTAAATGAAATAAGAGAACAGTTGGCTTATAACAAAACGTGTATTTTACTTCTTTTTTTTTAAATAATATCTATAACATCTCTTAAAATGTAAATGCATTACATGCATTCAAATATTCAAAAAGTAAATTTAGTATTGACGTTTTATAACTCTTTGTAACAAATTTTTTTTTCCTGGGTACAAAGTGTTTTTTTTTCCTTAATCCACTATGCCTAAAACAGAAAATAACTATTGTTCCACAAAAACTTTGTTTCTGGGATCAGGATAATGATATTATTTTTAAATTCGTGTTTTCTTTCAATTCTTTATTTGCATTCTATGATTAGTGGTTATTCTAGAATATTCTTGAACTACTAGGATTGTCTGTTTTCAATCAGATTCTTGATTAGCATTCAATACTGAGTAGTCTTCTAGAATATTCTTTTTATAAACTTTTAGAATTTTCTGGGACTGCCCAATAGTAGTTATTAAAGTATAAAAGCACAGGTGACTCGAACCAAATAGTAAGAGAATAACAAATCGTAGTTAATGGACAATTTTTGATTTAGTCGTCATCAAGAGTTTGTTTGCACCCAGCAGATAAATTTTGCGAGTATGTGGAAAATTTATAGATTAAAGAGCCAGAAAGTATTCCGTGAAAGCATTTGGTAAGATGTGCGAGTCATACATGGTATAGGCTACTTCGGCTTGCCGATCTGGGATCAAGACAAGACTTTGGCACCTCATTTCACATGCGTATATTGCAAGAAAACTCTGGAATGTAAGGTAAACATTTGCTGCTCGCTTATATGACAAAGTATTTATATTGTAGAATTTCAGTGATTTATTTCTTGTACAGTTTAAAGGGTTGCTATTGACAATTTTCACATATATTAATAAATTATAGTTAAATATTTTATATGTTAATGTGTAAAAATTTCTGCTTTTACATTTATATAATTAATATCAGCTATGTTACAGGTTAATACAGGTGAGAAAAGAGACAAGCAGTTTGCTATCCTGCCATAAAGCAACTGCTATTTCTGCATGGTCTATCCTACTGGCAATAATGAACTGGCAAGAATGCACCTCATATCGTTTATCTTTCATTGCACCAGTACCACACTGTTCAGAGCTGCCTGCTTCCAATCCCCCGAAGTGGGATCAGCCATCTTCAAGAGACAGCAGCAAGTCAGACAGCGAGGAAGATATTGGAGATACAGATTACAATTTCACAGATGCCATTGAGGATAGAAGGCGCACTTCCCTAACCTGAAAGACGTTAAAAATCTGATCAGAGACTTTGGTCTTGCCAATTCCAATGCTGACCTTCTGACATCCAGACTCAAAAAGTGGAACCTGCTAGATGAATGCGTGCAAGTCAATAATACGAGAAAGCGTCGCCAAAGATTGTCAACTTCTTCAGTCGGCAAGATGACCTGTACTTGTGCCAAAAAGTGATAGGTCTATTTGAGGCTTTAGGTATCACATGTAACACGAGTGAATGACCCATATTCATAGACAGCTCAACCCAGAGCTACAAAGCTGTGCTGCTTCACAACGGAAACAACTACCCATCTCTCCATTAGGCTCACTCTGTGCATCTCAAAGAGGACTACACAAGTGTAAACATGTTGCTGAGTACTTTGAAGTATGACGACTATAGATCTCATCGGAGACTTCAAAATGGGGTCATTCCTGATGAGCTTTCCATGTGGTTTACCAAAATGTCAATATATATTGGACTTTGAACATCGTTTCCAAAGACATTCTAACGAAAACATGACCCGGGGAGGGGGCTATACTTGGGTGTTTCATCGAGAAAGCAATTTGAAGCACACTCACAAATCTAGAAAACCTAAACATGTCTGAACCTTTTTAAGTTATTTTCGGCTGTCTTTGTATATTTATATTTCCTTGTTTTATATATATATATATATATATATATATAGGCTTGCCATACGTCCCGGTTTGGCCGGGACAATCCCGGATATACTGGGTTGTCCCGGTGTCCCGCCCGGTTGTTGAAATTGTCCCGGTTTAGATTCAGGGCACAGTTTCTTGGAAATAATTGAGCAAAATTATTAGATCAGAGAATGATTAATCTGCTCTTGTGTGATCAGTAACATTTTGGTAAGTAACACAGTAATACAAATTTACAGAAGTGAAAAATACGAGTGGTACAACAAGAAGAAAACTGTTTTGTTTTGTAAAAATATCATGTTTGTGTACCATTATGAATAAAATAATAAAGATTATCTATTCTATATTTTAAGTGTTTTTTACATCACTGTTTTCATACCCCCCCCCCCGGAACCGACATCCCTAAACCTAAAGTAAAAAAGACAGAACTGTCGCGGTTGGTACGTGAAAAAATATGGCAACCCTATATATATATATACACACACATGTATAGTAAATTATTGAACCATCTTTTATTGATGTGCTTGGCTCTCAATTTTTCAGGTACATACAATATTCTTAAGGGAGCTTTGATTTTCACCACTACGTCACTCTGTATCGCTATTTTACTTATCGTGGGTTTGTTGGCAGGAAAACGTAAAAGGTCAGTTCAAAACAGATACGTTCACACCTCTGTTTGCGGTGTATTCAATAGTATATTAGATTCTGTGGTTAAGGTGATCTAACTTCATTTAAAATTCTCACCTCAATTATTCTCATTTGCACAATTATCACTTATACTGAATACGTGTGGACATTGAGACTGATTTATAACATTGAACTTCTTAATTTTTTTTATTAATTTTGTTTAATTTCAGTCTAAGTATTGTACAGCTGTTGTGTCCAGAACTTTTGATGAAATTCATTCATTGCCCAGTGAGAAAGTCACGTATCAATGTTTACAACTGCACTGATATGAACCAAAGAGACGTCCACTGTTATAACGGTTAGATCCATTTCTGATAAATAAGTCAATTTGAAATCTACATATTATTCTCATGCAGTTCAAAATTAGTCGTCTAAAAACCTGTTATTTGCTCACAGATTAACCAGTGATCTAAACCAGCCTCTAAACCAGCCCCAAAATTAGCCCATAAACCAGCTCATAAACTAGTCCATAAACCAGTCCATTAACCAGTTCATAAACCAGATCATAAACTAGTCCATAAGCTAGTCCATAAACCTGTCCATAAACCTGCTCATAAACTAGTCCATAAACCAGTCCATAAACCAGTCCATAAACCAGTCCATAAACCAGTTCATAAACTAGTCCATAAACCAGTCCATAAACCTACCATTCAAAAGAAAGGAATCTTTTAAAAATATGATTAGAATATGGTCCATGTTTTCGTGGCAACTCCAACTGGAGGGCGAATATTTTTTGCCAGTGCCCCTGAATATTTATTGACTTATTCTGTAATTTAAACTTTATACAGAATATTAAGTTAATATTTTTTTTAAATTTAGTATTCAAAAAGAAAAGCTTGACATGTATATTTAAATTAGACGAGCGCGGTAGAATTTCGTAAAATATTTTAAAATTTACGCCACTAACAGGGGGCGCTCTTTATAACAAATAAATGATACTCCATGTAAACTTGTTCTTTTTTTTAATTTTAGAAATAGTGATTGCTATTAGGTGTCAAGATTCTCTCCTTCCCCCCCCCCCCCAACCGCCTCCACTAGCGCCGGATCCATGGACGAGGCGTGTCGCCGGTCATAATTCTTACAGAAATATTTATTGATGTTTTCATACTATATCCAAATCATAAACTAATGTAAATTTTATATATATATATATATATATATATATATATATATATATATATATATATCTGTATATATATATATATGTATATATATATATATATATATAAATATGTGTGTGTATAAATTATTAGACTAACAACACACATGGTCTATATATAAAATGAAATATATATATATTTAAACTTGTTATTTTACTATAATAAACACAGTACCATTATATAGCATTTTCTATAAAAATGACTGTGACCGGCTACACTCAGCCTCTCCACTAGCGCCGGATCAATGAAACGGGTGCATCTGACTTTGTGGAGAGAATCATATAAATATTACGACATGATATTTGTATGAACTCTCCATCGTGGCCTGAGAGACATACCATGATTTACGGGGAATAGATCATTGGGGTTCTTTAGTCAGGAAAAAAAAACCCCTCTTTCTTGCGAGGGTGGTGGTACTGTGGTAAATGAGGACTATCCGAGACCGTAGTATTCACAGCTGGCGGTGGTGACGGATGTGGTGTGCACACAACACCCTTCCACTCTGTCCCACTCAAGCACATCTGCGCAGCCTGCCATTTCGGGCTGAGGGTACAGGCACATTACACCCTCCACTCTATCCGAGTAGGCAGGAAAAACTCCTTGTTCCTTGCCATTCTGGCTCGATCAGCAGTACACACATCCTGCTGTTCTGGCCAGTTGGTAAATCGGCGAAAACCTTTTTTCAACTCTGTAGGGATGGCAGACATGCACACTACACCCTATCATGCTGAAATGGCGGCGTATAAAAAAAATAAATAAAAAAAAAAGAAACTCACCCCCACCCTTCCCTCCTCCCCTTCCTCCTCAGGCATGCCTGGCTATTTGTTATAGTTTTTAAACACGCCGCGCACACAACACAAAAGTATTGTTATACATTCACCTGTAATTACTCTAGACCAGGGCTTCTTAAACTTTTGTAATTCACCACCCCATTTATGATTGCTAGTTTCTTGATGACCCCCATACAAATATAAAAGAAAAATAAATTAATATTTTACAAGTTAAAAAACATTTTCTGTTAAATTGTATTTTTATCTCTCGCGACCCCAGAATTTAGCTACGCGACCCCAAATGGGGTCGCGACCCATAGTTTAAGAAGCCCTGCTCTAGACTAATGAATACATAATTCACACCTACGTTTTATTTTAATTTTCAATGAATTGCAATATAAGAAACATTTTTTTTGTATGAAAGGCTTTGAACGAACTAGGCAATGCCGCACCTAGCCCTTCTGTCGCCTGGGTGCAATCACTGTCCTTACCCTCCCTATGCTGTTTTAAATATTGAAAGAGTAAAAACAGCGATTTGTCGACTTCCTGATTTGTTCTATAAACATCCCCATCTATAAATTATTCACAACTTTTAAACAGCAATAGCCCCGCAGAAATGTTTTAAAATACTGTGTAAGATTTTCTGACTATTCGCCTCTGCTGCCCTGGTGTTTGCAATTTGTTGCACCATAGTATGGTCACAAAACATCACCACAGTTCTATTTGTGTATAACTAGCGTTGGCCAGATACACGCATACTTCTTCAAATGGATTTTTTTGCTTTCTTTTTCATTTGAATTTTCTTATTTTTATTTAACTTTTTTTTTTGGAACTTACAGAAGCGACGGAGAATAAGCGTGAATGCAGTGAATACCACGAAATCTTCGATTCAAAATTTAATCTTCAGGCGGATCACTTACAAGTAATATGAACCATAGATATGTTTTTACTGTCTTATTATTATAATTGTGCCAGCTAGTATGGCACAGGTTCGCCACCACCAGGGGCGGATCTAGGGGGGAGGGGGCTGTGGGCCATGACCCCTCTCAGTAACCGCAAGTTTAGGTAAGACATCATTAAATTATCGAAATACTTTTTCATCAAAGTTTTGCCCTCCCCCCATGTCAAAGTTTTGCCCCGTCAAAGTTTTGCCCCCCTGTCTAAGTTTTGGTCCCCCCCGTCACTGTTTGCCCCCCCCCCCCCGTCAAAGTTGTCTAGATCCGCCCCTGGCCACCACTGACCTAGGGTGACCATGACTATCATTAAATCACTAGAATTTTCAGAAAACATTCAAAACCAATGAGTGCATTCGGTTTCGACGTCTGATCGATTTAATGTATGTTATGAATGCTGAAAAGAAATCATCATGTAACAATATGAAAATAAGTTTATATTCTATTTTCAATGTTGTTGAGACGGCAGTGAATAAATCTGGCATGTGTAAATAAGATTAAATATTCCATATATATAAGAAAGATTGTTTTTAAAATAAACCCCCACAATAACCAATTATTTTAAAATAAAAATATTCTTATTAATTATCAAAAGAAAGGTGTGACGGATGGCCGAGTGGTGTCGATACTCGACTGTCGACCTGAGAGTTCTGGGTTCGATCCTCGGTGAGGCCCATTTAATTTTTCCAGGTGAAATTTGGTGCAGAGTCATCCCACAAGTCCACCCAGCTTTAAATGGGTACCTGACTTAAGTTGGGGAAGTAAAGGTGGCTGGGCATTGTGCTAACCACACGATCCCGTCATATGCCGAGGTTATAGAAACAGATGAATTTTACACTTCATCTGCCCCGATGGCAAGTTCGAGCTAAGGGAACTTTACTTTTACCAAAAAAAAAACGCTGAGGGTTCAACGTCTTGGAATGTTAGCATTAACTGAATAACGAATGAGTATACATAATTTGTAAAATGCGGAAGGTAGTCGAGTAGAGCGCTCGACTGTCAACCGTCCATAATGTCACGATTTCTAAGACTATAATTTAGTATAAGGCTATTTTAAGGAAACAAAATTATTCTAGCCATACAATCCCATATAATGCCTGCTTACAGAAGCAGGTTCTCAGAGATTTATGTTCTTTTACATAGAATTAGAATTGTTTCTTCATTCCGCTAAGATCCTTGATTTTTTTAGGCTACTACTTGTTTAAAACAAAAACCAACGAAACGAAAATAAATTCTTGTTGTGTAATTTAAGAGCCCTATTACAACTACTGTACACAAAATTATTTAGTTTTTACTAAATAAATGCCATTTGGCGATTTGATTTTTGGAACTCACTGGGCACACGTGCGGGAAGCGGGCAAGGGCGTCAATATGGTCTTTGGGTGTTGCCTTTAAATTTCATGTGTAGAGCGTCAACATAACGCCCATGTTGTTTTTTTCTCCGCCCATCTCTTGATGTCAGTCACGTGATATAATAAGACAATAATATGTGGTAAGCAGTGGCTACTTACGTACAGTTCCTAAAGAGTTTTATTTCGTAATTCATTCAAGTTGCCTTTGCTTTAAGTATTTTTCCGTCACGGAATCGCGTCAATTTTAACTACCCGTAGTGTGTTATATTAGACCTTGAAGTTAGCTAACGACTGCAAGTGTGAAGTGACAATATGAGTGTCACTTACACTATGAGGTCGCGGGGTCGTTACAGTGTGTGTGATGTCCCTGTAAGAATGAGATGAAATCACTTAGATCCTGTAAACCACTAATGTGACGGTTTTTATGGTGCCCTTCTTTCATCCCCACCATAGCCGATAGTGCAATAGCCATGGAGGTACCACGGGAGATATATTGGAACTTGAACAATACCTGAAACATTTTCTTGGTCTTAACCGGAAATCGAACCAGGTACCTTCAGGTCGACAGTCGAGCGCTTTACCGCACGACCATCCATCCCCTAAGGGGGGGGGGAGGGGCGTTACAGTTATAAATACCATTTTCATGGGCCATAGGCTAAGGTAAATCTGGGGGGGGGCTGTAATGCTTTAATAAGTGAGACAACTGACCTCCAAACCCTATTGTAATTTAAGGTGATACCAAAATAAAAATCCTAGCAGGGGCCCCACCACGAGAACGGCCCTGCAGACATACATTGGAATATTAAATGTGTGACATAATTTCGGTCCCCCAACTTAAAGTCAGGTTCCCATTTAAAGCTAGCGGGAATTGGGAAACTTTCACCAGGACCTGGAAAAAAATCCTAATCCCACTCAGATTCGAACCCGGATACCCTAGTGATCGACAGTCGAGCGCCTTACACCGCACGACCACCCGTCTCAGATTTTTTTCCGAGAACATCAGACAATGACAACACATGGCGATCACTTTAGCTGTGAAGGTTATGAGTTCTAAAGCTACAGACGTAACAAGATTGAAGGAAATTATGTCCATGACAAAATTAACTAAATTAGGTGTTGGTGTTAACTATGTGAGGGCGGTTCCGCTAAATTTGGGGGTTAAAATATTATTAGGGCACGGAACTGAAAGAGATGTTGCATGATCTTCGCCGATTCCTAGTAACTTAAGTAGCGTAGCTGTCGGTAGTGGCACACAGATTGGAATCATAAAATGCCAGTCAGCTCTTTTGCAAAAAGTAAGCTTACTTAAGTGGAGAGTTCCTTACAGATGCACCCATTTCCTTCAAAATGATACAACTTTAACAAAGCTTCATCTAATTTTGAATTCAGGGCACATCTTGTCTCTATTAAACACATAATTACAAGAAAATTCAGTAATGTTTAACAGTTAAGAATTCGTTCGATATCCAAAAGCCAACACGTTCATTTAGTTAACGTGACTAGCTATACACTTTTCAATAATAGATATGGAGTCATGAGGTGATAATAGTTTTTGAACCCTTGAAGAATACTTTAAAATACCACTTAGCAAAAAATATCTTTGCGTAATGATATTAAAAGAAAAAAAAAGTATTCTCAACTAGACTTGAGCAAAGAATAATTCAAGATGCCTGAAAAAAATAATCAAAAGAATAATTCAATATTGTAATGACAATTAACCAAATTTGACAAAAAATGTGTCTTATATATTGATGGCCGAGCTGTGTACAGTGGTGTATAGGTTAAATAGGACGTAAAGGAACGCATGTTCTGTGGTACTAAGTGGGGGGGGGTGTTGTCGGGACAGGAAAAAATAATCGGAACGCGTCCCGGGTCTGAAAAAAGGGTAAGGGAACGTTGTTCCACCGCTTTCCCCTCCCAATACACCACTGGCTGTGTAAAACGTTAGATGTTTCCGTCTGTGTAGATTGTGTTTCAGTAACTCTGTGACAACCTGGTCCTGCTGAATGTTTTCAAGTCGACTCAGCTTTAAATTGGTACCTGGCGTATGTTGGGGAAGATGACTGGGTGTTGTGCTGTCCACACAACGACTTTTACCCCCCCCCCCCTCCCCGGTAGCACCACTGGCCCTGAACTATATAGATTGTGTTTACTGTTTGGCAGATAAATGTTTTTGCTGTCTTATTATTATGAGTGTCCCAGCTGGTATTTTTTTTTCTATTTGTTAGCACAGCTGCCGAATCTATTCTACGGACATTGGATAGCCTTGTGATTCTAGCCATACAATCCCATATAATGCCTGTCTACAGAAGCAGATACTCTGATCTTTATGTTCTTTTACATAGCATTCTAATGGTTTCTTCATTTTGCTAACATTATTTTATAAAAAAAAAATAACAAGTATATTTATTTGTTTAAAAAATAAACCTACGGAAACGAACATAAATTCTTGTTGTGTTTTTACAATTACTGAAAAAAAAAATTCAATTTTTTTTTACTAAATAAATGGCACGTTTGATTACATTTTCGGAACTCAATTGCTACATGCCCGTCCGTGCCGCGGGCAAGGGCGTCAATATGGTCATTGGGTGTTGCCTTTAAATTTCATGTGTAGATAGTAAACGTCACGCCCATGTTGTTGTTTTTTTCCGGGCAACGCACGATGCCAGTCATTTGATACAATACGACGACATTGTGTGCTAAGCAGTGGCTACTTATGTACAGTCCCTAAAGAGGTTTGAATTTGGCCTTGTGTTCATGCGTGGAGGTCTTGTGTTCATGCCTGGAGGTCTTGTGTTCATGTCTGGAGGTCTTGTGTTCATGTCTGGAGGTCTTGTGTTCATGCCTATTCAGTTTTCCAAGAAATTAAAGCATCTCACCAAGTTTTTGAACGGTTCATTTTAGTTGATAACCAGTTGGCTATGTTCCAAAAAAATCGCTGAAAGAACCTTTGTTGAGGCTGATTTGGATTTCACACTCTCGATATCATGTTATTGTGATAAAGGTCATGACTTAAAATATTTCATTACAAAGTCACTTTTTAATACTTTAAACAAAAATTGAGTAAAAACTATTTCTGATGGTGATGATGTTAAAAAAACCGAAGGTAATTAAAAAAAAAATGTGTTAATGTGAAATATGTGTTTGTTCTTTCTTTAAATAAAAAAACCTAATGTAAACATTAAGCAATACAACGCATTCAATAATTGAATAAATAAGTCAGCCTCGCGAGGTCCGGCCTTCATTGAGTTGTCTGTCCAGGTTACTATTAAGAAGTCTATGGTTATGAGGTCGATTGTTACTGATAATGGCAACGCATGGCGATTCAGTTCAGGTGTGACGTTCATGAATTCGATTGCTAGTGATTTAAATTGCTGGAAGGAAATGAAGTACCTGACACATTAATAACGAATGCGACTCGATCATTGATTCAAAACATTGCTTAAAGAATATTAGCGCAAAGCCTAATATTAATGTTTGAATTTTGAAAACGAGTGTTTCCAGTGGCGTAAATAGGATGATTAGCAGCGCTTGACCTGCTCCCATGGGGGTGGGTTGGGGCTACATGAGCGCCACTTGAGCCACACGCTACGGTATTACTCACGCTACGGTATTACTCACGCTACGGTATTACTCACGCTACGATATTACGCTACGGTATTATTCACGCTACGGTATTACGCTACGGTATTACGCTATGGTATTTCTCACACTACGGTATTAATAACGCTACGGTATTACTCCCGCTACGATATTACTCACGCTACGGTATTACTCACGCTACGATAATACTGCATTTCGTCACTTGTTTTATGGTACCACTGCCAGTGACATAGCTAGAGACTCCACGGGTTTACCTCTCAAAGAATTATCCAGAATTGTTTGTTTCATTAAAGGAACCCCGTACTTTTGAGACATTGAAGATGAAACCCCCTTTTTTGGAGAAAAAGGCGTGGTTGGTGTATCAAGTAGAAGGGGAAAAAGTGGTCAAGGTTTAAAAACCTAAAACAAAGAGCGATTTGGGAAGGGTGAGGGTTGTTGGCTTTGATGGCAGTGACTAGCTTTCCCGATGAGATAAAAAATGTAGCCATTTTATATATTTATAAACGTTTCTTTTTATTTAAGGGACCCCATTTCTTTTACTGCTCCGGATGTCCCATCTGATCCCAGTAATGCAATACAAATTACCTTCTGTAGCAATGAAGTCAGCGCTCAGAGAAATAAAGATCAGCGTTGTGTGTGTTAAGCATAGAAAGCTTGAAACGCTAATAAGTCTAAGATCTTCAGAATTCAATAGGCAGAACTCTAACTGTATATCTTGTAGAAATAAACTGTAAAAATTGAAGGTATGCGGATCACAATCCATAGTAAGCATAAGGTGAAGATATCTATCTATCTATCTATCTATCTATCTATCTATCTATCTATCTATCTATCTATCTATCTATCTATCTATCTATCTATCTATCTATCTATCTATCTATCTATCTATCTATCTATAGGTCTTATTCTTTTTCAGTACATCTGTCAAAGATATAACTATTTTTTTTTCTATGCATACATAGAGTACACAGAGTAAAGCGGAGATTACTAAATACGGATATTGCATCATGTACTTTAAACACTCACACACATACAAAATGTTCACCCACGAATTGTCAAGATAACGGATCTACTAAATTTGAGACAACTCTGATGAGCTATAAAGTGCAAAACGGTTAAATCAAAAGACATCTTTGATAGTTTTTTTTTTTTAAATCTGTGCAATTTTAAGAATGTTTTTAAAGAGGGGTAAGCTTAAAAAAGGATAATTATCTCATGGTTTTTTTTTTTAATAAGAAAGATGACTCAATTTTACGTAGAATAAAAAAAAATAGATAAAGTTTACAACATGTAGTTCATGTACAAGTATATAAAGTAGTTTGAGTATGAAGACTTGAAGTATTTTACAAATCTGGTATTGTCACTGTAGAAGAAACTATGTACGGATTGATCCATATCAGAACTTTAGAGGTCTTTACTGCAAGCTTGTTGTTAGTTTATTATACCCTACCATCTTTAGGAGGAGCGACAATTAAATTAAGTACATCTAGGGGTACTATACAGATGGATGATCGACATTTAGAAGAGTAAGCTAAAGCTGTTGTTGTTTTTTTTTTACATATATTATTGTTTTATTAATTTGTTAATTACATTACTTTAAATTTGTTTAGTTATGCACCATTTACACTTTGCTGTTCATGTTAGTGTGGTCAAGCGCTCAATGGTCGATCTGAGGGTCCCTGGTTCGATCCCTGGCTATGGTGGGGATGAAAGTAGCGGCATCATAAAAACAATTCCATCACAGGTTTTTATAGACTCTAAAAGATATGATCTCATTTTTACAAGGATTTCCCACTACACTGTTTAGTCGAATATGCTCAACAATTGTATACTTTGATTCGGTCTGAAGCCAGACAAAGTACGGACACGTTTAAACATGGACAAACTTGCACCTTAAAATTTGTGTAGACAAATAAACAATGAAAATGTTTATAATTAAGTTTCTTTCAGCTTTATTTACTTTTGAAATCAATTTAACCAAGTGTTGGAAATTCCTCGTAAGGTTGCCATATAATCTATTAGATCCTATGAATTCCTAGTGGGACGGGTTTTAAGGTGTACTTCTTTCATCCGTATCATTGCTTGATAGTGCGATGGCCTTGGAGTCACATACGAAGTATATAGCGGGGACTTAAAATTCCATTAATCAAGTGATTTACCACACTACCATATTCTACCCTTCCCATTTAACCTAGTAACCAAAGGCATGTTTTTTTCCCGAATACACCAGTCTGTTTGGATGCTTGGAAGATGTCTCAACCGATTTTTGCAGCATATTGTATGATAACAATGAAAATGGCCTTTGGGTTAATAGAATAATTAAGCGGACAAATACAGACATTCCGTATAACACTCTTATGTACATATGTAGATTACCCCAGAATGCATTAGTCTGTACACGCAAACGTGATATTGTCAACCTACAATTTAACGGTACTTGTTCTCGTTCTGCTGTTACCATACAGTGGTCGGATGAGTTGGAGTTTATCATAGATATCTATAGCTCTGTAAGAAGCTGTCAGTGTCATTCCAAAAACATATATGCATACAGTCGTATCACCACTAAATCAAGGACCGCAACCAAAGCATCAATGCCTACCACTACAAGACCCACCACCACTAAAAGACCAGCTACGCAGCCCACTATTAAAAGGCCCACTGCACCTAGGCCCGTTTCTACAACTAGGCCCACCCCTATATCCAGACCAGCATATGGCGGGCCTGTGTCTCCGCGGTCCAAGTCCTCATCTACATCATCGAAACCTACTCTGACGTCATCAAGGTCCACTCTTACGTCATAAAGGCTCAGGGCGGATCACAATGTTACAAGCACAACACCTAGCTCTTCAGGTAACTTTTATTTGTGTATAAAAGATTAAAGGCTTTAAAAAAAAATAATCAACTATTAAATTTTGTACGGTTCCGGTTCGATTAATCCCATTTACTCCAATCAAACACATGGTCACCGTGGTGGTTCGATAGATGCTGCACCCATAAGGGGAATTAAAGAATCGTTACAAATTGAATATACAACAAACAAGTAACATCTCCGAGTTATATTCATATGAAAACTGTATATATATATATATACTAGTAAACAAATATTTCTTTCACTCTCTCTCTCTCTCTCTCTCCCAGTCTATCTCAGTTAATAACAGTTATTTTATTCCAGTTAACGGTGAAACATATACAATTTTAGCTGTATACAAATGTAATAAATAATCACATAAATAGTATTCATGGTTTTTATTTTAAAAAAAACAAACCCAAACCTTTGTTTAAAACTATGTGCTATAGGTGATACATTTGATCATTCTTAACCAAATATGTACTCAAGAAAGTTCTAATTTATTTTGCTCAACATGTAGTATTTTTTTTCTATTTATGAGTAGAACAAAACAACAAAAAACAAAAAAAAATGAAGAAGCAGTTTTTTTTGTTCAAATTAGTTATCATACAGTAGAATGTTATATTGACATGTCAATGACACAATGTCTTTTGTTATTTCAGTGGCTGAGTCTGATGTTTATGTAAGTGTTTTCATCGGCACATCCGTTTTATTACTCATCGCTATTCTGATTGCACTATTATTATCCGTAGGACTGTACAAAAAGTAAGCGACAAATTTATAAATATTTTTAGCTAAATTTGAGAGCCATTAATGCTAAACAAAAGTCTACACATAATAAAGTTTATAGAAAGTAAACATTTAAAAAAAATATTACATTTCTTCTCACACAATTTGGTGTTTTGTTGAAGCAGAGCCGTGCTTAGGCTTTTGAGGGACCCAAACAAATGTACATTAGGTGCGAGACTGTACGCATTTGGGGGACCCAAACATATGTAAATTAGGTGCTCGACTGTACGCATTTGGGGGACCCAAACATATGTACATTAGGTGCTGGACTGTAATATAAAAAACGTTGCAAAGCCTCAGATTCCAAATCTCGACCTTCAAGATAGTATTTGACATATATAATCCCTTTGACGCCTCTCCCCTCCACCCTCAATTTTATTCATTTTATTCCCAGTAGTCCCTAACAATTACTCTTATTGCGGGCTCCACTGCTTGGACTTCGCCACAATATAAAATTCCACATAAGCTTATAGTTTAGAACAGACAAATCCCTATTGAGAAATAAGTACACTTTGATTCTTTAAAAAAAAATCTAATTTAGAACAGATTAAAATTTTGATTTTATTACTAAGTAGACTTGTGTTAGGTCTAGTCGTAAGGGCTGCTCTTTGCTGTAGGATAGCCAGATATATGTACATAGAAATTTTATGAAAATACGCATAAATATTGACTATTTTAAACCTGAAATTCAATCTATTGTTTCATTATGCGACAACGTCAGATAATATTTTAAATGCAGAAGTAGATGGATAATAGTCAATTTTTCTATATATTTAAAAAAAAAAAATTAATTTCATGTTTTTTTAGACTTAAGAAACGGAGATGGAAAGTTAATGTTTACAATACTATGACCGCTGGCCAGACAGACCAACATTTGTATAACGGTAAGCCATACAGGTTTATTTCTCAATTAAATCCAAGTTAAGTTGTTTAATTTGACCTTCTGTAGCTTGATTTGTCCTTCGAAAATGTTTTTGGCATTCATTTTTTTTTAATCTGGCAACTCTTGTTAGTTTATAAACGTCTGCCACTGAGTGCATTTTTAAATTTATCCTAAATTAATATGAAAAGATGAATATCAGAAAAAAATTGTACAGGCTCAATATAACGAAAAGTAGAGCATTCGCAGAAATCCGAAAAGCCGTTATTAGAAGATTTCAGGGCGTCTGCAGCAGCTGAATTATCATATGCATTGAGGACAACAGTACAAGTTCAACAGCCAGACCCAACTGAAGAAACTATTTCTAATCTGATTATCGCTGTCACTTCTTCATTTCCTAAGTTGGATATTGGAAGGTATGTCTTGACATACGACATTTCAAATGAGTTGAAATTGCTGCTGATCCTCTATTTTTAGACGCCTGATAAAAAGTATGATTTTTAGACCTGACATTGGTGGAAACAGCGGTTTTAGATATGCTTGGTTATCAAACTATTCATCGTGGGTTGTATACATGTATTTGCAAATGTTAAAAAGTAGCTTTTGCAAATTGTGCGTGTTGTTTTCGCAAAAAGTAATTCCAGGAGTTCAGGGAGCATTTGACATCAAACCATGCACAAAATTAAAAGATCTCAACGAAGATGCACGTAGCCACAAATGTCTATACAGGGATTAACACTAAGATTTTATAAATGTCTATACAGGGATTTACACTAAGATTTTATAAATGTCTATACAGGGATTTACTCTTATATTTTATAAATGTCTATACAGGGATTTACACTTAGATTTTATAAATGTCTATAAGGTATTTACACTAAGATTTTATAAATATCTATAAGGTATTTGCACTAAGATTTTATAAATATCTATAAGGTATTTGCACTAAGATTTTATAAATGTCTATACAGGGATTTACACTATCGATTATATAAAATGTCTATGCAGGTGTTTAAACTAAAATTATGTAAATGTCTCTACAGATTTTTAACTAAGTGAACAAATTTAAATTTTCAGTGTACAGCGGATTCAAAGCATACAACAATGTAGAGAATTAAAGCGATGAAAGAATCGTTGAATCCATTACATCAACAAGCATCGGATATTACATTATGAATACACGGGCAGCATTACTTTATAAAGACATAGTAACCATTACATTTATTAATATATCGACGTAATGAAAGAAGATAAAGCTCAAAAAAAAATATTAAGGGCTTGCGCATTTCAGTACTGGTCAAACGCCATATCTAAAATTTCATTCAAAATTTTTTGGTGCTCTTATACAGAGTAACATTTTAGCGAACGGGGGAGGGGTAAAAGGTAAAAAATTGTGATGTAAATTTTTCTAGTATTGGAACCCTAATAATCAGTACAGTTCAGGCATCTACGACAACCAAACCGTTGCCATTTTCGGCCACAGAAATAGAAAAGTCAAGATTAGCCACCGCCCCTATTAGTAAGGCCCCAGGCGACTACCTACCTACCTACCTACCTACCTACCAACCTACCTACCTACCTACCTACCAACCTAACTACCTACCTACATACCTACCTACCTAACTACCTACCTACCTACCTAACTATCTACCTACCTACCTACTACCTACCTACCTACCTACCTACATACATACCTAACTACCTACCTACCCACCCTGCCTATACATAAAAACGGTTCCATTTATATTATACCTATAAAGAGTAAACAGAAAAAAAACAGCCTAGAAACAGTTTCATTTTAACTCTATTTCATCTTTTCAAATTACCGACGTAATGAAAGGTTTCCTAAATATTTCTTTCCTTACGTTACGTCTTTCATCTTAGAAAGAAATAGATGTAATAATATATTTTTTCGGGCTCCTTTGAGCTCCAGTTTGAGCTTAATGCCTCGAAAAAAATACAATTTTTGTCAGTCTTCTAGCACTGGGTCCACGCTATCCCTGCCACTTTCGTTCGCTAAGTTCTCCATTTTTGTTTCGGCTACCCCGATGGTGGGGCTCATTCCAGGGTCGGCCTAGTAATCTTTAGCTTTCATCGTTGTACATTTGATTCTCTTTTTCAAACCACGAGGGAAATCATTATGTGTCACACTACGTGTGAGCAGTTATGAGGTGTATTTATCACTCGTCATATGAGATGATGCAGCACGTCGGCGTTGTGTGTGTGTGTGTGTGTGTGTGTGTGTAGGGGGGGTGTTATTGGGTCTTTACCTTATTTGTTCTGGGAGCAAGATAAACATCAGGGGTGGTGAGAGCCTTAGTTAGAGCCGCGGTCCTGTTTCTTAGTTAGAGCCGCACTGTAGTCAATGTATTGAATTTTAGTAAACAAACATGATTATTTAATAATTTAAAGAAAATCATTACTTTAAGACTTCAAACAAAACTCGTAGAAGAGTTGCATGCTTAAAATTTTCTAACGAGAATGGAACATATTCCTAAAATTACTAAGAGCGGGGAACCTATGCATAAAATTATCTAAGTGATGGGAGCATATGTCTGAAATTATCTAAGAATTTGAGGAATATGCATAAAATTATCTAAGGGGGGGGCAACATTTGCCTTAGATTATCTGGGAGATGGGATCATTTGCCTAAAATTATCTAAAAGGGGGAACCTTTGCTTAACATTATCTGAGAGAGGGACGTAAGCCTAAAAAAGCTGAGATAGTGTGGGAGCAGTGAAAGGGTTGGTTCTATAGATCTGTACCATGCACGTTCATACATCACCCCCTCCCACCCATCACAGAGCTACGGTGCTGGTTTTCTATGTTCAATCGTAACTGAAATTGAAACTTTGTGTGTGTGTGTGTGTGTGTGCGTCAATGTGTACTTGTTTATCGTGTATAAAAATACAAATGAAGACACGTTAGGTTTGTCGAGTTTAAAACATTTCTGTACAATTATCTACAATGGATTTTTTTTCTTTTAGATGAACAATCTTTTCTCAAAGATTTTTCCAACCTTTTTCTCCCTCCCTATCTTGCTTGTCCACTCTCTTACTCTCACCCCTGTTGGGGATGTCCGGTCTTGAAAGGAGATTTAGAGGGAGAAACGATTTTTTTTTCGTTCAAAGTCTTCACATCTCATAGGCGCACAAGTGAAAGAATAGCCTGCATTTTTAACATGATTAAAAAAAGCAATACCTTAGTATGTATTTAAAAAAAATGACTTGTTAAAAAATTAATAAATAAAACTTTATCTTGCATACATCTTGCAATACGAGTCATTTTAAAGGATGGTCAAACTATTACAAATGTTGCTAAACGACCCCCCCCCCAGGCAGGCACCTTCACCTGGGGCCCTGAATGTATTTTGAAGTTTTTTTTTCTATCACCACCAAAGAACTGAGGGGACAGTTGGTCATGTGGTAAAGCACTTAACTGTTGACCTGTGGATCTCTGGTTCGACCACCGGTGATTGTCAATGGAAATTTCTTGTAATGTTTAAAGACATCGCTATATCTCCCGCTGTGCCTCCAATGCCTTTGCAATGTCGAATATGATGAGTATGAAAGAGGATACAGCCAAAACCGTCCCATAAGTGGATTAGGGGATCTAAGAGATTTCATCTCATCCTTACAAGGATTTCACACAACAAAGAACTAAGAACTGATTTGTTGCGACATAAATTACTGAGACATATAGATTTGTTTTCAAGTGCCCTAGGCAAGTATACTTTTAGGGTCACTAGGTAAAAAAATGTACTTAGGCCGCTGTCGACTAATTTTAGTGTTTAGTTTGAGGGTTCCCCTCAGGGTGGTAATGACTCCATTCCATATAGGGGGTTTGACTGTTCACAAATATGACTTACAGTGTGCAAAATAAACCCACTGCATTTCTTTTAAAAAGTAATCAATTATTAACAAGAAGGTTCTTGCTCTATCGGGCTACCATTTTTTATGACTGATTATATATATATATATATATATATATATATATATATACATTAATACTTAGACATTCGCTAAGCATTATGTTATACTAGCTGTACCCTGCAAAACATTTGCATAGAGTTATACCCCCTTAGGCTTGATCGGCAGGCGAGGTTATTTTTTGGTTTCGGGCAGATCCGATTTTTTTCATGATTGTATTTTAAACTGGAATACTGTTGTATTAATTCTTTACTTTCGATTTAACGCAGCGCCCAAATCGCTATTATTATATTAATTAGCGACATCAGCAATTAGTCAATGCTAATTACGTGAAATTACAATTTAAACCTCCTAACTTAAGTTACTTTTTGTAACCAATATCTTGGTATTATCACAAAGTGTATCTACTTACAAATCTATCTATTTATCTGTAAGTCTATCTGGGCAATGCAATTTTCTTTTTTTTTATGTTTAAATAAGACACAGTTAAAATTGTATATTAAATTTTCAAAAAAAATATTTTGTTATTTCTTTTACTACAAATTGTGTACAAAAACTTCATTTTATTTCAACTCATACATATTGATATTAAGTGAATAAACAACGACGAAGTCTTGTTTGGGATGAGTTTGTATTGTTGTAGAGAAACATTTCGTATATGATAAAATGAGAAACCAAATAACACCACAAATAAATAGCTAAACAATGCGATTAAAATACATCTATTAAATACAATGATGTAAATATCTTTTATAGGGTTGCATATTTTTCCGGTAAATACACTTAATATCATTATTGCCTGGTATCTGTATATTTTTAAAAAAAGTTCAAACTGATTTGAAGAAATTATAATCATATAAGAAGGGAGACAACATCAATTGATTAGAACACAAGAATCAGGGGGAAAAGAAGAACAACCAATAATCAATCTTGTAAATAAATGAGCAATAATGTCATTGTAATAATAATAATAATAATAAACTTTAGTGGTAACATCCGACAGACCCCTTGACGCGTTTGTTTGGGATCGCGATGGGTCTTCAAGCAGATTAACCGTTGCAATATGCAGCGGAGTTACAATATACAGCAGAGTTGCAATGTATAGCGGTGTTTATATATACAGTAGAGTTAAAATGTACAGTGGCGTTCGAATATAGAGATGAGTTTCAATATACAACAGATTACAATGTATAGTGGTGTTTCAATATACAGTAGATTACAATGTATAGTGGTGTTTCAATATACAGACGTTTTACATTATAATAATGTGAAAATAAACAGTCATTTTCAATATAAAGTAGCACTACAATATTTATATGCCCATATATAACCCTTCTCTCCTTCTTTACGTGGACATCTTTGGATAAAGTCTATCTATCTATCTATCTATCTATCTTTATTTTTTTTATATACATAGGTAGCTCATTTAATAACATTACAAGATTGTAGAGAAATAGAAAAGGTGGGTGTGTGAAGTCCCTGTAAGGATAAGATTAAATCCCTTAAATCCAATAAACCACTAATGGGACGGTTTTTATGGTGCCCTTCTTCCATACCCCTATGCCAGAAAAATGCAATGACCATGGAGGCACCACGGGAGATGTATCGAGAACTTAGGCCAAGACTTGATAAATGTCCTTGGTCCTCACCAGAGATCGAACCATGCACCTTCAGGTCGAAAGTCGAGCGCTTAATCACCCGTCCCCTTAAATATGAAAGGTAGAGTTATCCCTTTATCAACTGTTAATATGACACATTTAAAAGAAAATATTCGCAAAGCATATCAAAAAAGCTGATTGATTGATTGTGATTGGTCAATAGTTAAGAGAGGCTATAAAAATGAGAATAAACTATGTCACCCTTTGCGTGTGACTCTAATTGTGACTATGCGTGTGACTGAAATTATCACTATGAGTGTGACCCAAGTTGTAATTATTCGTGTGACTCAAATTGTAACTATGTTTTTGACTCAAATTGTACCTATGCTTGTGACTCAAATTTTAACTATGCTTGTGACTCTAATTGTGACTATGCTTGTGACTCAAATTGTGACTATGCGTGTGAATCAAAATGTAGCTATGATTGTGACTCAAATTGTGACTATGCTTGTGACTCAAATTGTGACTATGCGTGTGACTCTAATCGTGACTGTGCTAATCCATTTTTTTTTACTTTATTTGTGCATGATTACAATGCAGGTAAAATCCTGAATGCAAGTCAGAAATATCAGTTTCGGATTTGTGTCCATCTAATTGACCTCGATATACTGTAGATAGTCGTATATTTTGATTTTTATGACAGTTATAAAATGCAACTAACGACCATTTAATAAGAAAAGAATTACAATATGTATTTGTTTTTTTTTTAATTGGGCTCACATTACTTGCTAAACTAATATATATCTAAATTTTTATTTTATACATTAATTTAAAACTGAAATTATATATTAAATGTTGTATTTTTTTAAACGTTTTTTTCTAATATTTACGTTTTACAAAATGTTTGTTTTAGAATTTGAATGCATTTTGTTCTGAATCTTGAAGAAAAAAATATGTAAATAAAAAAGTTGAAGACGTGAGTGAAATCTAATAGCATACGACTCAAATATAACAAGACATAATCTTGAGTTTCGCTAAGCCGAAAATGAAAAAAGTTATGGGTAGTGGTGATATCAGAAGACCGTAAAGAACGGCTAAGGAAATTGTCAATTTCAACAGTGTTTCTTCCATATTTCGTCTATGATTCCCTCTTTGGAAACCGACGCTTTGAGTATGTGTGGACATCTTAACTTTGACAAATATTGCAATTATTAAAGAAGCCATACATAATAGTGGCAGCCATGCAACAGTAAAGTAAAAAATTAAATCATATTGTTCCCAGGTTAATTTCTCTATTGTGCATTTACCATTAAAATGATCAATTTTTATAAAAACGAGTTGAAGAATCAATAGCCCTAGTAGAAGAAAACAACACAACAGGGCTACAGCTATATGTGTACGTTTCAAAGTTAAAATATCCGAACGTTTTAGTGGAAAAGCAACAGAAATAAAACGTTCAGCACAGATAAAAACTTTAGTCCAAATTGCTGAACTCATAAGGAATATTATACAAATGGGTTGCAGTATGCAGTAAAGAAATACTACATACACCTGAAGGTAAGCAAGTACTCTATCCAAACCTTTAAATACAAGAGCCAAACTGTCAAACACCATCATGTATTTTGTGAGAGTCCCTGATTCACTTTTAAAATCTTTCAAGACTTGAATTGTTAAAATGTTGCCAGGTAGACCAATAGCTAGAATAGCCCAAGTTAAACACATCTTCATCATTGCAAAATATGAGCTAAAACAAAAAAAAATCAAGTTTTCGTTTATTATAAGATAAAAGAAGATCTCCGAGACCGGAGCACATTAAACAATCCGGCGTGATAGGATTAACTCATAAATATTAGTACCCTAGCCTTATTAAATTAAAAGAGCAACTACGATTTACATAAAACTAAAAGACTTGTTTCATAGAGGACAAGTGCTTACATTCCAACTGATTTACTACAAATTATTACTTAGGGAATAGAATATAAATAGATATGAATGATCAGAAAGCCACATAGATAACTTCGTTTAAAAAATAATCGGTAATTGATGTTAAAGTAAATTGTTTAATATAAATATTAAAATATATTTCTGATTTTATTTTACTGTACTAAGGAAAATTGTTTTCATTATTATATAAAGAACTAATTACCTTATGTCCGATTTGTTCATTTTGTAGGTGGTGTTTGATTGATTTGAAGCAATCAGTGAATCATAATTCAATGTAGTATTCAGAATCGACATATCTGAGTATGATGACGTCATTTTGACTGGACTGTGAATTTATAAATAGTTTTACGCACACACACACACAGATGATACAGTGATTTATGTGGTTAAATAAAACAACAGCAACTTTCCAATATATCTACCGTAGATCTACATTATTAAAAAAAATGTTTAAATGAGAGATTTCTAGAATGTTCAAAATTAAAACGGAATTAGGCCGAATGGTATCGCACTAGTTCATCCACAGCCGTAGCTAGCCTTTTTGCTTCGACCTGTGCCAGTTTTATTTTTGACACCCCTTCCCCCTACTCCAAGTTCTGAATAGTGTGAAACACTTAACAATATAAAACATTTTTTAGCCAAACATTTCCGATTTTTTTAGAGCATTTTTTTTCCCTTCCTTTTTTTTTTTTCCGTTCCTTCTCAAACCGCATCCTACCCTATTAATTCTTTTTAGGTTTGCCGCCAGAAATGATTTTTCTTTCGCGTCTGACCTCTGAGGGCCGTAAAAGGGGCTTTAATACGTTTTTTATTTAATTTTACAAGGGCGCCCTTTTACTAAATCCTACCTGTTATATTCTTTTAAGTCTTGGCCTGCCGTATTGTAAATTAAAAGTTCATTTCACGATAGGACCTCTGAGGGCCGGGCTTCAGGAGCTCTAAGGGGCTTATATATTATATATATGGCCCCATTCTACACCTTGTACGTTAAATAACCCATTCATTTGGTGCGAAATACTGCAGCACGTAGTTTCACTCAAGATTTATTAAGAAACTCATCAAATGAAATAGTAAGCTTGTGTTCTGAATTTAATTGAAAGTATCAGAGCTATGCAACAATTGACGGAGTTTTCGGACGATTAAATGACTACAATTTCGAATGTTTTCAATTATGAGTCCTATTTCAGTAACCACAAACCACTTGTAGTTAGATTTAAGAGAAAATAATTTTGTTTCAAATATAAAGAAACGTCTTTATAATATTTTTTACAGATATATGCATTACACAATTGAATGTATAAACATTTCCAAAATTTACAAATATTTACTGAAAGCTAACAAACGTACTGAATTATAACACGAAAATGCGCTAACACGTCCTGTGTCCAAAATGCAACAGGCTTAATTGCTTGTTTATTAGTGTGGAAGATCACTTCCTTCAAATATTGACTATTCTGTATGTTGTGTTGTCACATGTCTTTCTCTCTTCTCTATGAATATATCTGGAACATCCATCATTTTTAATGGTTTGCAGGGATTAGCTGACTTAGTCAAACACTAATCTTGATCAACATCCCAGCATATGCCTATATCTCTCTCTATATATATATATATATATATATATATATATATATATATATAGGCTTAATTAAAATCGCCATATTTGTCAACAATTAAAAAAAATATATAAAGTTGCACTAACGCATGTATCAAATAGAAATAGATTTAAGGCACTTTAGTGATATTTAAAACAAAATCCAACAACAAAATTAAATATTTAACATTCTAATAAAAAGAATCCATCAATACATTTAATGCATATATTTTAGTAGCTTACTTTGTTTTAATTTTGAAATTACGAATCCCACACAACCTGGTCATATGAGTTAGACGGAGGCTGATTGACGTGATTTCCAATCTGGCCAACACATATATGATTGTGACATTTTTGTAAGCGGGGAAAATAAAATGTCACTTGGGTGGTGCGGCGAAACCTTTTTAAATATTAAATGAGGCGCCATTTGTTTGGGAAGATTGCAGCCGAAATGGAATTGAAAGCGAAAAGTCATCAATGAAGAATTGCATATTAAAAAAAGCGATAGTGCAGTGGCGTGATCGGTTTGAATTGATCGACCCCACCCAATCCCCATGTTACTGGATCATAAAAAAACTTACCATTGATGTCTCCTCCCCACCCAGTCCCCATGTTACTGGATCAGACAGAACGTACCATTGATGTCTCCTCCCCACCCAGTCCCCATGTTACTGGATCAGACAGAACGTACCATTGATGTCTCGACCACACCCAGTCCCCATGTTACTGGATCAGACAGAACGTACCATTGATGTCTCGACCCCACCCAGTCCCCATGTTACTGGATCAGACAGAACGTACCATTGATGTCTCGTCCCCACCCAATCTCCATGGTACTGGATCAGACAGAACGTACCATTGATGTCTCGTCTCCACCCAGTCCCCATGTTACTGGATCAGACAGAACGTACCATTGATGTCTCGTCCCCACCCAGTCCCCATGTTACTGGTTCAGACAGAACGTACCATTGATGTCTCGACCCCACCCAGTCCCCATGTTACTGGATATGTCTCGACCCCACCCAGTCCCCATGTTACTGGATCAAACAGAACTTACCATTGATGTCTCGTCCCCACCCAGTCCCCATGTTACTGGATCAAACAGAACTTAACATTGATGTCTCGACCCCACCCAGTCCCCATGTTACTGGATCATAAAAACTTACCATTGATGTCTCGTCCCCACCCAGTCCCCATGTTACTGGATCAAACAGAACTTACCGTTGATGTCTCGACCCCACCCAGTCCCCATGTTACTGGATCGAACAGAACTTACCGTTGATGTCTCGACCCTACCCAGTCCCCATGTTACTGGATGAAACAGAACATACCAGGACACATTTCTGTCAAACTGCAATTAGAGGCAACTGTTCCATTGATCTTGCTCGCCGCGATCCCAGCAAATTGCTTCATGCACTCTGGTTGACGAAGGCAAACAGAATACTTCGTTTGTATATTGAAACGATGTCTCAGTCATTTGAGCTACAAGAGCTTTCAACTTATATTGTGAGATTTTATGGCCATGTTTGGTTTGACATTAAAACAAAACCGTCGTGCAAAGATGGTGACAGGCACTTGTGGAAGACCATCTTCCTGTCACGTTATTTGTCTCCTGACTTAAGAAAAATCGACGACCCTGACTTATTGTAAATTGTTAAATTGTTAATTCATAAACATAATTTAGTTCAGCAGTTCATATTTGCACATTAACATTACGAATATCACTATTGAGATGTTGATTTCATTCAAAATTGTTATAATGCTTTAAAGTTTGTATCCTTTAAAATTTGAAGGCCTTTGGGGCACCGGTAAACGTTACACTACATAAAAGATATTTTAGGCCATAACTACTTAGACCATTTGGCAACCATTTTGAGCTATTAGAATAAAAAATTCAAACAAATTTTTTTTCACTCCACCCTAATGCACATGTGATAACACCATATCGTTAGTATGTACATGTGATAACACCCTAGTGTTTGTGTGTGCATGTGATAACACCATAATGTATGTGTGTAATGTGATAACACCCAAGTGTTTGTGTGTGCATGTGATAACACCATAATGTATGTGTGTACATGTAATAATACCCTGATGTTTGTGTGTGCATGTGATAACACCATAATGTATGTGTGTAATGTGATAACACCCAAGTGTTTGTGTGTGCAGGTGATAACACCATAATGTATGTGTGTACATGTAATAATACCCTGATGTTTGTGTGTACATGTGATAACACCAAAATGTGAGTTGACATTTAATCAAAGTAACGTTGAGTTTAAATAGATCAAAAAGATAATCGTAGGAAAATCTCCTATGATATTTACCAGTGTTAACCAAATCTCCTATGATATTTACCATTGTTAACCAAATCTTCTATGATATTTACCAGTGTTAACCAAATCTCTTATGCTATTTACCATTGTTAACCAAATCTCCTATGATATTTACCATTGTTTAACCAAATTTCCTATGCTATTTATCAGTGTTAACCATATCTCCTATGATAACCAAAAGAGCCCATTTTTTGAAACAATTCTCAGGCTTCTTTTAGGTAATATTTCGAGTATTTAAACGACAAACTGTGATCTCATTGAAAGGATGCTCGCCCGGAGGCCGTTAAGCCCAATTCATTCGTCTCCTTCTAACTGAGTACTAGTGAAGAAAAACTTCAATATCGAAATTAACGTTTTTTTTTTGGTTAAATGAACCTTCACTGAGACCCCTACAAACCACGCACAGACACACAAACACATCACAATCGCGCTAAGTATTGGGCCAAGTATTGTTGTGCATTTGTATCATTTCTTTTTTTTTGGGAAAATAAATCGTGGCCTATCGTTGAATATCTTATAATTTTAATTAATATATATATTTCTTTCCACTAAAGACAAGAGATCCTCATAAACTTCATAGTGGACGTAACAATCTGATTTGTAATGTTTTACAGAGTGAAGTAATGTAACACGATGTAGTCTATTTTAGAGATAGAACGAAGTGTAATTATTTTTTTTTTTGATGATCAACATTGATGCTCCGCCCTTTTTGGCAGGGGTTAGGGGCAGGGGAAAAGGGGAAGGGATAAGCGTAGGGGTGGGGAGGCAGGGTGTACAAGATAAAGAAATATCATAAGCGACAACACTGAGATCTCTTACCAAAATGTCTTCCTACCAGTTTTAAATTACGAGCAAATCCCGATGCTCTTTGGTCCTTAATAATTATTTTGTGCCTTTCTTTCATATTCCCAATTATAAAACGTTTTAATTTATCAGTGGGTTGAAAGCATAGAAAAAATAACAACGACAAAAAAAAAACCTATATTGATAAATAAAAACAAACAACTCGTGTCAATACAAGTAAGATCAATGGGATATCAATAAACTCTTATATAGCTTTAGAACTAGTTTCTATAATGATAAGGGGACGGAGGCCATTCTATCGTATAATTATCTAGTTCGACAGATACAGTCATAGATTACGTCATAGGGGCTCCACGTACCACTGCATTCCAGAAAAACAAAAAACATACAATAAATGCATATAGGGTAACTAGTCTTGTGTTAGGGACATCTATTTTGATGTAATCCAATAAAAAATACAGTTGTATTATGTTTTTATTCAAACGTCAATTTTTCAATTTTCCTTCCTCATACTTAAAAAGGCCGTGTGCCATTGCTGACAGGCTAGCATTGTTAACTGTTTATTAATATCTCCAAATTTTACAAGGGGCAACTTCATTTCCATAACTATTTGCAGTGTTTGTTATTTCATTGGAGATAAAGTGTAACTGAACTATATTTATGTCATTCTCAAATGTTTCATTGAAGTCGTTGAATAACATATCAGCTGATAAAATTATAAACTAAAGAGACAGACTGCAACGCGAAACAACTAGGCTAGATATAAATTATTTTTTTAACACACTTTATTAAAAGAAGCCATCAAAACAAGAATAACATATATGATTGCATTTTTATTTATTATCGACAGTTATATTAAAACATGTTATACACCAAAAGCCCGTCAGCTATCTCTATTTTAGTTTCGTATCCTTCAATTCTATTTGAATAACTATTGTCATGTCTAAAATAGATTTTTTAAAATAGTATTATTAAGCACAATCATTCTTCTAAGCACAAATTGTAAAGCTAGAAATGTATCATCATAAGTATAACAACTATACGTTTGATTATTTTTTTATTATTAGCTCAATACTGTTTGCTAAAGATGATTTAAAATCTTGATTTTGTTTCGCCTTTATAGACTCGAACCTTCATCGAAATGCTGTTGTTACTTTTTAGAAAAATCCTTTTAAAAAATTACTTTTTCGTTAAAATATCTGTTTTAGGTGTCGAATACATTTTTCTCTAAATCTTTTAGAGAATGAAATGTAAACTAAAAAATTTAGAGAGTGAGTTAAATCATTAAATATTTGACTCCAATAATAAAAACCATCTTGTTGATTTTCGTTAAGTTGAGAGAAATTAATGAACCAAAATATGACCATTGGCGAGGTCAGAACAATGTAAAAAATGGCTGACGAGATAGTCAGTTTCAACAACGTTTCTTCCATATTTCGCCTTTGAATTCCTTTCCGGAAATTTTTGACACTTTGACTTTTTATAGACATCTTTATTTTGACAATTATCGCAACCGTAAACACAGACACACATATCAGTGGCAACCATATATATGTGAAATCAATTATTAAAAAGAAATCGTCTTCAGAGATGTTATAAGCATGACAATCACCATAAACAGGATCATACCGTCTGACAATGAAGTAAAGCAGTACAAGTTCTAGTAGAAGGAGACCGCACAGAAGACCAACTGCTGCATGTACACGCTTCAAAGTTATCACATTAGAACGGTGAAGTGGGAAGGCCACAGAAATAAAACGTTCTGCACAGACACACACTTGAGTCCAACTTGCCGAACTTTGAAAATATATCACAACAGGATACAGTACGCAGTAAGTAAATGCCTTGAAAGGCTTCAGATAACTAAACAATACAAACATAGATTTAACAATGAGTGCCAAACTGTCAAACACCGTCATGTAGATTGTCAGTGTAGCTGATTCATTTCTTAAGTCTTTTAATACTTTAACCGTTAAAATGTTCCCAGGTATACCGACAGCTAGAACAGTAAAGGTAAGACTCATACGTATCATCAGATAATTGAAGCTGAAATAAACAAAGAATTTTCTTACTTCGGAACATAATAAACAGGCATATTAATAAAACATTTTTTTATTATTTTTAATTCCCCATACTGCCACTAGTGGGCATTTATCATATATAAACTATTTATATCAATAACAACCCTCAACTGTTAAAAAAGGTCACCCTCCACTCGCCCAGTAAATCGTATATCATACTCGCATTTAGTATTTTTACTGTAATTTTGTTCTTTGTTGTTCCATGCACCGTTAGCATTTTATTTGGCAACTATTTTACACATAATATGTGTTTGTGTCGTTTCAGAATTTTCTTGGAGAAGTGATATCAAAAAATGCCCCATCTTCCGAGAAGAACAAGAGAATATGGCCTTGAAATCTAGTGCAGTTCCGAAAAGGCATTAAATCACAAAAGCAAATTGCTTTTAACAGTCTTGATCAAATGCGAATAATTCCAATGGAACTACATATCACGAACAGATATAAAACATTAGATTCTGATGTAAAAAAAGCAGAAAAGACATGATCGAACTGATAGCATATAATATAAGTACAACAGTTCTGGAAAAAAAATGGCATTGCCCATTCAATAAGGTAAATTAACAGGTTAGAGAAAAATTGTAAAGAAGTTTGAAAGACATAATTGAAGACCTGGAAACGATGATTTCATAGCGATGTTTAATGAACAGTTGAAAAAGGAGAGTTGTTGTGTCGAGAAGAAGGAGTTCTATGCACTTCGGATTTCAACAAAAGGAAAAGTAGGCTATTGTACCTTAGAAGATGATTCACAAAAGATTCTCCTAAGAAAAATGAAATTACTTAAAGAGAGAGTCTAAGAAAGCTTTACTGAAAAAAATGTTGAATACTAATTTTGGAAACAGAAGATTTTGTGAGTGAAGAAGATTTTGTGAGCGAAGACCTGTGTTCTATTACTAGAAGATAAAGGGAAACCATTAAAGTCTAAAAAACAAAAACTGCTTCTGCAGTGCGTTTAGTGACTTCAACAAAATTGACTACAAGGAAGACCCAAAAATTAAAAAAAAATAATTTCAAGGAAATATTTAAAAAAGAACACTTACACTTTGATGGAAAGACCAACAAAATAAAGCATTTGAGGTTGTTATAAAAAATGAAAAAAGGGAGGTCAGACTCGCTGTTCTTCAGCTGGCAAACGCAAAAGGGGAGATAATATTCAGTGGAATAAAATTTGTGCTCAGTGAATATGAACTCTGGCCTTCAATAAAAATGATTATCTGTGACACAACTGCAGTAAATACTGGAAGAAAAATTGGTGCAGTCACACTGTTACAGAAACACTTTCAAGATGTTGGAATAGATAAAGTTGTATACATTGGATGCCAACATCGCATCATAGATACAATATTGAAACATTTCATGAATGATCATTTTGGTACATCAATGACTTCATCAAACTCCAGCTACTCATTTAATTCAACAATAACTGAAAAGTATGAACAACTCAAAACATCATTTGATAATGCTGGGGCACCACTAAAGAAATCAGAACAATGGTGTTGGCGAGATCACATGGATTTTCTTGATCATTTAATATCATCCTACAGGATTTTCAAAACTACAAAAAGCTTCCCAAATGTAAATTTTCGATCACTTCCAAACACCAGTAATGCGAGATGGGATTCAAATACAATTTACTGTTTGCTATCATTCGTTCTGATACCGGGGTATTGACAAACAGCTAAAGCAGGCAGCGTGTGATTTCATCAATGGTACATGGGCTGACATTTGGTTTTCTCCCAAGTGATTAAATGCTTCTGACTTTGATGATTTTCAAGAAGCTATTAAGCAGCATACAAAGACTTTGAAGTCATTAAAGACATTTTGGTCCACAGATCAAACACCAATATCCACGCAGCGTGCAATTTAAGTGATGCAAGATTTACTTCCACTTTGCAAGTCCATTGAAAAAAATGAACATTAAATTTCTTTTAACTAATACACAATAGATATATGCCATGCAACATTGTAACAAAGTATCAATATTATTCTTATGTCACTTTTATTTGTAACGGTGAAACTTTTAATGAAAAATTTCAAAATTTTTATGTTCTAAGAATATTCGGGTCGATCTGAGGGTGAACTTTTTTTAAGCAAAACAAAAATGACCCATATTTTCTTTATTTGTGATACAAAGCTCCACCAAATATGATATGGGGAAATAGGGTTATATTTCAGTCATATCTTTAATATATATATATATATATATATATATATATATATTTGATAAATCGCCAAATGCTCATTGAAAGAATATAGGGGGCGAAGGCGAGCTTGAAGAAGATTTTTAACGCCGGTATTTGACATTACCATTTAGCCAACATAAAAGTGTGTATATGTAACTTACTATCCCTTGTATATTTCCTCCGAAAGGTTTGTGCTGTTTGACTGATTTGTAAAAACTAGTAAATCATAATCTAATGTTGTATTCATCATGGACATATCTGAGTATGATGACGTCAGTGACTTGGTTGTAAATCTGGAAGTAATCACAAAAGCAATTATTGTTTTTAGTGCAAAATTTCATTCATTAATGAATCAAAATATTGGTAGCCATTTTTTCAGTAAATTTTCATTGTTTTAATGAGACAGCTATATAATAATAACATACGATTGTCAAGCATGAATGATTCGACATTTTTCAATACGGAATCTCTATCAACGTTATCGACTTCCGGAGGTAGGAATATTTAAAGGAAATAATGAACATGCATGCAACATTGATAGAGATGAAATCGGCGACCCCCGCACTATCTAACATCGGCCTTGTTCTCACAAAACAGCGGGAAAAAAAAACCCACGTATGTTATACAATGCTAGAAAATTAAAGTTCTTAGCTAACGAAATCTCATCCAGTACATAAACAAAATAAAAATATCAAGTTTTTGAAAAAAAAAATGGTAACCACGGACAGTGGCGTAGTGGGGGGGGCAAGGGTTGGGGCATCACACCCCGGGCGCTAGTCACAAAGGGGCGCCAAATGGTATATTTTACATACAATATAATATGGTTTTCGACGCGGGGAGGGGGCGCTAAAAAGGTATATGCCCCGGGAGCGAGCTAAGCTCACTACGCCACTGATTACGTATCGTTTGTTTAGCCTAACAACTGAGTGAAAACTTGTCTAGCGCATGGTGTATGTGAGTCGAAGAGACGGGATGGTTGAGTGATAGAACGTTCGGTTACCGTCGTGAAGTCATCCCGAGATAAGCCATCGGCCATAGATACCCCTCCCCTTGATGCCTGTTAACCTCATTTTTTTTCAAATATATCATATACGATCATTTATTTATTCCATCTCAAGTCTATTCAAGTCTGTTTGCTGTAGAGCAAACGTAATAATAATGTTTCCTGTTGAAATATGAATGGCCTCTTGCCTACTTCTGGATTCGATACATGTTAACAAAACAACTAGAGCTCATAACGCACCATAAATGTACCCATATAATTGCATTGGCCTATCCTACTAATATCTTCCTACTAATATCTTCCCTTTCTTCGCGTCCGTGCAGAATGGAATGTCGCTGTAAACAAAAATAATTCTGCACTTGGGATATCCTCTAAGACGTCATTTTACGTCACTGGGTCACCCCGGGTGAATCCATGTAACGGAAGTCGGCTGCGCATGTGACCATCAGCTTGTATCAAACGTCGTCTTAGGATTTTGATCGTAATCGAACCAGCAGATGCATCTGTTTATGACATGATTTAATCTCATGTTAAATATTTTATTGAGATAAAACCTTTAGTTTCGAATGCAACGGGCAACAACCAGTTTATAATAGCATCAAAAAGACGAACTGAGTTATATCTCAATTCTCAATACTAAGGAGTTGTATGGTTCAGCTTGTATGATCATATTATAAACTATTGTATTTTATCTTAAATCTTCATTAAACTATTTATTTCCAAAACTTATTTAACAAATTCAGATTTTATGTTATTTTTTAAAATCCATGTCTATATCACTGTGTACAACAAAATTGTTTAGGTAGTTACCCACACATGATGGTTGCAAACAGAACAGTAAAAATGTCTAGTTATCCACCCAAACATTTAAATAAAAAATAACAAACTTTGACGGTAAATTTATAACATTTAAATAGATTTAATTTAGAAGTTAAATGCACTCATTCCATTTACCCAAAATGAATATTCCGGATTAGGAATCACAGAACATACTCAACCTGTTAGGAAGACAATAAATTCTGAGATACTCTATCTGCTGAACAAATAGACAAAAGTTACATTACTGTGATAGGGCGGGACAGCAAAACATTTTTAAAATATTTACCAATTCGGCATTGATTTGGGAAGAGTTTAGACAATGCAGAATGCTTAAATATTTATCAACAAAGAGTAAAATATGTGTACGTGGCCTTTGTAATGGGTGGAATGAAACATATAGATACAGACACCCAGCCTGTAGATTTTCGACGTTTGCTTGTCTACCTTGAATGTCGGGGAATAATGTCATTCATGTAAATTAATATTGTATGACGTCCATTAACACTTCGATATTTAGGACGGCTGTACCTATAATTGTGATTCAGACAATGCTGACGTTGTTCCCCTCTACGTAAAATCAGAACCTACGTGATATCTTTTTAGCCCACAGGCCTAACTTTCTAGCCCACAGAAAGACAGGTTTAGACAACTCTACTTTGTTAAATTTTGTGGAGCATCCATGTCTTGTCTACCTTGAGAATAGAAAAAAAAAAGAAATTTAACTCGAATGATATCCCATTCACGCTAAATGTCATCAGCAGTCCATTTTTTTTCTAAATGGCAAACGTTTATGTCGGCTAAATGGTAATGTAACATAGAATAATCATGACGAGATATTTTACGTTAGCCCAACTACGACCTGCAGTGTACGTTCGACCCGTTAGGCTGTATAATGCAGACCGCGCGCTGTTCCTCTCCAACTGTCCACACCAGTGACCTCTGCGTTTAAATTACAGTAATATTCTTAAAGATTCAATCTGTATGCTCTTGTAACCTATTGTTGTCCGAGGTTTGAAAGGTTTGCCTACCCTTGCTCATGCGCTTTGCTATATTTTCTAACACCATCTGACTGCTGAGCTAAGCTTTGTTTACTATACTAGGTACTTCCCCTTATTGAAACTACAGGACCTGGCTTTGTTTACTATACTAGGTACTTCCCCTTATTGAAACTACAGGACTGGTTTGTTTATTATACTAGGTACTTCCCGTTATTGAAACTACAGGACTTGGCTTTGTTTACTATACTAGGTACTTCCCCTTATTGAAACTGCTGGACTTGGTTTTGTTTACTATACTAGGTACTTCCCCTCATTGAAACTACAGGACTTGGCTTTGTTTACTATACTAGGTAGTTCCCCTTATTGAAACTACAGGACTTGGTTTTGTTTACTATACTAGGTACTTCCCCTTAATTGCAACACCTGGACTTGGCTTTGTTTACTATACTAGGTACTTCCCCTTATTGCAACACCTGGACTTGGCTTTGTTTACTATACTAGGTACTTCCCCTTATTGCAACACCTGGACTTGGCTTTGTTTACTATACTAGGTACTTCCCCTTATTAAAACTGCTGGACTTGGTTTTGTTTACTATACTAGGTACTTCCCCTTATTGAAACTGCTGTACCTTCAATCTTGGGCCCACATGAAACAGTTATGGCAACAATCAAGCGAGGCAAGATGGCATGGTTTGGACTGTGTTAAGGCATGGTAGCCTGCCAAAATCATTCTTTAAGGAGCTGTGGAAGGTGGCCGTCACACAGGGTACCAGTGGAAATGTTGGTTTGACAATATAAAAGAATGGACAGGAGGGGCTACTAATGAATGAAGGGGATAGAACGAATGGTCGTGCGGTAAAGCGCTGGAATGTCGACCTGAAGGTATATGGTCCGATCTCCGTGAGGACGAAGGAAAATTTTGCAGGTCTTGACTCAAGTTCCCGATATATCTCCCGTGGTGTCTCCATGGCCATTGCACTATCGGCTATGGTGGGGATGAAAGAAAGGCATCATAGAAAACCGTCTCATTAGGATCTAAGAGATTTTTATCTCATTCTTACAGGGACTTCACACACACACACCAATGAATGAACTAAAGACATCCGCGTAGGTTAGGCAACTGTGGAGAAATATGTCTGTTGAAGTGTCCAAGCATTTCCCCAATGACCACATTAGATAAGAGTATGACGATGATGATCTCACTTTGGGTACACAACCTAATTTATTGTAAGTGATAAATAATTATTAGGTGATCGAAATTGAATTTATACATTTTTTGAAATCTATTTTATATCATTATAATAATAATAAAAAAAAACTTCCAAAACTAAATTCGGAATTCGAAAAATTAATATGAGATTATGAGATTTCGCCTCATCCGATAGAAATGTGGTCACTGAACCAAATAAACTGGTAGCCTAAGCTAACCGAAGTCAGCAGCAATAACCTTTTTTTTTTTTGGAAAACTCGTTTTTTTTATGAATTCATTCAATTTATATCAATTAGAACATTGATATTTATATGTTTTTAGCCTTGACCAAACAAAACTCTGCTCAAAGATTTCTTTAGCTCTGTTCATAGACTCGTTCAGACTGGACTTTGTTATTTCTCTACAGACACAAACTGTAGTACACATCATAGCGCTATTACATAATTATTCTATCCACCTACGAAAATATAATATATTCATATATTTCAATTCAACAGTCTTAATGAAAAGACATCTCATTTTTGAAGGCTTGGAGAACGGTGATATTTTATTTTAAGACCAAGGGTATGCACAATAAAACATGAAATTTTAATTGGAGACGTTAGCTGTACGCAAACTTACATCAGTTTAAATATTACAAAAAAGAAATCACCAAATAAAACCGTTTACATTTTTTATAAAAATTTATTCTCATTGTCTGGATTATTATACAAACAATTTTTTAACACATTCAATCCTTGTCTGTCTTTCTGTCTGTCTTTCTGTCTGTCAGTTAGTCAGTCTGGCTGTCTATGAATCTATCTATCTATCTATCTATCTATCTATCTATCTATCTATCTATCTATCTATCTATCTATCTATCTATCTATCTATCTATCTACCTATCTATCTATCTATCTATAGATATATTTATATATGTATATGTATAATCATTTAAAAGCACCTACAACTGACAGTCGATAGCTTTATGTAACGATGACATCTTGAGGCTGTAAGTATTTGAAAATTAAAAAGCTTTTAAAAATATTTTTTCTAAGATAAATTAGCATTAACAAGCTGTAAAATATATAGTATAATAAATCATCATGGAATTAGTAATCAACTGTATACAAATATATATTGAAAAATATACAATTAATGACAAATACATACATGTATAACACTGACATAAATATGTTGGCCAGTGGAGTTCTACAGAATAAAATCATAACAAGAAATATATGGACATATATACAATTGAACAAGCCTGTATAAATTGTCTAATGTAAAGGTTATATATCTGAAGAATATATATAGGCTATATGCCAATATATAAATATAAAAGATTATATATATTGTCTATGTGATAAATATTAGTTTCATGCATAGAACGTCATTCATAGGCGTACAACAGAACAAAGCTTCCCAGCATTCAATGTGTGAATTTTAGCACAGGTTACAGTCATGTCCCTTTGTTCTACAATCAACTAATCAGCATTCCCGCGACACGCCGTGTGTACCTCCAAAAGGATTGGTCAATTTTTAAAACTTTATTAAGTGCAATAAAAGTAAATAATCTCAGTTGGAGTGCGCAGCAAAAAACATATACAAATTTCCAAAATATAGCTTATCATATGTTGATATATTATTATCAGGCTTGCGGAGCCGGAGCCGAGGAGCCGGGAGCCGCTACTTTTTGCTGGAGCCGGAGCCGGAGCCGAAAAAAATCTGGCGGCTCCCAAATGTTTTTTTTTACAGCAGAATTTTTTTTTAGCTTTAAAATTCCAAATTTGTTTGATTGTTTGCCTCCTACAATTTGAAATGTTGTCATTTTTACGAACACCACAACTGTAACAGCGTTTAAATGATAGCGTGCACGCACATCACCACAAAAAATCTTTAATGGGGAATCGTTTTGTCTTCGTTTTAAATCTTGTTTACCCTCCGAATTTTTTTTAATGGCATTTTATTTTGTTATATATAAAGTTAAAACAGTTTTATTTCATATAATAATTGTATCAATCATTTAAAATAAATTTTTAATACGACGACAAATAGAACGCGTCATTTCGTATTATTATTTGACCGCGAATTTGTAATAGACTAAAAACAAAATGGTCGCTTTCTGTATTTAACAATTTTATTATAAACAGAATATCTGAAATAGAGTAGATACATTTATAAATTAGTGGCTATACGGACCCGGGTCCCAATAAAATCCGATTGTTATTCGGACCCGTGGCAAATATGCACTAAGCTTAGCTATATTTAAGCTTTATTAGACGGAACCCGAAAAAATAATATTACAGAGTCCGCTTAGTGGAACCCTAGACACTGAGTAACGATTAAATCATACAATTCAAACAATTATAAAAAAAACAAGCAATTAAGCCTGTACCATTCTGGACACAGGACGTGTTAGCGCATTTTCGTATTATGTATCAGTACGTATGCTATCTTTCAGTAAATATTTGTAAATTTTGGAAATGTTTACAAATTCAATTGTGTAATGCATACATCTGAAAAAAGATATTAAAAAGACGTTTCTTTATAATTGAAAACAAAATTATTTTCTCTTAAATCTAACTACAAGTGGTTTGTGGTCACTGAAATAGGACTCATAATTGAAACATTCTAAATTGTAGTCATTTAATCGTTTCTTAATAAATCTTGGTGAAACTACGTGCTGCAGTATTTCGCACCAAATGAACGGGTTATTGAACGTACAAGGTATATATATATATATAATATATAAGCCCTGTAGGAGCCCTGAAGCCCGGCCCTCAGAGGTCCTATCGCGAAATGAACTTTGATGTACACATGGCAGGCCAAGACCTACAAAATGATATATACATCATGGGTCTAGGACTTATGGTTGTTGAGATCTAGGGTGATGACGGACGGACGGACAGACAGACAAAACGGGGACAATAGAGCATTTTTTTTCGAAAATGCTCTAAAAAAAACAATAATAAAGTTTATATATAGCTAAGCTAAGTGCATATTTGCCACGGGTTCAAATAACAATTAGACTTTATTGGTACCCGGGTCCGAATAGTCACTTCGAATTTATAAATAATACATATAAATACTGAAGTCTTTAAAATATTTTAAATAATGTATCATTTTACTATTTGCTAATTAGATCATTGAAATAACTTTTTATTACTTATGAAAATGGCGACTAGTGAAACCTCGGTCGAAAACAATGATATGATTCTGGATGCTCTGAAATGGTTTGTTTTTAGTAAAACCGACATGCGTATATTTTTCAAGTTCCTGACTATGGGGGTGAACACGCGGCAAAATTTGCATAACTTTTTATCAGCGACAATTACAAAAAAATTTGCCTCGTGTGATACTATCTTAATAGGGAGCCGGAGCCGTCAAATTTGTGGGAGCAGGAGCCGGAAAAAATTTGGCGGCTCCGCAAGCCTGATTATTATGTCACGATAGTAACGTTCTGGCATAACGCAGGATAAAATGATACATGTAATATATATATATATATATATATATATATATATGTTACCGGCAATGTGTGAAATTGCGGCATCCTATAGAGTGCCTAGGCAATGTATAGAATGCCTGGTCGTTTTAGGCAAAGTATAAAATATTTAAATTGTGCATACTTTTCCTAGACATTCTATACAAAGCTTAGCCATTGTATAGAATGACTAGTGTGGTTTAGGCAAATTATCAAAATAGAACAACAAAAGTCTTTATTGATAAAAACCTAATTGTGATATGGAATGAATGCAAAATAAAGCATATGATGTTCATACCGGAAAAAACAACGACAGCAGAGCTGAGATTGAAGTAATTGCTTCAGCATGTAAGACTGGATTCACACTTAGAATTGTACTGTAATTTTCTTCTTTCACACAAAAAACTTCGTATTTTGGTATTTTGATCTGTCATGTTCATATTTCACGAATTAGTGAAGAATGGATAAATAATAAAAAATATGTTGTTTCTGGTGAAAACAAGCAGAACACAACTAGAAAGAGCTACTTGTTACAGAAGGGAAGACTAGAATGACATTTTGAATTACACTTAATTTTCTTTTTTTTACACAAAGGCACCTCATAGTTTGGCATTTCGTCTTGCACTTACATCTGACGAATCATTGGTCGCTTCTTGTAGACTGAGAAGTAGCAGCAGATCGGAGAGCTATGTCAAGGTCAGGAACGTCTTCCGCATTTATTAAATCTTTCTGAAATACGGTGAATTCTGATCTGGCAGATAGTTGCTTCAAGATATCATGTACAGTTCCAAGGCGGTAAAAGTCATCTTCTGTTATGCTCATAACAACTGTTAACAATTTTTTGTTTTTTCTGGTACGGTTCACAAAGGTTAAAATACAGTACAATATCATGTCGTGTAATGTTCTTGTATTTGGGTGATAGTTCTTTCAACATTCTGTCCCGTCCTCCATGACCAATAGCCAAATATAGCCAAATGGGACTTATGAAGTACGTCAAATAACTTTCTGAGTCCGCGACGTAAAACTGAATGTCACTCACACCTTCTTTAACAGGGTAGATCAACTTGCTCTTATTTTCCACCATCATGATATCATAGTGTTTCACCAGCCAATAGTCCCGTGGTTCTTTCTTAATGGTCGTCTTAGCCTTTTTCACATCGTCCACTAATTTTTGGTAACTAGTTTCGGTTAAAAAATGTAGTTTTTAGCAGCATTGGCTCTTACTTTAGATAATTCATAGTAGAACCGTCGTTGCATGTCAACATGGCGTCATTCCTGTCCTGGCGCTACATTCCCTTCCGACATCGGCACTAGAACTATTCTCGTAACTCCTGTCGCTAACTAATGTCCGGATCCAGTCGTATTTATACTCCTAACGTCAAAACCTTACTTTCCCTAAATACGTCACAGTCTAGTTCAGAATAGTTTTCACTTAAGGAGCGCCCCCGGGTCGTCATTGTTGTCTCTCCTAAACTGTCCGTCTCCCGGTCTACTTCTAGTGTCGTCACACCTTTGCTGTTTACTACTCTATTGTTTTCTGACCACCTTGTCCTAAGTCGTCTGTCACCTTGTCAACCATTATTTGCATTACTCCTACTTCTGATATATCTTCTTATCTTACAACGTCGAAGGGGATTGTCTGTCTCTAAATCTACTCTAGTTCCTAACAAGGCTAATTACATACTTTGCCTATAGAATGCCGGATTTCACACTTTGCCGGTAACATATATATCAATACATTTAATATAAATATAACGTTACAGATTTGTATATTAAAATTAAAGGATTTTTTTTAATGTATTGTATAATTATCTGTATTATTTTATCTTTAGTTTACAGTTTAACAAATTAGTCTTATTGAAATAAAATAGTTAATTGTTCTAGAGAATTAAATGTTTATTTAGTAGCTGGAAATTTAGCAACGCAGACATTAAATCTTTTTCTCCATCCACACTGAACAAAACTGGTACCTCTATTTTACTATTTTTAGAAAAGCGACTTGAGATTATACTATACTTAAAAAGTCCAATGTGTTTTGAGATGCGGAACTATTTGCTTTATATAATTTTTTTCTAGCTGTACAGCCATTTAATAATTGTTTCACACTAACGTCCTAATAGTTTATAATGTGTCTCATATACATTCCAATGAATCCTAGATCTAAGAATGTCAAGGGAGGTAAAACGTTATTGATGTCTTCGTATATTTAAACATTGACACGCCTGTTTGAAAATGTTGACAGATCTTGCTCTAAACCTCTTTATAAATATGATATAAACGAAAAAGTCTAACGCGTGAGTTGAATCAAGAGGTATGCTTACGATAATATAAGTAATTTTCGTTTGAGTCTCCGTGAGATCAGCATCGGTAAAAACAATCAATATGTACACACTAACAGGTGTTGTGAGCACAAAGTAGAGTACTACTGATGAGATCATGATTTTAATTAACGTTGTCTTTAATCTTTGTCTGTGATTTAAAACAATACTTTGACTTTGTTGAGACCTTTTTAGTTTAATAATGACCAAAGATGTTAAAACAGAAATGCACAAAACGGGAACTAGAATGGATATTACAAATACCGTGATCAAATATTCAAAATGTGATATGTAAAGTATTTGAACGTCTTTAGTATAGTCGCCAAAAACGTCCGAAAAAACTGTAAAAAATACATGATACATTACAATAAAAAAACACAGTACAGCAACAGTGATATGACACACGTTTATGGGTTATAATAATTGGACGCTTGAGTGGGTAAACTGTGGAAATGAAACGTTCAGCACAAATTAATACTAGAGTCCAACTTCCTGCACTTACAAAACTGTATACGACTGTACTCCATAGAAAATAGGTCAAACGGCTATATCTATATCTATTAAGAGGAGGTGACAATAGTGAAGTCTTGGACAGAAGTGCCAAACTGTCAAATGCCGCCATGTAAATCAGTAGAATGGATGCTGTTGTTTTGAAGTCCTTCATTATCAGGATAATCATAATGTTACCAAGTAGACCGCATACAACAAGTGGTAATTCCGCATACAATCTTATAGCTTTGTAACTGAAAAAAAAAAGAATTCAGATGTTTCATGAGAATTTTTAAAAACATATTGAACTGGTCCATGAAAAAAAGTTAACAACATCAAAGTACGCATGTCAACAGGGGCAAACATATAATTGAAAAATTGCACATCAAAATTTTTTTTTATCATTTACACATGTATTATGCAAGATAACTAACATTTAGGATGCATGTTACACACAAAAAGGGATCGCTAATACGAAATTATTAAATCACTGGCTAAAAAATGTCTGCCATTTCGGTGAGATTGTTTATCTTGTTAAGGAGCAAGATGATACTGAAAAAGCTATTGATTTTCTTCAAAACTATTACAAAACAAATAATAATTTATTATATTTGAGAGCCGGTGATTACTTTACGTTTTTACACGTTTTTCTCATTATTTATATCTGATTTCAAACAATAATCATATAGCACATACATATTGACGTAAAAGATTCCTCGTACTAAAAAAATGGTCTTCCTATGTATTGGTAAATACAGAAACCATTTCTTAAGCAAATTTGTCAGTTTAGATAAATACTGCATTAAATACCAAATAATAAATGACTCATAATCAGAGCAAGTAATAGGTCGATGGGTCATGGGTCAATGGGTCAAATGGGTCGCAAAATTGTATGGGTCACATGGGTCATGGGTCAATGTTCCCTGACCCACGACCCATCCTTAGTCTCCGCCCGACCCTAAAAAATGGTTTCTATGGCGACGGCCGCCATCTTGAACATAACAACATTCAATGAGTCATGGGTCATGATGGGTCTGTGTCAAGAACTTGATGGGTCATATGGGTCATGGGTCAAGCTCAGCGACCCACTACTTGCTCTGCTCATAATCGTATCATGACGTGGTGGATCATTATCTATAATCCACGTTTACTAATTCTAAGGGTGAAAATATTGTTGCCAAAGTATGCCTGTCTATATATTCCTCTAGAGACGCTGTTCTCAACCTGTTATGAGTACCCAAAGGGATACGAAACGGTTATGCAGGGGTAGGGGGACGGATGATCGTGTGGTACCTGGTTCGATCTCCGGTGAGGAACAGGGAAAATTTTTCAGGTCTTGGCTCAAGTTCCCTAAATATCTCCCGTGGTGTCTCCATGGTCATTGCGCTATCGGCTATGACGGGGATGAATGAAGGACACCATAAAAACTGTCCCATTAGTGGTTTATAGGATCTAAGAGATTTCATCTCATTCTTACAGAGACTTCACGTGCAGGGGTAGGCAGCGACACATACATTTTCTTTTAAAGCAACCAAGAGTTGTTCACACATTTAGCCGTTACGTAATACGCTGTGAAATCTATTTAAGATCTAACAGTCTATCATCTTATATAACTTTGTTTACATATCAACTGAATCAATATCCTCCAGTATACAATGGCAGTCCAGCACTGATTCATCCGAATAGTTCATCGTCATATGGTCTGAAAAAATAGAAGTATAATTTATTTTATACTATTAAAATGTAGGTTATATAGATTTGTACAGTGGGTATTCGGTTAACGAACTTAATCCGTTCCACAATTATATTCGCTATCCGAATCGTTCGTTAACCGATAATCGATTTACCATATATGTTAATGGAAATTCGATTAATTCGTTCTGGAGATCCTAAAAATTAAGTTTAAAAAATTGTCATGTACAACAATAATTTCTTAGTAAGTTTATTTATTACAAATATGATACATACATATAGTCTTGCTTATTAATCAGTTATTTTCCTTTCTTTGGGCGTTAAAGAATATGTCCCAATGTCGGTTGTTTTTCTCTCTCCTTCAGGACTTTCAGGAAATGATTGACAGCAATGTCGTTGTGAAGATCAGCAGCCCTATTGACATCAGCTTGTTTAATGCCAGATCTCTTTTCAAATTTTGCAAACCAGCCAGTGGTAGCCTTGAATTCTAGATTTTTGGAGGACGAGCCTGGAGTTTGTTCTTTCAATTTCTCATAAATTTCTCCAGCCTTCTCTTGAATGATGGCCATTCTAGTTACATCTCTTTTCATCTCCCGTTTATTTATCCAAACTAAAAGCAAACTCTCGATTTTATTATAGATGACACTTTTTAGAGCATTTAAGATAAAAAAAAAATGCTCAATTGTCCCCGTTTTGTCTGTCTGTCATCACCCTAGATCTCAACAACCATAAGTCCTATACCCATGATGTATATATCATTTTGTAGGTCTTGGCCTGCCATGTGTGCAGCAAAAGTTCATTTTGCGATCTGACCTCTGAGGGCTGGACATCAGTTTTTTACCGTTTTTTACTATATAAGCTATATTAATAATTATGCCATTTTCATGGCCCCATTCTAGACCTTATACGTTCAATAACCCATTCATTTGGTGCGAAATACTGCAGCACGTAGTTTCACCAAGATTGACGTCACACGTGTTCTGCGCAGTAGAGTATTTATTCTTCAGCCACAATAATTTTATTTTCGAAAAACATCCTTTACAATTACACAATTGAATTCATAAACATTTCCAAAATTTACAAATATTTACTGAAAGCTAAAATACGTACCGAGGCATAACACAAAAATGCGCTAACACGTCCTGCGTCCAGAATGGAACAGGCTTAATTGCTTGTTTTTGCTTCTCAGATGTAATTTTCGTTACTCCTTTAGCGGCTTGAGTCTTCTTGATGATATCTTTTTTAGCTAGACACAGCCCCGTAGCCAGGGAGGCAGTGACCCCCCCCCCCGCTAGGTGTGGAGTGTCCCCCGCTTAAAAAGCAGGAAAAGAGGAACAAATAAAGAAAAAGTAACTAAAATGATAAGGTACCCCCTTGCTGGGTTGTATTGGTGCCCCCCTGCTTACTTTGACCTGGCTACGGGCCTGGCTAGAAAGTAGACCTGTTCAAGCCGTACTGCCTAACAACATCAGTCATTTTTGTCCACTCTCTACTTTAGTTATAATCTTTTGCTTGGTTTTTAAGGTGACCACAGTTCTTGACACTCCACTCTTTTTAGGTCCCATAATATTGTCAAATTTTCAGGGTTTTTTTTATAAGGCGTTTAGAGAAACACATACGAAAAACACATGGACGTAAACCAACTACACATGTATGGTACACTATTGACAATGTGTCGTCGCACACAACCCTACGCGTCGTATGGTGCCACCTCACTGCTAAGTAGTATGAATGATGACGTGTCAGCGCACGCGCACATCCATTTTCAGGACAAATTGAGGGCTGATGTCGGGTGTTTCGAGACGTTTTCGTAGGAATTAGTTTTTGTTCGTTATCCGAATTTTGTTCGTAGTCCGAACACAAAAATATTTCCTGAAAATGTTCGTTGTCCGATTTGTTCGCTGTCCGAACAGTTCGTTAACCGAATACCCACTGTATTTTAATAAAGGTGTATTAGTATAAATAAAAGTAATGGAAATATTAAAAAAAAAATAACGCTAAAAAACGTGACGGTCCTAAATGTCTTATATTCACAAATTTTAATTTATGTATATGTGTGTGTATTTCTGTTTTATTTTTTTTGTTAAACAAATCATTGTCCAGAAAAAAAATACCTATTCCGTTTAGAGAGTATATTTAGTGCGAATTATCGACTCCTGTTCCTGACGTCATAGAATCAATTTAAAAAGTGCCCATCTGAGCATTGTAGATATTTAACAGAAAAGTTTGATTTGGGCATTTTTTAATTAATAACCATTGCACAAAGTGGAATTCAGTCAAATCATTCCATGTAAAATATAATTACAATGTTTACTGTAAAATACAGTTGCAACAACTTGTGTAGAGTAGAATAACATTACTCGTGAACAAGTAATGTTTCAAATGGTAGCACAGCAGTTGGAACTTTTATCAGATTTGTATTGTTTGTGTTTATTTTAATGACATTAACACATAAAGTAAAATGACACAAAAACATGCGAGGCTACACACTCAGTAGCATTTTATACAAATAGAGATTACAACATACATTCAATCCACGTACTAGGAAAACGGGAAAAAGGGGAAATAATTATGAACTATAATGGTTGTCCTTTATTGACACCAATGGCTTGGGAGGGTGGGGAAGAGTGTGTGTGTGTGTGCGGGGAGGGGGGTAGGTAGGAAGGAGGGTTCAGAGAACGATTAACAGTTGTCGGCATGAGTGAGGGGAGCGGGAATAATAAAGAATCATTGACTCCATGAATGTTATTCTTTTATAACATTGACCTTATTTTTCGTTAGTCATAAATAATTCTGTATGTCCTAAAGGCTAATATGATTCTCCGATTAATGAAATACATTTGTGGTGTCTACAATATTAATACGGCGTACTTTAAATGATTTTTATTTGTCATACAGTTTACTAGTTTATATAAATTAACTCACTGGTACTATTTTCAGATATTACATCTGCCCGCAACGGGCACCGTCATCCGGATAGTTCCATATTCGATTCTCAAGGTTAAAACATGGGACAGGAGAATGGCCTATGCAGCTGCTGAAAGCCACAGTGGAGGCTTTTCCGGAACCTGTCTGTCTTGGCATTTTGTATTGGTGACTCTTCAGTGGATTTCTGGGCATATAGACGTGCATGGGGCATATAGACGTGCCTGGGCATGACCAAGCCGACTTCCTAGCGAAGACTATCAATGCCCATAAACAACTAGTGGGTGATGAAAGCAGATCACTGGAGGGCGCATGTGCTATGATCGTTGAGATTGAACGAAATCGGTGTTTCTCGAGTTGGCACCATGAGGTGACAGTGCAGAAATGTCTGGAGTTTAATGATGCGGCCGTCCAAGACCGATTCGCGGAGGGGGCAGCGAAAAGCTGAGCAGGCACTAATTTCTTACCATAGGGCTGTATGGGAATTTTCTCATTCGTAGTAACACAGCGAGTGTAATTTCATGGGCTATATGGGACGAGGCATCAGCTCACAGGTAAACTGAGAAAGTTCAAAGAGAGAGAGAGAGAGAGAGAGAGAGAGAGAGAGAGAGAGAGGAGAGAGAGACAGAGAGAGAGAGAGAGAGAGGAGAGAGAGAGACAGAGACAGAGAGAGAGAGGGAGAGAGAGACAGAGAGAGAGAGAGACAGAGAGAGAGAGAGAGAGAGAGAAATAATTTACTTTGATAACCCTGGACGACTCATTGCTTAAATTAATATTACGTCAATGGAAATGAAAGCAGTTATATGACCTTGAAATAGTAGGATTGTCATTTCTAGATTCTATGATCTGAGCCTGAATGATACAATTAGTTAACACCCGCTGAAGCTTGCAGAATTCACTTGACGTTAGTCATGAGTTTGAGATGACTTATGAGACGAGTGGGTGGGAGAATTAGGGGGGGGGGGGTAATGTTGTTGAGGTAGGTCATAAATAACATGAACTTTGTTGTGGGATGCGTTTTAAAGTTTGACCGTGTGGGGGGGGGGGGAAATTGGATACAAATGAAGAAAAAAACTCGTTAATAAAATGTGAATGAACACTATTGAACACTCTATGGCTATACAATCACTTGAAGAACGAAAAGGCATCAAATGAACTGACACATGAACAACTGTCACGATTTACTAATTTAATACAACACATGTGTGCCAATGTGTAATGAATGCATCTGTAACAATGTGTAATGAATGCATCTGTAACAATGTGTAATGAATGCATCTGTAACAATTTTAGAGAACGTAGATGTCTGGGGAAAAAAACATAGTTATAATGCCGTTTAATAAAATACTGGAAGGTTGCACTACGGCTGTTTGTAATGTAAACATACTATTGGGAGAGCAGCACAGTAATATTTATTCAACAAAAAGTTACAAAATAATAGAAAATTGCTGTTTGTGAGCTGCACTAAACTCAGTGTTTTAAGAAACGCAGTGGACTATCACTGGAATATAATGCCAGACTATCTTGTTTCAGTTAAAACAATATATTTACTTATTGTCTGATTGAACTTGCGTTAATTTCAAGATATTTAATCGATCAGCAGCTCTAATATATATATATATATATATATATATATATATATATATATGTGTGTGTGTGTGTGTGTGTGTGTGTGTCACTGGTCTACACGCACAAAAACATTAATTTCACTAAAAATTATGTTGCCATTTATTTCAAGGGTTACTGCCGCTTGTTTTCCCGCAATACTGAACACGTTGGAGGTAAACAAAAATGTATTTAACTATTTCAAGTGATGTATTAAAACTAAATGAACGATAATACTTACAAAGTTACAAGTCCATTTAGAAATGATTTAAAAAAAAAAACAACATTGATGCGAACACGCATTGTGTAAATAAGACGGTCGAACGTGCGCCCGTACGGTCTACTGTCTATGTTGGACGAGTATGTATATATATACAGATATATAAAATTACGTTTTATTAAGTGAACGTTTCTTTCTTTAAAAAAAAATAGCATATGCTACTTAATAGTGTAATGACATAGAATGTAGTGTTGTTTTAGTCCCAGGTCCTATTTTAGTTTCAGTTTTTATTTCGTTTTTTCTGTAATAATTTTAGTTTTAGTCTAGTTTTAGTTTTAGGCCCAATTTTAGTTTTCGTTTTAGTTTTCGTCGACTAAAACACCAGAGTTTTAGTTTTCGTCTTATGTATTTTAGTTTCACTTTTAGTTTTAGTCTTGTAAACACCAATAACAATTAACATCATTGTTCATGACCAATTGTTGAAACAGATTGAAGCATAATAATAGTAGTCACAGAGATGACAGCTCAGTGTACTGAAACTGCGTCATTTCACTTCATTGTCACATTATAAGTTACACTATCACATTGTTTTATGTGCCAATACCATGACTAAATTTTTGACTATGTTGTAGACTAGCAGACTTGCAGTGCATGTACAAAAAAAACAACTAAAAACGTAATAACAATAAGAAACCGAAAACGTAAGTCAAAATTAAAACAAAAGCGAAAAATAACAGAATTTCTCTCAACATTTTAAAGTTATGGTCCATTGAGTTATTAAGTAGATCTACCACCCCAATCTGTTGCATTTCGCTCACACCCTAAATACCAGGTATGTCGACAAAAGCCCCACATGTAATATAAAATGAAGACAAGTAATCCTCCTGCTCCCTTTCCGGTCGATGTAAAAACAGAAAATTTTCATTCACTAGTTTACATTATATACTGTAGTGTATTGGTGGAGGTACAACAGTGTATTGTTGAAGGCTAAAAAAAAAAACAAGTGCATAACGAGATGCTAGAAATTGTGTATCATTTTTTTTGCACATAATTTTGTATCGCATTTGGATAAAACAGCACGCGTGCAATATAGTTCGGCACGTACCATCGTTTGGGACAGAGGGGGTAAGGTGGTTGGGAAGCAATAAAGTAACGTCATCTTTGGGGGGGGGGGGGGGAGAGGCTGCTAAGTGTCAAAAATGAAATTGGGATGGGCGAGGAGGGAAAATAAAAAAAAAACGCGTTCATTATTAGGGAGCACGTGCATTCTGGCTATACTATTATTTAAAGAAAGAAAAAGGCACAAATGACGTGTGTATTTTTTTTGGGGGGGGGGGGGGTAAGTGCGGTAGTGGAGGGTAGGGTAAACAAGACCCAATTAAGCAGAATCGACTGTATCTTGTAAAACTACACTCTTTGATCTAACCGCATGGCAATTTCAAACTTTCAAAGCAAAATTTATACCGTCGGCTGTCATTTTTCTTTTTTTTTTTATCTTTTGTTGTTCTTTCTTTCATGTGTCAACATTATACCGGAAAAGACGATATATGGGGATTTTAGTTTTTATTTCGTTGGGGAGTTTTAGTTTCAGTTTTTATTCAGTCTTTTGTCTACGAGATTCAGTTTTCGTCTCGTTTTAGTCTTGCTGCTAATTTTAGTTTTAGTTTTAGTTCTCGTTGACGAAAAGTCAACATTTTCGTTAATGAAGGTTTTAGTTTTAGTTTTCGTCGACGAAAACAACACTAATGTGATGTTTTTGTTTTTTTTTTTCAATTTTGCAGTGTCATTGTATTTTTTTAGTGGCGCTGGTATATTAAACCAAATTAGTCGTACAGGTTTACTGTGTCCCTGATTTCTTTAAAAAAAAAAAGAGCCCAGCTTCTAACAGCCACAACTGAATATGCACTGAAAGGTCTGTGAAGTTGATACATTTTCCCTTGATGCAAATACAAACTTTAAGACACTAGTGAAACTGTTTTGTGGTGTCCTTTATACAATTCCACCCACACTTTAGCCAAGACTAAATTGACCAAAGGCAACTTATGCTGCTGGCATTTGAACTCTCTTATCTGGTTCACAACTTCACTGCAACGGAGCAACCAATATTTACTTCCACCTGTTCTCCAGCTTTTTTTATTTTCTCTAAAATTAATTTCCGCTTGTTTGATCTGTGAAATTTGTGTGTGAGAATAATGTAACCCGAGACTGTAATGATAATTTTATATTGGAACATTTTGATTTTGCTAAAACATCTTTTGTGATTTTCTATTTTGCTCGTTTACTCTCAGCTGACGACCTACTCTGCACTGATGCAAGTCAACAGTGGTAACCTAGAGACATACATTCAGACGTGTCCTGACCCGTGCAGTCCCTGGTAACTCACCAACATTTGTTATATGTTTGACAACATCGCAAAAATTTTTTTTTATTTGATAATTTATTTTTAATAATTTATTGACATGTTTTTACCAAATGTTGATGTTTCTTTAAACTGTTAATACTCTGACTGTATCTGTTGATGTTATTTATATTGTTGAATAATTTGGTACAATTGTGCCTTGAAGAAAATTTTCAGCTGTTACTATAAGGTCAAATGTTCACCATGTTGAGGTTGGAGATCTTTAAAAATGGCTAACTGGTGATGTTTTTTTTTTTTTAAATTATCATTTGATTTGTATCTATAATAAAGAACAGTTCAATTGTTCATTATAGAACTAAGTTTCTTTTTTAATTTTTGTGTTTTATTTTTTGTTAAAATTAATCTGATGGATATTTTTACATTTTTCTTTTTTCTTCTTTCAAGTGATGGTAGTTTGATTACTGATGATTGTTTGGTTATTGTTTTTAATTTTGTAAGAATGTCACTTAGTCATTAATTAGAAGTATGGCGTACCTGTGTTTTACTAACAACATTCCTCATGTATTTGTTGTCACTTCTTTTGTATCATTTTCCAATGCCTGGTTGTACATTTTGAGAATATTTGATATTCAAATATAGATTTTATGCATTTTTCAAAAAATGACCCTTTTAAATTTATCAAAGCAGCCCCAACACGTTTCTTTAATTCAATACAATAATGTATTAACTTAAGGCTGGAGAATTTTTTTTTAATTTTTAGAGTTACTTAAATACCTTTTATTTTTATTAACGTTTCAAAGATTAAGGCAATTAGAAGTGGAGCCATTCAGCCCAAACATTCTCAGGCAGCATATGAAATGATTCAGTCTATGTCCTTGGGATTAAAATTAATGAAACATTTGCATCGGTTTCATCTCTACGTTTATTGAACTTGTTCATTGTTGATGTCACTGCTAGAATATTTAACTACTTGATTAATCTTTTTGAAAAAAAATTTACTATAAATTTAAGTATTTTTACCAATTTTCTATCACTTTCAGAAAAAGATGTGAAAATTTCAACCAATGAACCATTTTTTTTTTACATTCTATTAGTCATTGTTTTTCAGTAAATTGACTGAATAGTGATTTCCTGATGATGGAAAAATATTTATTGTGGGTCACGTGACTGAATTTTCTCATGTTTTAAATAAATAGGCTGTGTTTCATCTCACTTGACTGTACAAGATGTGGAATAATTACTTCCCCTGTGCTACCTATATGCAATGATGATCAATTACTTCCCCTTCTCTACCATTACTAACCTCCCCATGCGCTACCTATTGTTCAATGTGTGTATCGGGTTAACTTATAATCAACTACTCCCAGAGGCGGATTGAAGGACGCACGCGTTCTTGATGCCCCGGACTTTTGAATGACCCCTCTCCCCCCAACCCCAACAGAGCCCAAATTTTAAACTTTTTTTTTATGTTTGTTTTATTTTATTTTTTTTCTGTGCCCGGGTCTCAACTGACCCAAGTCCACCTCTGACCACACCACTGTCATCTTGTTGTTGTTGTTTTTCAGCCATGACATTTGAAGAAAATTTGAAAATTTAATGATTAAAAAAAAATTTCTTCATCTGTTTTTGTCTTTGAATTTTTTTTTTCAGCTTTAAAGTCAATAATTAACATAAACATTTCTTGATGGATGGTGGCAGGCCCAAATTTGTTGTTTGTTGATCAATTGTGAAACATTACAAGAGACAAAGAGTGTCCGTGCCAATAGCAATGAATGATGCCAAACTACAATATTATAAAACATGGTGGTGTCCAATTAACCTGATCTGCCCCCCCCCCCCCCACCTTGTGGCCTCGCCTCTGTGTTAACGCAGTTGGGCCTCGAAGCCATATGAAGACACAGAGAAAATTAGGAAAAAAAAAAGGTCATATTACTAATGAAAAATACCCACAGATAGATTGACCAGGGGCGGGCAAACTTTTTTGTACCGCGGGCCGCAAAGTGTTCGTAAATTTGACCAGCCAGAAGATGGATGGTGTGTTAACGTGAACTCGTTGACAGTAAATTTAAAACTTCACGACATAAATGAGTGGCGGGCCGGGTTAAATAGTCCGGAGGGCCGCAGTGGGTCCATGGCTTTGGAGGGCCGCAGTTAGCCCATGGCTAGGTAGATGTTCATTGTGTCATTTCACTGGTTGCGGTAACTACTGTACTATGTTTCACCTTGATACTGTACATTGTGTGAGTACTGACCTGCACGACGATCAGGGCGTGTAGATGGTGCTTACTCCGGGCCCCACGAAGTTCAATGGGGGGGTCATACTTTTGGCTCTACTACCGCACTACTCCTCTTTACAGCCGGTGTAGGGTCTGGCCTGCCGTACTACTCCTCTTTACAGCCGGTGTAGGGTCTGGCCTGCCGCACTACTCCTCTTTACAGCCGGTGTAGGGTCTGGCCAGCCGCACTACTTCTCCTCACTACAGCTCAATGTAGCGCCATGGCATACCGCACTATTCCCCCTCCACTTTTCCATATCCCATGGTCTTCCCCCCCTCCACTCACTAACTCCCATGGCTTTTAAGGTCTGTCTCGACCTCGTCTGCTTATTGGTCTGTCATTGTGGTCTTTTTTTTTCCCCCTTTGGATGTTGTCTTGTATATTTCCATTAGTTCCTCTGTTACCTTCCATTCTCTCTACGCGCCCACCCTAACCCCAGTCTATTCATTTCGATTCCCGCTGCTTCATTCTATTTACCCGCCAAAACTGTTCCAAGTCGGAACCATCAAAAATCCTGCGACTGCGATTGGTTGTATGAGTCCCACTTAGGGTGACCTCTTTGACTAATGGGCAGGTCAAACTAGGCTCAGGCGGATTGAAGTACGGGCGAGTCGGGCGCGCCCACGCCCCTGGATTTTTGAGAATGCCCCCACACCCCCCTTTTTTATCGGTCTCCCCACCCCAGAATTTTTTTCTCCACCTTAGAGCGTCAACGAACTTAAGTCCGACTTTGAAACCAAAGTCATATATTTCAGTCTGACAATATTAATTAATCAAGTGCGATGTATCATTCTTTTATTTCTTCATTTTGTCTTTAAGTTAAGATGGATTGTTTTGTTTTATTGTATATTTTCTCTTACACGTTCAATCTTACGATATTTGTTTGTTTTTTGTTTGTTTGTTTGACCTCTCATGTCTATCAATGGTCACTCAGTGGTCCGTACTACAGTCAGGAGCTGGATTCCTCGATTTGGTCAGTTCCGTCACAATCGCGCGCATGGAGTTTCGGTGGTCGCCCCTTTTGGGTCCGCAAGAAGCGTACGGGGACTTGCACGCGGATCGGCTTAAACTGCGTCGCCTTATGACGTCTTCCTGTGACGTAGCGTCGTGTCTGATTGTTTCCCTTTTGAGTTGGTTTTCGACGGGGGAGCGAGAATCGTCCGTGCGATCAAGTTCATTGTTACGTCTGCGCCTCCCGGCCTCGTTTTGGACCATTTTGCGCCATTTGCTTCGCGGATTCTCAGGCGTCGAGTGTTGATCCGCGGAGTCCCGTTGGAAGGACGACCCACGGTTTCGTTCACCGCTGCCCGGCCTTGAACCTTTCGTCCTGCTCTTCTCCTTAGGAGATCTACCTCTCGTCTGCCCGTCTTCCAGTTTTCCTTTCTTCCCCTTTTCGTACACATCTGCCGTCCCTCCGTTTTGTTTCTCTGCATGGCCGGGTGAGATGTGCACGGTTTCTAGAACAGTTCTTTTTTCAACGCCGTAGGATAGGCGGTTTCTTTTAGAGCTCACGTGACCTCTCCAGCTGGCAGACGACTTCAATAAAGATGGCCGCCTAGGAAACGATCTGTGAGTCGTTTGGCGGTGAAAGTAGCCGTGCTGCCTCTCTGGGACCGGTTCTCTCGATGTCAGATCTCGGGTCACTTTCCTTTGACCGCTGCACTGAGTGTCTGAAAACGAAGACGTCTCTGGAAGCCGCAGTCTTCCATCGAGGAGTTGGTGAGACGGGGCGCCCGGATTCAAGGCGCCCGATTTCTTGTCACCGGAAAACTGTGTCTGTGTCGATTTACAGTTGACCTTCAGGTCGGGGCACTGGTCAGGCAGATATTTCACGGGGCCGACATCAGCCTCGGACGACAAGGGGCCCTTTCTATCCCCATTTTGGCAGTTGGGGGCCTTCACGCAAAGCGGATCATCCTCTCGGACGCCCGATTCTCTCGGGTGGGCCCCCTTCATGGCCGGCGCATGTCCTTGGCGAGACCTGTTGGCCCTTTGCTGGAGGATTTTCTTGGAGTTGGAAAGGACTTTCATCATGGGGACCCTTCTCCCTCTCGTCGGCGAGGGCTGGCAGTCTCCAAACTCCTGTGGAGGCGCGGGGGGAGGCGAAACGGCGGACCCTTTTTCGTTACTGATAGCCGACTTGCTATAGTTCAAGTTAATGCTGAATGAGAATGAAAAAAAAAGACTTGAGTATTAGTATTAGTATTAGTATTAGTCTTAGTATTAGTACATGTATTAGTATTACATTTAAAAAATAGATAAATAGTGCACGTGATTTCATTGGTCCGATTAACCTTTTTGTACAAAATAAAGTTCACTCATTTAACGCACAATCTTTGTTCAAGTTTAATTATATGACATACAGTCTAGTCGTGAAACGTAAGCTTTAGCCTACTAGTGTTAAATACAATAATTAGCTTTTAATTAAAAATGAGCAAAACTTCGGCATTAGTTCTTGGTTTTCATATTTCTTCCCCCACAAAACTTTTGTCGATTTAAATTGATTGCTTAGAGTTTCTTAACATTTCAAAGCAATTTCACAGCTGTTTCTGATACTTTATAACAATAGTCTACAAACCCAGGAGGCCGGATATCTGGCAAGCGCGGGCTGCAAAATCCTTTTAATTTATTATTATTATCAGAACAAAACAGATTCAAGTAGGCCTCTCGTTGGCAGGCTAGGTGATATTAACTCCCATGAGCTGTGGTTTGGTTGCCCCTGCCTGGTCTTCGCTTAATTGCTTAATTAATGTAGGCCTGCTTTGTCTTTTTTATTTCGGATTTTTATTTTTACGTCTTCATTACAAGTTTTTTAATTTACGTCTTTATTATAAGTTTCTAATATACATCTTTATAACAAGTTTCGAACAAATGCCTTGAATTTTTTGGTCACTTGTGAAAATAAATGAGTGCATAATAGAATTGAATGTTTTTACTTTGAATATTTCGTGTAAAAATGTTTTATATACATTAGGAATATGACTAACATTTCCCATTATTTTTTATCCCCCATACTGCCACAAGTGGGTATTTATCATATCTATACAAAAAATATCAATAACAACCCTCAGTAAATCGTGTCATACCCGCATTTATATTTTAACTGTAATAGTGTTCTTTGTTGTTCCATGCACCTTCAGCATTTTATTTGGCAACTATTATATGCATAATTAGTATTTGTGTCATTTCTGGATTGTCTCAGAGCAGTTCTGCCAAAATGCTCCAGCTTCCGTTACAGCAAAGAGGAATTTGGTCTTCAAATCTAGTGCATTTCCGAAAAGGCATTAAATCACCAGCATAGTACTGTTGACAGTCTTGAATCAATGAACAATTTCAAAGGAACTACATCGTGAACAGATATAAAACAATTGCTTCTAATGTAAAAAGCAGAAAAGGCCATGATCCTACAATGTTGTTTTGAAGTCCTGGAAACTATGATTTCACAGCGATGTTTAATGTAAGAGATGAGAAAGGAGAGTGGTTGTATCGAGAAGACAGAGAGTTCTATGCACTTCAGATTTCATCAAAAGGAAAAGTAAGCTATTGTAACTCAGAAGATGATTCACAAAAAGATTTTAAAGAAAAAATGAAATTACTTAAAAGGAAAGTGCCAGTCACAGAAAGCTTTACAGAACAAAGTGTTGAATCAGAAGTGTCTTTAATTTGGATACAGAAGATTCTGTGAGTAAAGAAGATTTATAAAAAATGAAAAAATTGGGTCAGACTCGCTGTTGTTCAGCTGACAAATGGAGACAATCTTCAATGGAAAAAAATAAACTATTATACTACTCTTCTCCACTATTCCGAAAAAAACTGTGCTCAATGAATAGAAATATTGTCTCTGACACAACTGCAGCAATTACTTGAAGAATAATTGGTGCAGTCACACTGTTAAGAAACACTGTATACATTGGATGATAATACCACATTCTAGATACAATATTGAAACATGTCATAAAGATCATTTGGTACATCAGTCAAATTCACCAAACATCAGCTACCTGTTTGTTTTTAACAATAACAGAATAGTATGAACAACTAAAAACATCATTTGATAATGCTGGAGCACCACTAAAGAAATCAGAACAAGAGTGCAGGCTGATGATATGGCTTTAATGTCATGCTACAGGAATTTCAAAACTAGTGGAAGGAAATTTTCAGTCACTTTCTGAAATCATTAATGCGAGAAGGAACTCAAGGCAATTTATTATTAGCCATCATTCTTTCTGATGAGTATCTGCAAACGGCTAAGGCAGCATGTGATTTCATCAGTGGTACGTGGGCTGACATCTGGTTCTCTGCCCAGTGCTTCAAAGTACTGACTTTTATAATTTATCATACGCTTGTAGTAGCATACAAAGACTTTGAAGTCATTAAAGACATTTTGGTCCAACAGATCCAAACCCTATACCAACGCAGCATTCTAATATCTGTGCAGGCGTGCAATTAAAGTGATGCAAGATTTACTTCCACTTTGCAAGTCTCTTGAAAAATTGAACATTAAATTTCTTTTAACTAATGCACAATAGAAATGTACATTGTAACAATTATCAATATTATTTTTATGTCATATTTATTTGTAATGGTGAAACCTTTATCGAGATATTTGAAGATTTTTATGTTCTAAAATAGAGGGTGAACTTTTATACCAAACAGAAATTAGCCATATTTTCTTTATTTGTGATGCGAAGCTCCACCAAATATGATATGCGGATATAGGCTTATATTTTAGTCATAACCCTAATATATATATAAATGGTTGTGTGAGAACAATTCCCTCTTTAACAAGGCCCCAAAACTGAATTGGTCCATGAGGAGGAAAGAAGGCCACCATAAAAACAGTCCATTAGTTTTTGACAGTGGTCCCCCATCCCCGGGCTGCAGACCGGTGTCAGTCCGTGGATCAAATGGTACTGGGCGTATCAGAAAAATATATAATTATTTCCTTTGTAATTGCTGTTGAGTATTTCCTTCTGCATTGTGCGACTTTCCATGGACTAGTGCTCAACCATGCCTGCGCTGAGCGGCAGTAGCATTGTAAATCAAAACAATGTAAAATATCCAACTCCCAGCCCTTCCCAGCGGATCACTGTGAAATGATCAACCATTGACCTGTCCACGACAAGAAAAGTTTGGGGACCACTGGTTTATAGGATCTAGAGATTTTATCTCTTCTTTACCAAAGAAAATCACACACTACAGGCTATAGTGGCAAACATCATTCAACGATGATATTTGATGTTTAAACAAACATCACAACGGTCTCACCAAATTTTTCATATCATCAAGCTTCATATTATTACGGACCATATTAGTGCTGCAAGTTGTCAAAAGAGACTCATTCCGTAAATTTCTTACTGACGTAGACTACAATGTATGCTAGAAGTATGTTCAACAAAAAATCAAGCAATTATACATGTATAAGACGGAAATGTATCAAAACTATAAACCCACAAATATGTTTGCTGAAAATTTATCAAAGCAATCCTATCCTAGGGTGGACTTCAGTACAGTGAGTAAATCGAGAATAACAATATTTGTGCAAATAATCTGTGGGTAACTAAGAAATAGAGAATTTAGAGTTGGGAAGCCTGTGAATTGAAACAATCTAGCCTCTATAGCATTCAAAAAAGTCTTTCTTCGTTTGCACTAGGTTTCGTTACATAAGGAGACTAAATCAGCTGTAGTGGATGAGTTGGCTTTTATTTGTGTGTTTTCTGACACGCTCATAGTGTTCCAAAGTTTGTTTCCGCTCCGCCTTTTGAATGTTGAAGCTAAATGGCGCAATTTTATGGACAGTACTGGATAGACTAGACTATATGAAGTCTAATACAGCGCTTGTGACAGTATTATTTATGACAGATTTTTAGCAAAAAAAAACTCAGAATATACGCTGTACCTGTCAAAACTAAACATATTTGGAGCCCCTGCTGCTAAACAGATATCAGTGAAGCGTTCTGTACAAAATCTACCAAACTTGACAGAATAGCCTGCGGAAACGTTATAAAAACGTTAACAAATGTAATTTAATGCAATGAACTTGCTCTTTGCAAGATGTGTAATTTAAAGCCTAACAAAGTAATTAATTCATATCCCTATTGAAAATATTAATTATAGAAAATTTATTCTATGTTTCTTTAATGGTAATCACTAGCCTAACGTCCAGTACTGGTCATTAGTTACTACATACACGTACCTAGAAATCCGTAACTTCTTGTGTTCAAATTGCTTTTGTCTAACTGAATAGCCGTTTCATATGTGACAGCTGTATTGTTTAAATTGTGAACATAGACAGAACCTGTCAATTTTTGAGATCAGATATTAAAATGCATGATAATCAAGTGATCAAGAATAATATTAGTTGGTGTTGAATTTAAAATAACAATAGCAAAGTAACGGTCTTCCGTACTGCCGTGTGAAATGAAAAAATACCAACACAAGTATAACATAGGCCTATATATTTCGGAAGGAATAATGGTTACTGTAGGTGTTAGGTTTGCTACCAATAAATTGTATTATACACTGCCTGCCATATGTTACATAGTTCTTCAAACGTATCAAAGTATTGGTTCAGATCATGTCAGGGATGACCTGTTGGTTCAATTCATGTGAGGGATGACCTGTTGGTTCAGTTCATGTGATAGATGACCTGATGGTTCAGTTCATGTGAGGATGACCTGTTGGTTCAATTCATGTGAAGGGGAGGACCCATTGGTTCAGATCATGTGAAGTAGGACTCATTGGTTCAAATCATGTTAATGAGTACCCATTGGTTCAGTTCATGTGAGGTAGGACCCATTGGTTCAGTTCATGTGATGTATGACCCATTGGTTCAGTTCATGTGATAGATGACCTGTTGGTTCAGTTCATGTGATGGAGGACCCATTGGTTCAGTTCTTGTGATAGATGACCTGTTGGTTCAGTTCATGTGAGGGATGACCTGTTGGTTCAGTTCATGTGATGTAGGACCCATTGGTTCCAGTTTATGTGATGCAGGACCCATTGGTTCAGTTCATGTGAGGTAGGACCCATTGGTTCAGTTCATGTGATGGATAACCTGTTGGTTCAGTTCATGTGATGTAGGACCCATTGGTTCAGTTCATGTGATAGATGACCTGTTGGTTCAGTTCATGTGAGGGAGGACCCATTGGTTCAGTTCATGTGATAGATGACCTGTTGGTTCAGTTCATGTGAGGGATGACCTGTTGGTTCAGTTCATGTGAGGGAGGACCCATTGGTTCAGTTCATGTGATGGGGGACCCATTGGTTCAGTTCATGTGATAGATGACCTGTTGGTTCAGTTCATGTGATGGATGACCTGTTGGTTCAGTTCATGTGATGGAGGACCCATTGGTTCATTTCATGTGATAGATGACCTGTTGGTTCAGTTCATGTGAGGGATGACCTGTTGGTTCAGTTCATGTGATGGAGGACCCATTGGTTCAGTTCATGTGATAGATGACCTGTTGGTTCCAGTTCATGTGATGGATGACCTGTTGGTTCAGTTCATGTGATGGAGGACCCATTGGTTCAGTTCATGTGATAGATGACCTGTTGGTTTCAGTTCATGTGAGGATCACCTGTTGGTTCAGTTCATGTGATGGAGGACCCATTGGTTCAGTTCATGTGATGGAGGACCCATTCGTTCAGTTCATGTGATTTACCAAATTGTAATGGAGATTTATACAATACTTTTTCAATGTATGTTATATTTATCAAATGTTGATAAAAGCTACGCATTAAAATGTAGTTAGATCCATCTATTTTTACATGAAATATGCTGCATACTCCAATAACAATACACTCGCTACAACACTTCCCAAAGACAACTAATTAGAATTTTTTTCAACGTTTACCTCGTTTTGCAATACCATAGTTATTAAAGGCTTATAGTCTCGAAACAAAACATTGTTCGTCTTGTAAAACACTCGTAAATCAAATTTTGAAAGCATTGATCAGATTATCAGATCGAATTATTGATTAAGTAGAATGATATTGTCATATTGAACTATTTTCAATTTACCTTCAAAATTGAAAACCCCAGGACACCCATTGCCATAAACTTCTGAAAATTGATAGAAAAATATTTTTTTTAAATTCGTGCAATGCACATACACATACGAACACATAGCCTAATGGTATAGACAATACCTGCACAAGCAGACAGTATATAGCACTCGTATAGGCAACGCGCACACAAATATGTAGCCTACTAGTATAGCTAATGCAAACCCAAGACATACAACACATAGCCTACTAAACATCCTACTAATAAAGTGCGAATCTTGTAGTCCGTGCGGAATTGAAGCCGTCACTATAAATACTCTATGACGTCATTTCCTGATGTTACTTTTTTTTTTTGCAGAATGGGAACGCCGTCGCTATAAATAAAAATCATCTATGACGTCATTTACCTATATTACATTTTTATTCCTACTAATAAAGCCGAATTGAACTTGCGCTGGTGCTGTATCGTGCCACAGCAACTTGCCTTTGTGCTACAGAATGGCATAATAAAGTAGTTATTTTTGTACTTTTCAGACATTTTTATAAGCTTTTTTTAATGCTTCGTTTTGATTTTAATATTGAGAGAATTAAGGGTAAAACGTAACGGGTGACATAAATTAGCACCCGTATCTGGTTTAGTTGTTAGGTTTGGTTGGTTCCGGTTGGTTAGTTTGTTTGGTAATTTGTAACGTATGAAATGTAGGTCATTTCTACACATTACGAAAGGTGGCATAAATCAGCACCTAATTAACCTAATTAATCATATTTAAAAATTCAGTTGTTAAATTGATTAGGAAGGGAGTTTCACATTACAACTGAATTTCCCCGGGCAACGCCGAATAATATTTAGTAAAAACATATTAGGTCTTTGCCATTCAAATACACATTGTCTTTAATATGTACAATGTACAACTCAGTAGCGGCCAAGTGGAGTGGGAAACAACCACAAGGCCCAGTGAGTCTCAACTGGGAAGACAACCCCAGGCCTTTCCACCTAGAGCATCGCGGCACGGTGGGGTCCGCGATGGGATACATTTTTATTTAAACCTATCATTAGAAAAATTATAAGTTTTGTTTCAGCCCATATGACACTCTTCACATATCTCAACCTAGGTTTCATGAATTGATACGTCGCCTCCTGTATACACGCTTTAAATACTTTAAAAATTGAACAAAATAAATTATGTTTTGATGGATTACTTAGCTCCAATGATGTCCCTGGCTAGGAGACGGGTGAGTCTACCCAATATTTCTAATGGGGATTCAAAGTAACACAAATTTGATTTTTGAATATTTTCTATAACTTGTTAAGTTCGGATTGTAAATATATACATAATCTAGTTTGTGGAAGTCATGCATGTAGAAACGATTTAGGAATCCGAACTGTTTCCAAAACATATAGTCGTAATGTTATAAATGTAAGCAGGGTGGGTGCCGTATAATTGACGGCAAAAATTAGTAAAAACTCTGATTCAGCGACGGATCAATCTATATTATATGTTTAAATTTTTTCAAACCTAGAACGATGGCCTGCGGGAATGAAAGTTTAGATACTTAAGTATTGTTGTATACAAAATATGGTTTGATTTAATGATGGTATGGTAGTACAGTGCTCAATGTGTGGACTAGATTCTATCTTAGTGTTGGTGTAGACGTTGTACAATCAGAGTGTTGTCAGTTCGAGGCTTTCCTTTCTAGCTAGGTTGGGTAAGCCGATTTTCGGATCGCCTTCTTTTTCAACCACACGAGGAATAAGTAATTGAAATAATGTAAATGTTTTGACTATATTTGTATTTAAAGTTGACTGCTGGAGTGACGAACACATTAGTATTTCACATTTCTGGAATGGTGGATAATTATTATTATAAAAGTTTAGTTCACAATGAGCTGAAGAATCGTAAGTCGTCTGCTATTATTTTTGTAAATCTCTGCAGTGGATGGTACAGGTTAAATAAATCAGGAACTCTTTATGTTGTTATAACTAGTACGTATTGTAGAACAAGGTGAATACAGTGCACATCATCTCTAGTGCCAATTAATCGAACTATTTCAAAAGGAATAGGTTCCTATTCTGAGGTATTACGGCATCCATAACGCCACACCCTCAGGCTACAGATAAAGTGCTAACGAGGCCCAACCATTTTTAGAGCATTTTCGAAAAATGCTCCTGTGTCCCCGTTTGTCTGTCTGTCTGTCTGTCTGTCTGTCTGTCCGTCATCACCCCTAGATCTCAACAACCATAAGTCTAGACCTGATGTATATATCATTGTGTAGGTCTTGGCCTGCCAAGAAATGACTTTTGTCCGTTTTGCGATCTGACCTCTGAGGGACGTAAAGGGGGCTTATAAGTACCGTTTTTACTATATAAGCTATATTAACAAATGAGCGCCCTATATCTCAGCAACCATAAGTCCTAGACCCATGATGTATATATCATTTTGTAGGTCTTGGCCTGCCAAATGTACGCAAGAAATGACTTTTGTCCATTTTGCGATCTGACCTCTAAGGGCCGAAAAAGGGCGTTTTAAGTACCGTTTTTGCTTATATTATAAATATAAATAATAAAAGCTAATCAAAGGGGGCGTAATCATTATTTTTTGTAACAGTTATTCAACATGATTACTTCCCTCTCTATTTATCAAAATTCATTTATTTTGTAACAGTTATTCAACATGATTACTTCCCTCTCTGTTGTCAAAATTCAACAAAATCTATGGCTGTCACCCGGGAAAAAAATACGGATTTCGTCCGGCGTAACCGAAAATGCTCCTAAAATGTCCTTTGTCCGAAACGGAAAAGACTTAAATTGCTTGTTTTTACTCACTGCATCGCATTAAAACATATTTGATTCACTTAGTTATTACACTTGAAAATATATCTGAAATTACAGTAATCATCAACAACTACATAAAATGCCTATTCCTATTTTCGGTGTTTCTGTTCATTCATTTGACACCTTGTACACATTCTGTCAATGCAAATTTAAATAATTTGAAAAAATCACACATTTTTGCGCTTTATTTGTGTTGTAACGTGGACGTTCTAACGTAAAATCGATTGGTGTTTTAATTCGACATGTTTGTTTACATATTTCAAAGGCCGTTCTGCATCGAATGAAGTTCGTAGTATTAATACCCATGCAATCAATTTTTTTCAATTGTATGGTATGAATGATGTACGTGTATTTACTTTCGTCTTTTGTCTATTTAAAATTTTAAAAAGCGAGGAATAAACGATTAGTTGTGGTAATTTTGGAATAAATCTTCATATGATTGTGTTTTACACTTCATATGATTGTGTTAATACACTTCATATGATTGTGTTTTTACACTTTAATCCATATGATTGTGTTTTACACTTTAAATCTTCATATATGAATGTATTTTTTACACTTTAAATCTTCATATGATTGTGTTTTACACTTTAAAGTTTTGTGTCTTATTGAAAGATTGCATTAATATTGATTTCGCTTCAACTTTAAAAAAAATTTTCATAACTTTTTATTGTCTTTATCTGTTTCAGGCTTTCACTGCCTGTATTGCTTGGTTAGAATTAATTAAAAGAAATTTTCCATTTATGTATTATACAGGTTTAGCGTGATATGTACCGAAGTAAAAACATTTAATGAAGAAGACGTGAAACTATTGTTGTAACTAACTTTTTTAAAAGTAGTTAAACTATCAGTTAACTAACTTTTTATCGAAAATTTAACTTTTAACTAAAACTTTTATTTTTAGTTTAATTTTTTTGAGCTAACTTTTTAATTTAAGTGAATTTTAACAAACATATTTTTGAATGAAAATTTTAAATGTTTAATAAACAATAAATAGGTAAATTAATGAACATATCAATATTATTCACATTAATCATTTTGTTTATAACGTAAACATTTTCAAAAAGGTTTATAACAATAACAACTTTTATAGTAGTTTTTAAATTTATATCTAAGAAAAAATTATTCATCGAAAAGAACCTCGGACATTTTACACCTTCAAGATGATAGAATTTGGCCCGCAACACTAAAAGTCGTTGTACGGCTGCACTACTGGAAAGTGTTGCATTGTATCTACAAAATGCAGCAGCCAATCGTGGATATGAAAGCAATGAAGAATTTTTCTGTGGAAGAGTTTCACCAAATAAGTTCGACTTTACTGACAATTTCAACTGTATTTGCTGGCTGTCGATCTTTATGCTGTAATTGTATAAATCATCTTGTACATCTGATGACAAAATTATAACACTGGGCAACAAAAAAATATTTTTTAAAATCGTCCAGGGTTTTCCAGTTGAATTAGACTAATTTTGGTGCTCTGAGTCCGAAAATGACCCTGGTTTTGCTTTCAATCAGGTCAGGATTTTTTTGCTACAAAATAAAAAAATCGTTTTTTTTGTAAAAAACCACATTTTTTGCGGATCATCAGCTGACGATATTTTCCGTTTTACTCAAGAAATAAAAAGTCAACGTGTTCAAATTCATTCAGTTTTTATTTACTCCACCAAATTTGATAAGCATAATTATCATAATATTGGTATAACAATGAGCGTTACGTGAAATAAAAGTTCAGAGTTCAAGGCATGAATCGTCGTTTCTTCGATTCCCCTGTGTAAGCAGCTGCTGGAGTTGTCTCTCTTCATCGACCAGCAGTAGTCCGCCAACATGACTGCGTCCCACCTCCCCTGGTACCTTTCCTTCATTTGGCGGATATCCTGATGGAACCTTTCTCCCTGCCCATCGCTCATCGCCCCAGGTTTCCAGGAAACTTCTCCATGTGTGAGAGCAGGAAGTGCTGATGAGTCCGGCGTGGTTTGCTGCCCTCGTGTTCCCCCTGGAAGTTGTTCGCCACCTGCAAAAACGATTTCCAGGCGGCGCACTCAAAGTGTTCATCGAGTTTTGGAACTCTGTCTCCTTTATTAGCTGCCGTATCTGTGGGCCGTCAAAAATGCCGGTCTTCAGCTTCTCAATTGTCAATTGAGGAAATGCTCGGCATATGTAGTTGAAGCACCTCCCATCTTTTCAGTGCGCGCGTAAAAAGCTGTTTCATTTGCCCAAGCTTCATATTTAGCGGTGGGATCAATATCTTCTCCCCGTCAACATGAGGTTCGTTTATGATGTTTCTCGCCCCAGGTACTAGATTCTCTCGCGCCGGACACTCTTTACATAGTGCTGGGCTCTGTCGCGACTGTCCACGCCTAAAGCATAGGTATTTCGTGAACCCGGACTGCTGACCAAGTCGAGAAAGTTCACCATCTTCAAGTCGACGCAGATGATCCATTGGTGTACTCATACTGGATTTTGTCGAGCACATACTTCACTGCCTTCATAACTACTCTTCAAGAGTTGTGAAGTGCGCAAGAGGGATTGAGGCGAACTTGTTCCCGTTGTGGAGGAGCACACACTTCAAAGAGCGCTTGCAGCTGTCAATGAAAAGTCGTAAATTTCTCGGATAGTATTGAGGGCCGCCGAGTTTATCAAGAAGTTGAAAAACCCCTGACGATTTTTTGGCTGCTGACCAGTGTAACCATCCGATTAAAAAAAAACTTCTTGGAAACGTGTTTCTAAACCATTTATAAAAAAATGTAGTTAAACTGATGATTTAACTAAACATTTTTAAAAAAAGTTAAACTTTTTTATTTCACTTTTAAAAAGAGTTTAACTGAAAAGTTAGTTACATTTTAGTTAAAATTTTGTAACTTTTGCCCATCACTGGAAAAGGGGTTTTGTGTTTTAAAGGATTGCCTATAATTTTAAATTGTGGGAGTAGGCCTAGTCGACGGAGCTAAGCAATGAAAATCTGCCTCAAAACATCCAGTGTTACCAAAATAGTGTGTATATTGAAATTCGCTACATTTGGACTACTTTCTGCAATACGTTTACAATACAAAAGACTATTTCGTCATTACTTTTATCTATTTCAGCAGGACTAGTGTGCACATTACATGTAGCAGATATTCTGGCCAATAACCGTAAACATTTTTGTAACGTATGTTGTGGTACACATTAAACACTTTAATGTCATTCCTTGTTTATCTTTACAAGAAGCGACATATATTCAATCTTTTGTACCTATATCTCACGTCAGTCAAAGAAAATTAGTGCGAATATTTAGAGGCTATTTTGCCCTTTCTATATCATTCTACATTCGTTCAATAACCGCTTGATATCAACCAAAGCTAATGAAGACACACATATACCTTACCTCATCCATATCAGCAGAGAAGCCATAGGACGCCAGTCTGTCCAATAGAAAAGGAAGAAGTTTGAAATCTCTTGACATATTTTCGTTTAGGTTGAGAATCATAAAATGGGGCCAAATATGTGTTCTCGATCTCTCATCTTTTTTTATCTGCTGTAAATTTTGATTAGTTACATTCAAAATTTAAAACATGTATAGAGATGATTTGAAGAGATAGTTTACATGCTACATAGATAAATGTTGTAACTTTGATGCAACATTGTTAAACAACTTGAAATAGTATGACACGAATGTAACAAAGTACATACATCTAAAAGCACAATGAAAAGAGATGAATGAGAACTAGACGGCTTCGTAGTGGGGGATCTAGAGGTGAAAACAAGCTCTATAGGCCCAGTAATGACGAGCTCTATAGGCCCAGTAATGACATGCCCTATAGGCCGAGTAATGACATGCTCTATAGGCCCAGTAATGAAATGCACTATAGGCCCAGTAATGACAGGCTCTATAGGCCCAGTAATGAAAGGCTCTAAAGGCCCAGTAATGACAGGCTCTATAGGCCCAGTAATGAAAGGAGGCTCTATAGGCCCAGTAATGACCGGCTCTATAGGCCCAGTAATGACCTGCTCTATAGGCCCAGTAATGACCTGCTCTATAGGCAAAGTAATGACAGGCTCTATAGGCCCAGTAATGACCTGCTCTATAGGCCCAGTAATGACAGGCTCTATAGGCCCAGTAATGACCGGCTCTATAGGCCCAGTAATGACCTGCTCTATAGGCCCAGTAATGACAGGCTCTATAGGCCCAGTATTGACAGGCTCTATAGGGCCAGTAATGACATGCTCTATAGGGCCAGTAATGACAGGCTCTATAGGCCCAGTAATGACAGGCTCTATAGGCCCAGCAATGACAGGCTCTCTATAGGCCCAGTAATGACATGCCCTATAGGCCGAGTAATGACATGCTCTATAGGCCCAGTAATGAAATGCACTATAGGCCCAGTAATGACAGGCTCTATAGGCCCAGTAATGAAAGGCTCTAAAGGCCCAGTAATGACAGGCTCTATGACCCAGTAATGAGAGGCTCTATAGGCCCAGTAATGACCGGCTCTATAGGCCCAGTAATGACCTGCTCTAGGCCCAGTAATGACCTGCTCTATAGGCAAAGTAATGACAGGCTCTATAGGCCCAGTAATGACCTGCTCTATAGGCCCAGTAATGACAGGCTCTATAGGCCCAAGTAATGACCCATTATAGGCCCAGTAATGACCTGCTCTATAGGCCCAGTAATGACAGGCTCTATAGGCCCCAGTAGCGGCTGACTCTATAGGGCCAGTAATGACATGCTCTATAGGGCCAGTAATGACAGGCTCTATAGGCCCAGTAATGACAGGCTCTATAGGCCCAGCAATGACAGGCTCTATATGCCCAGTAATGACAGGCTCCTATAGGCCCAGTAATGACATGCTCTATAGTCCCAGTAATGACCGGCTCTATAGGCCCAGTAAAGACCTGCTCTATAGGCCCAGTAATGACATGCTCTATAGGCCCAGTAATGACAGGCTCTATAGGCCCAGTAATGACATGCTCTATAGGCCCAGAAATGACATGCTCTATAGACCCAGTAATGACAGGTTCTTTAGGCCCAGTAATGACAGGCTCATAGGCCCAGTAATGACCGGCTCTATAAGGCTAGTAATGACCGGCTCTATAGGCCCAGTAATGACAGGCTCTATAAGCCCAGTAATGACAGGCTCTATAGGCCCAGTAATGACATGCTCTATAGGCCCAGTAATGACATGCTCTATAGGCCCAGTAATGACAGGTTCTATAGGCCCAGTAATGACATGCTCTATAGGCCCAGTAATGACAGGCTCTATAGGCCCAGTAATGACATGCTCTATATGCCCAGTAATGACAGGCTCTATAGGCCCAGTAATGACCGGCTCTATAGGCCCAGTAAGACAGGCTCTGTTGTGGCCCAGTAATGACGAGCTCTGTTGTTGAAAGTAATGACAGGCTCTGTTGTTGACCAAGTAAGTACAGTCTATGTTGTTGGCCCAGTAAGGACAGGCTCTGTTGTTGGCCCAGTAATGACAGGCTCTGTTGTTGACCCAGTAAGGACAGTCTCTGTTGACCCAGTAAGGACAGTCTCTGTTGTTGACCCAGTAAGGACAGTCTCTGTTGTTGACCCAGTAAGGACAGACTGTTATTGACCCAGTAAGGACAGTCTCTGTTGTTGACCCAGTAAGGACAGACTCTGATAGGTAGAGGTTAAGCTAGCAAATCAGTTTCTCATTAAAAACTATAAATGATAGGTAGTTCATTGAAGACTAGAACAAGCAAGTAGTTCATTGAAGACTAGAACTAGCAGGTAGTTCATTGAAGACTACAACTAGCAGGTAGTTCATTGAAGACTAGAACTAGCAGGTTGTTCATTGAATATTAGAACTAGCAGGTAGTTCATTGAAGACTAGAACTAGCAGGATGTTCATTGAGAAACTCAAATTGTTTAGATGGAGAATCATCTTTCTGTCTACAACGTTAGCATACCAGGTAAATCATTCAATGAAAATCTTACAAAGCAATTCATACAAGGTAAATAATACAATGAAAACCATACAATGTAAAACATATGATGAAAGATCTTAAATGTAAAACATAAATAATATAATTAAAACATAAAATGTAAATCATACAATGCAGATCATACAATGTAAATGATACATTCTGTTAAAAATGTTAAGTAACTCAATCAGCTATTTGGTATCTATATTATTTTCAAATGGTATTCGTCAGCATTTGTATATATTAAAGTAAGTGAAGAAATAATGCATTGAACTTACATTGTCATTTATGTATAGAGCACATCTGTCTACTTACATTGTAAGGTAGTATAGATCACATCTGTCCCTTACACTGTCAAGTCTGTATAGAACACACCTGTCTACTTACACTGTCAAGTCTGTATAGAGCACATCTGTCTACTTACATTGTCAAGTCTGTATAGAACACATCGTCCAACCTTATATTGTCAGTTAAATATAGAACACGTTTGCCCTACTTACACATTGCAGGTCAATATAGAACATATCTGCCAACTTACATTGTCAGGTCTGCATATAGAACACATCTTCCTAGTTGATATGTGTAATAATTAGAGGTTACGTTATCCGTATCCTTCCAACGAGGGCTACACACCTGTTAAAGAAATAAACATTTAGATAAATAACAGTCTAAACCACAGGGCTGTACACACTTTTCACCCTAGACCAGTTGTCCCCAACCCCTGGTCGGCTGACCGGTCCGTGGCGAGAAAAAGGTTGGGGGGGGGGCACTGCCCCACAGACATTTTGTTTGTATTTTTAGTCTAGTGAAATTCCTAAATTCATATACATTATTGTATTTTTTTTACTTAACAGAATGAAGTGAACATTGTTATTGAATATCTGGAGTTTATATTTTATTGACAGGAAGACCCACATAGGCCTCAGGGAGACGAGCATGTCTCGCCTTTCATATTCTGCTTTGACATCTTCGTCTGGTCCTCCTATGACAGAACTGATGCTTCTGGGCAATAGACACACGCCATCTGCAAAATCTAGGTCATCTAAGCATTGAATCCTTAACCACATACACAGTGCTTTTTATGTGCCGGTATGCACCGGTACGGCGTACCGGAACCTTTTTCAATGTGGGGAAAATTTTTTATACTTTTCTTGTATTTTAGCATTTATTATTAATTTATTATATTATTAATTTGTTTGGCAATCCACCACTGAGTACCGGCACCTATTTTTTTTATTACAAAAAAAAAAAGAAGAGGTATAATTAATTATGGCACTGATTATTAAGCATTAGCACATATGTCTGAGTTAGTTATTGGGACCAATTTTTGACATGTATCAATCACGTCAACTGATGCGAGTTTTTAATCAGCAACAATGCCAAACAAGTGTTTTTCTCGTACCATAGGTTCCGAGATAATAACGTATTTCAACCCCTCTCCCCTCTATCCCTGTCGTATTTTACTACACTTTGCCCCCATTTTGTCTTAATTGTTACCCAACCCTCCACTACAATGCCTACCCCTTCACTTCCCATCTCAAAACAAAATACACACGTCATTTCTATCTCATATGTGCCTTTTCCTTCATAAAATAATAGTATAGCCAGAAAGTACTTGCTCACTTATTATTAACGCGTTTTTTTATTCCCACCTTTCCCACCCTGTTAGATTTTTGACACATAGCAGCTTCTCTCCCCACAAAGATGACGTTACTTATAGCTTACCCAACCACCGTACCCCCTCTGTCCCATTTTTCCAAATCATGGCACCTGTCAATCAAACTAGGAGCACGCTACTGCAGATGTTCACTAATGGTATCATTGATGGTCATAATTAAATTAAGAAATGACACTCCTATTGTTTCAAAGGCCATTTGGCTGCTATGATTTTATGTCAACGTGACAGTTTCTGTGTTCGGGGATTTTTTTTTTTTGCTTTTTTTTTAATCTTGTCTGATCTGGTTATGGTTATAGAATTGGGTTAATTACTGATTACTGAAATGACAACATTTGGCTAAAATTTAACGCATTTTGATGTTAGCGTTAAAAATGTAGTCGCATATTTTTAACGCATTAATTACGCGCTTTAAATGCTGTTAAAAAACAGCCCTATATAAAATATTAAATTTAGCTCCAGTGTCACAATAATTCACAAAGCCACAACCACTGTCTCGTATACAGTCTAGGCCTTGATTGACAGGTGCCATGCATATGAAACTATTAAAGCGATAAAAAATTTGCGGAAAAAATGATGATACAAAATTTCTAGAACCTCGTTATTTTGATCTAATTATAACCTGGCTCATGATACACTTAATTTTTGTTTTACCTTCAAGTTGACTTCAACAATACACTACAGTATATAATGTAAACTAGTGAATGAAATTTTTTCTCTTTTTTACATCGACCGGGAATAGAGCAGGAAGTTTACTTGTCGTAGGGCTATAAAACAAATACATCTTCATGTATATTACAAGTGGGGATTTGTCGACATACCTGGGGTGAGTGTGTGTGTGTGTGCGGATTGCGACAGGGTGGGGAGTCGTCTACTTAATAAGTGAACAAACCTATAAACTTCAAATTTGTTGAGTGAAATACTGTTATCGATTTCTTGAACATTCAGTATTTTGGTCAAATTAACGCATTTAGGTGTTGCGTTAAAAATTTTAATCGCAAACTTTTTTGAGGCGTTAATCGCAAATTAACACCCAGTTTAATCAGCAGCCCTAATATATATATATATATATATATATATATATATATATATATATATATATATATATATATATATATATTTTGTTTAAATTCTAAATTGTTCATATTTTATGCATTTGAATTTTTGAGAATGAGGTTGGCATTTTCAGGGTCCACTTAAAGCTTGTTACGCCACTGAATTACATTGACGAGATGTCAAACTTAGGCCACATTATAGGACGCTTTGATCCAAGGTAAGTGATAATTACTTTATGGGGTCAATACATTACTGAGAAGTAATCCCATTGACCAAACGTCCAACTACAATGTTATTTCTTCTGGCTTTGCTTGAATTTGAACACTTAACGTGCACCACATATTAGGAGACAACATCACTACCACCTAAAAAATCGCAGTCTAGGGTCTAGGCCGACTAGAAGTAAATCTTTTAACTTACCAGCAAATTCTGATCCTTGACCACAACTGTTGATCCAAACCTTCCTCATACTGTCCATTGACCAGCACTGTACAATGGATTAAAGTAAACTTGATTTTAACAGCGGTCAAGCTGCTTAACACAATTACAATATAGTAGTAAAAGACCACCCGGACCTCAGCAAGTTAATGTTATTGTCATTGATGTTCTAATTTCAGTTTCATGTTTCTATCTTGGAGATAATCGGATATACAACAGATAAGTCAACAATGTAAAACAAAATATATTATTCTTGAGTCCAAATAAATATATATTACTGTGTATACGTGTGTTCTATTTGGTGAGTACTTTTCACCTTCTTTGCTGCTAACTCTCAGTATTTTATCATTTCAATAGTGGACAAATGCATTAAAGTGTCCGTGCACTTATTAAATGATAAAAGATTAAACTTCATCCACTGCTAACGACGACAGCTAAATGTATGCGACATAAGTAAAAAAACAACATAAAGTGCTATAGCAATGCTGTCGTATAAATAGATCCCCGATTTTTTCTACTGTTGTATAAGATGCTGTAGTTAAAGTTAAAATAATGATCAGGATGGGTGGTCGTGCGGTGTAGAGCCCTCGACTGTCGACCGGAGGGTCTCGGGTTCGAATCTCAGTAAGAACCTTGCGGGATTTCTTCAGGTCCCTGGTGATAGTCCCCAAGTCCACCCAGCGATAAATGGGTACCTGACTTTAAGTTGGGGGAGTAAAGGCGGCTGGGCGCTGTGCTAACCACACGGCCTTCATATGCCGAGGTTATAGAAACAGATGAATTCTACACTTCATCTGTCCCGAATCCTTTTACGTTGTATAGTTAGTTGCATGTTGTGCGGTAGCTTAAGTATTGATCACAATCTCTTACGTTGTATAGTTGCATGTTGTGCTATAGTTTAAGTATTGATCACAATCCCTTACGTTGTATAGTTGCATGTTGTGCTGTAGTTTAAGTATTGATCTACAATCCCTTACGTTGTATAGTTGCATGTTGTGCTGTAGTTTAAGTATTGATCCGCAATCTCTTACGTTGTATGGTGCATGTTGTGCTATAGTTTAAGTATTGATCACAATCCCTTACGTTGTATAGTTGCATGTTATGCTGTAGTTTAAATAGATCCCAGATTTTCTATCGTTGTATAAGGTGCTGTAGTTTAAGTATTAATGTTGTATAGTTCATATGTTTTGTTGTAATATGAGCAATGAACACAAAACCAAATGTTGCATAATTGTATGTTGTTTTATAACTTAAGCCACATGTTGTGTCCTATCCTACTTGTATGTTATGTTGTAATTAAAGAAATAAAAACAATCACATATGCCATATCTACGATGTATGTTGTGATGTAAAGGATTATGAATACAATCTCATATGTTGTAAAGTTATTGTTTAATAAATCCACAAAATGCATTCACTAGCCTACAATGTATTTTATAAAATAGATAAACCTATACCAATCTAACATCTTAGATTATTCTTTTTACTTAGACTAAAACAACACTCACACAATATAATTTAGTACTGTTCTTTACAATAAAACAATGTGAACATATTTGAACTAAAACTAGAAATCAATTTAGCCAAAACAATTAAATGTAAAATAGCTTTACTATATTTCATAAATATAAATTAAACCACCAACCAACCTATATCACTTGCATTATAAAGTTTATCTCGTTTTGGAGATCCTCCATCTAGAATATTCTGATACTTGTAGACTACACCTAATTTGTTGACGTCATTGATATCTGTCAGAGGGGCACCAACAAACGCTCTGTGAATACATTTTCTCACGTTAATCTGTATTTCAAAGAATATTTTATGAACTTAATAATTTTCTGTTCAAAATCTTTATCGTGAGTTCCGGCGTTGATTTACATTGTTGACGTAAAAATTTTTTGAATTTTATAGAATTCTGATTATTGCAATTACTTCAATTGCTTTTTAAAATGTAAGAAATAAATCTTTTGCTATATCACAATGATGATGTATCAGTTACAGGGACTCCACAAACTAGATTTTCATTTTTTTTTCGCCACCATCTTACCGCACATGATTACATTAACATCTTTCAATCGAAACAAGCACGTTGGAAAAAAATCATTCGAAAATCAAATAGTTGATGTCTTGAGTATCCATGTGAAGTATTGGGCAGTCACTTCCGTCACATGACTAGGTTAATTGAAAGGGTCTTTCAAAAATAAAACACGATGAATTTGGATACTATTTTTAAAAGTAACTAAAGAGAGTGGGGCCTTGGATGATATTATTGTTGGGTCAAAGTTGACTGTTATATCCTGGGCCTGAAACAGACGTTTTGTTTTTCGACCTTAGGTTACTAAAAAAAAAAATCTCGAAGCAGGGACTCGGACGTTTTCCTAACATGCCAATCACTAAGGCCGCTACTGGGATGCCGATCACTAAGGCCGCTGCTGGGATGCCAATCACTAAGGCCGCTACTGGGATGCCAATCAATAAGGCCGCTACTGGGTTGCCAATCACTAAGGCCGCTACTGGGATATATATATATATATATATATATATATATATATATATATATATATTATTAGGATCATCCAGTGTTTGAATGATAAGTAAGGCAAGGTTTTTTGTATATTTAAATAAGTAAATCAGCAAAATAAAGATTGAATCGAGCATCGAAAAATGTTTCTAAAGGAACGCCAGTACATTCATTACATAGAGAAATATTACAAACGGCAGATATGGCATGGCGGCTGGATAACAAAGTTGATATTGAACTCGACTCACACACTAAAGGTTATAGTTCAATCACTTCGTAGGGAAATACTATAAATGATACTATAAATGGTATATATAGCATCAGCGCCGTCGGAAATTACCAATAGCAAAACACAGAAATAACACGCCAGATGTTTGAATTTTAAAGCATGCTCTTAGTCATTATAGTTTAGTTACCAATTGGGTCGACTTTTAATGATAACGTATTTTGAAGGGTCTATCAATCTATCTTTCTAGTCTATATTTCTCTTCATCGTCTATCAATCTAGTCTATCTATCTAGTCTATCTATCTAGTCTATTTATATAGTCTATCATCCTCTCTATCTAGACTATCTATCTAGTCTATCTCTCTATCTATCTATCTCATCTATCTATCTGCTTACCCGTCTGTCTGTCTATCTATCTATCAATCTGTTTGTCTGTCCGTCTGCCTGGCTGTCTATATTTCTGCTTGTCAGTCTATTGTCTTATTTCTGTATTTTGAATAGAATGATTTATAATACTTACTCTAATGCATTATTATCATTTTTATACAGTGCAGCACTAAAACCAAATCCATTGCTGTTAGGATCAGTCAATTCACGAATATTTTTAACGTTCACATTAAATGCGCTGATCTCAAAAACATAAATAAACAGCTGAATATAAACATTAAAGCTTAAACAATGTAATTCATGTTTTATAGACTTCATCTTTCTTAGTGTCACTGATCAGTTTGACAGAAAAGGACAGAAAAATGTTAACAATATACAAGGGCTATGAGCAGCGTGTGGTGGTCAGTCAGCTGTTGGTGTGGTTTACATAACAAACAGGACGAAGAACTCTTGAGTGGTAGATGGGAGAGTGGTCTATTTGAAAAGGATGATAAAATACAGTGAGTTGGTTTTTTTTTGTAAAAGCAAAAATAATTACTTTGCCGCCTAGGTGCGGCCCTGCATGATACCATCACAAGGGTGCTAGCATCACAATCATAAGGGTTGTACCATCATATGATGATACCATCATAAGGATGATACTATTCAATGATGATACAATCATAAGGAAGATATCATCATAAAGATGATACCATCAGAAGGATAGTATTATCATAAAGATAATATCATCACCAACATAAGGATGATACCATCACAATAATGATACTATCATAATTATAATATTATTATAAGAATAATATCATCACCATCATAAGGGTTGCACCATCATAAGGGTGAAACAATCATAAGGATGAACCATCAAAAGGATATAATGATACATAGCATCATAATGATGACACCATAATAAAGATAATACCACAATAAGAATGAAACCATAAAATGATACCATCATAAGGATGACACAAACTTTGGACGATAACATCAGCATCATAAGGGTGATTCCATCACCATCTTAATAACGACTCCATAACTATCATAAAAAATAGACCACCCCCATCATAGGTACGAACCCCGTCATAGGAATAATATCATTCTAAAGTTAGACCGTCATGAAGGTACAAGTGATATCACAGGAATAGTGATCCATAAAAGATCTCTTTCATAAGTGTGATTAGGCCTGCCAGCCGAATTTTTTTGAAAGTTTCGGCTGAATGACATAATTTTTCGGCTGATAGCCGGCGTAGCCTAATTAGACCATAAATTGAGTAAATTGACATTTGCGGCTGATTTTCGGCTGATTTTTGGCAGATTACGAAATATTTGACTAAAATTCGGCTGACGCCTAGACAATATTGAATTGATAAAACTTCAGCAATAAAACAATTGTACAATGCTTGGGGAAAAGTTTCATTGACAAAACAACAGAAATAAACAGTTGTATCATCATCATCTTTTCAAGTCAACTATAGACTGAATCATCATCAATGTTGAATTCCAACTCGTTGGACATGATGCCTTCACTGACTTATGATTGTGTCTATGACTATCATTGATGGCGTTAGTGCTGCTCTCAGAGGCATCCATTATTGATGCACTGAGCTGATCATCTACAAGAAGCAATATACACACTGAAGACATGCATTCTTTCAGGATCTTATCATTTTCTTTATCCTCTGCGAATGCTGTATCGTCTTCTATAATTGCGGTCTTGAATTTCTTCATTTTTATTGATGCTGTCGGTAGTATTAAGGTGCAATACGTGTGCTGTAAAGTGTCTTAAAAGTTAACTAAAAGCTTTGAAGTCTTTATCATAATTGCAGCACCATCATGGCAGCTAATATTTTGATCAACAGAAACGCTTTTCAAGACAGAACTGATATGGTCAGCAAGGTCATGTGCAACAAGATTACGTACTGCGACAGTCAATATAACGGCGAACGAAATACGGCGGCTAATGAGGCGCGCCGCATATTTTTCGGCGGATTTACGGCGGACGAGGTCGGCGGCGTAGCCGGCGCTCTGGCTTTTCGGCTGGGGGTCTAAGTGTGATAACAGAAGGTTGATGTCATTTAAATAATGAAACGTACATATGTGGGTCTCTTAAGAATGAGATCCTAGCCCAATGGAGTCGGCTTTATTGTGATCTATTATATTTCACTATCACAGCCGAGGCTGTTGTGTCAATGAGTGGAACATAAGTGAGTTGAGTCACTCAATCCCGTGTATTCAAGAAAGGCAGGGTTGTTAATATTGCAATATTGTATTGGTATTGGCAGTATTGCCCATACTTTTTTAAGTTATGGTACGATATTGCAATACTTCTTGAAATTTGATATTGGTATTGCCAATAATTATTTTTGATATTGGTATTGATTTTTAACCAATACTTAAAGCAATATTCAATAAGTTCTCTACAACATTGGTTGTGAATAAAGCTGAATATAATATTTTTTCTTTGGTTTCGCCATCTTGCGAGTGACATTGACAAGCAATTATTGAATGGGAATGAGTAATGAATGATAATAGAAATCATATATGATATCTGTGGCAATGAGTATTGACCGAGTAGAGTACTCTAAGTAAATTGATTTCTATGGAATTAGTTATTCTGTCCAAGCTTTTCCGGTTGCATTAAATAATTTTCTTGACTGTTTATTGTTATTTGCAAAGTATCGTCAGGCAGATCACTTGGTATTCTTTTTGGTAACACCTGGTGAAAGCCGATGGAATTCAATGTATGATGCTGTCACCAGAGTTTACAACATTCTCTGTGTAAGTGACATGGAAGTTGTTGACAAACTTTGTGATGAACTTGATATCAAAAGACTACAGCCTGTACAGAAAACATTTGTTAAAGAGTATGTTGCTGTTATGAAGCCTGCTTGCTGTAGACTAGATATTTTGCAGTATTGAAACTAAAAAGACATTGGACTTGGTTTCCTTTTACCAACACTTGTCGTGATGAAGGCTCAGTTAAAAGTGTTTCTTGATCAAGGAAAGAATGACCGGCTCGTAGTTTGTTCTCCATTAGCTTCATGTCTTTTATTGCCATCGATAGAAGATTTGCAAACATGTTTGACAGCATTAATGCTCAGCTGGCATCCGTTGTACATCCCAAATTTAAGTTGGACTGGATGGATGATTTGCAGCGTTCCGCATCTTATTGAAGTACTGAAGAGACGCGTTTCACAATCACTGATGTGAATCAAGAAATTAATAATTACTTGGCAGACACCTCAGACAGCATTGCATCATTAGATACTATCACATATCCGTAAATATAAATATACCTGAATACAGAACTTCCTTCAAGTGCTGCTGTTGAAAGGCTCTTTTCATTAGGACAGCGGTCGAGACAAAGGTAATTTTACCCCGTTTGGGCTAAAATGAAATTTTGAGGGTAAAAATGAAACTTTTGTGAGTAAAAAGTATATATTTTAATTTGCTGTGGGGTAATATCAACTTACAAAAAAATATTTTGAGGTGTATCAACTTACAAAAATGTTTGGGGTAATGATTAAAGTTCCCCTGACCATGCATTAGGAGGACGAGTATTTTCCCCTCTTCGTTCACGACTGAGCAGTGCGCATTGAAATGGTTACTTTTCTTCGCCTGGCTAAGTGGTAACTGCCAGTTAGGTGGCGTTACCCTGTGAACTCTACTGGAATTCATCGTTAGTTTTCCAGATGTAATGCAATCCACTGACTCGGTCTGACTGCTTTTACTATAGTGTGATGTTTAACTGTTTAAATGTATCATTTGCTTTTCTATTACAGTCATTTGCTTCATCCATCCATCCATCCTTCATTCATTCATTCATTCATTCACAATATGTGTACAGCATACACATTAAAATTCTTGTTGCTAAAGGACGTTAGTGTACCATTGCCCCAATAGTAGTTTATTATGTTTTCAAAGACTTTTGGATCTTTGAGGAAACTGATGAAGCAAGGGTTAACTATTGAATGTCAAAGACTTTTGGATGCTTTTAGGGAAACTCATGAAGCAAGTGTTAACTATTGAACAAAATTTGGTTAAAAATACATCATCTTAATCAGCCAAAAATATTTGTTATCGTTTATCGATGTAAGTGATATAGAGCAATGAATTACACGTATTTGCGTTTTATTCATCAGATAGCCCAAATATTGAGTATTGGTATTGGCAATAATAAGTAAATATTGGTATTGGTATTGGAATACTGATTTTAAAATTGTATTGGTATTGTATTGCAATACTGGTTTAAATTGTATTGGTATTAATTATTGCCAATAATTTTATTTAGTATTAACAACCCTGAAGAAGGTGATAATGGTGATACTGCCAGAAATGTCCTTAGCTTTAAAATAGTTATACTGTAGTAAAGGTGTTCTCATTAAAAGAATGTCATCATAGAGATTATGACACCGGTTATTATGTGATGAAAATCCCCCCCACCCATCCGTTTAGACAAAAAAAGGCTGTTTAGAGGAGATACGGATATATTTTAGTCAATAATGCTGCCCTATGTGGGAACCATACATATGCCCACGGTGCTAGCTATGTCGCCCTATACATAGGCCCACAATGCTGCCTATGTGTTGCCCCATACATAGAGGCCCACAATGCTGCCCTATGTGTAGCCCCATACATATGCTCACAATGCTGTCCTATGTGTTGCCTTCCATACATATGCCCACAACCTGCCCTATGTGTTGCGCCATACATATGCCCACAATGCTGCCCTATGTGTTGCCCCATACATATGCCCACAATGCTGTCCTATGTGTTGCCCCCTACACTTAGGCCCCACAATGCTCCCCTATGTGTTGCCCCATGCATATGCCCAAAATGCTGCCCTTTTTGAAAATTAGGAGCCCATAGTGGCTCGTTGTTAAAAAATTGCCCACCCCTGTTCTAAAACGAATAAATGGGATATACAATCATTCCATTGGTAACTAGGTGCGTTTGTTTTCAGCTGCTCGTTTTTTCGTCGATATTTTAGACGTTTTTCACTGTTGAATAGACATTGAGTGTTTTACCTTAAAAATGAAAACCAAGATTGTCTTGTCATCGTCGTCGTCGTCGTCGGCATCCGTCCGTCTCGAGAGACGATGGTGTAGCTAAGTTGAGTCTACAAAACACCGCCGGGAATGACTGTGCAGTCCGACTCGGGAGTGGCAATCCCTGCCGCACTTGTCACACTTGAAAATAGTTGGTTGTTGTAGTTGTTGTTGTAGCTGTTCTTTTTTCCGTTTCCGTCTTGTTCTTTTCAGGGCAGCATTATCCTGTCGCTCAGCCTCTGCGCGCAATGAACCCTGCCGGACGGCGACCTCCAGGACTGGCGATCGTGCAGCAAACTCTCCCAGGAGTTGGGGTTAATGGGCACTGTTTATATCCTTTTTGCAGGTGTCTTTATAGCGCATTTTAGGTCGCCCTGTTTCCTCTGGCCGGTAACTAGCTCGCCATAGAGAAAGGTCCTTCGAGATGCGGCCTGCGTCCATTCTTTTGACATGACCGAGCCATCAGAGGCGTCTCTCGCTGAGAACTGCAAACAAGCTGCTCATGTTGGCCCTCTCCAGCACCCCAGTGTTGGGGATCTTGTCTTGCCACTTTATCTGCAGTATACGTCGCAGGCACCTCATGTGGAAATTGTTTAGCTTCCTTTCGTGCCTCGCGTAAGTGGTCCACGTCTCGCATCCATAGGGGGAGGGTACTAAGTATGCAGGCCTGGTAGACGCGCAATCTGGTATTTTCGGTGGGCTGGGGTTTCCACACGTTGCTTTAGTCTCGCCATGACTGTGGCTGCCCTAGCGATTCTGCAATCGATCTCGGGTCTATGGATAGCAAGCTGAATGAATTGGGCCCGAGGTAAGTGAAGTTCTCGACGACCTCTAGGGTGTGCCCATCGATGTCAATGCTTGGGGTGTATCCTGTAGCCTGTGCCATGACATTCGTCTTTTTCAGGCTGATAGTCAGTCCAAACTCCTTACATGCATGGGAGAGGCGGGTGACAAGCTGCTGCAGTCCGTCTTCAGTGTGTGATGTCAAGGCTGCGTCATCAGCAAAGAGCAGCTCGCGGATTAGGACCTTTGTGACTTTGGTCTTTGCACGGAGGCGGGCTATGTTATAAAGCTTGCCATCGGACCTTGTATGGATGTAAACACCCTCGCTGCAATCCTTGAAGGCGTATTGGAGGAGCATGGAAAGAAAATGCCGAAGAGTGTAGGTGCAAGGACGCAGCCCTGTTTTGCTCGCTGCTGACTGGGAAGGCCTCGGAGTTGCGCCGTTGTAGCAAACGCCGTGCTCTGCATGTTGTCGTGGAAGGACATGACCACTGCAAGCAGGTGTGGGGGAGCAGCCAATCTTTTGCAGCAAGCTGAAGAGTCCGCTTCGACTTACTAGATCAAACGCCTTTGTGAGGTCGACGAAAGCGATGTAGAGTGGCACCTGCTGTTCCTGACCAACTTCTATTGAAGTTGACGTAGTGAAGATCATGTCCACCGTTGATCGGCCAGCCCTGAAGCCACACTTTGACTCTGGGTAGACTCGGGAGGCGGTTTAGAGCGGTTTGTCATAAAGAACGACAAAAAAAAAATGTTGAATGTGTCATAGATTACTTAAGGAAATAAATTGTGTGTAATAAATAATACACAAAGAATAGCATATTTCTTGGTGTCGGTATATTAACGTGAAACACATCTTTGTCAGTGTTTGATGTTAGGTGATGTATGTCACAGTTCTGTTTCATTTATAAGGGAAACATATATACACACACCAGCAAAGTAATTGCTTTGCAGTGGTAATACTGACTTAACACAAGAATAATATCGATGACAGCTGATTTAATCCTGATTGGTAGACCCTACACTTTCCAGTATGCCATTTAAACTGCTAAATGCTGATTTGGTGATTATTGTTTTAGTGAGTGAGAGCTTTGCCTACATTACCTTATATATATATATATATATATATATATATATATATATATATATAGAGAGAGAGAGAGAGAAAGAGAGAGCGAGAGAGAGAGAGAGAGAGAGAAAGAGAGAGAGAGAGAGAGAGAGAGAGAGAGAACACAATCCCATTAAAAGCGTATAATAAAAGTAAATGACCTTTTTTATTTTATTTATCAAGGGATGACAGAGAAGAAAAACAATTAGTGGTTGTAACTATCTTAATAACTATAACTATATATATATATATATATATATATATATATATATATATATATATATATATGTATCAGCTAAATCTGTTCAAATTAAACAAAAGCAGTCGGGGCGCCCTAATGGTCAATCTGTGTGCTATAAACTTCTCTTGCTTTATTGTCTTTCCACACTCAAGTTCCTCATTGACTTTACTGTTCATATTGTCATTTCGAAATAGGTCAGGCGCGCCCAGCCAAAATTCACATTGGCTGGCCAGTTACTTCATTATTTTGTTCACATTGGCTGGCCAGTTACTTCATTATTTTGTTCACATTGGCTGGCCAGTTACTTCATATTTTGTTCATTATTTGGCCAGATACTTCATTATTTTGTTCACATGTACAAAAAATAATATTTTCAAAAACATTTATCTGATTTACTCCCTGTGAACGCCAAATGATTTACTAAAGCATACATTTCATTATATATGTGTACTGACATACAATGTATTAAATGTGTAATGACGTGTTAGTTTCAAAATAAGTGACTTGTCTAGATACCCTGTCTGTTTTCTCATTTTAAATATCCTTGTAAGTGGTATGTAAGTAGTCTTTCTTTAATTACTTTAGCAACCACTTCACTTTACACGCAGATAAAAACTGTTAAATACTTACATCAGTAGCTAAAAGATGGCGAAGTCTATTAGACACCACAAACATGAATACACTCAACTTATTTGTGTCAATATTATTTATAAATTGATGTATAGGAGTAATTCAAAACTATTTGCATAGTTTGGTGGGGTGGAATATTTGTTTACATTGAAACAAATTTGTGTTCATATTTAAAAAAAAAAAATGTTTATTAATATTTGAAAAAATGTTTATTAATATTTAAAAAAAATGTTTATTAATATTTAAAAAAAAAATGTTTTATTAATATTTAAAAAAAATGTTTATTAATATTGAAAAAAATGTTTATAAATATTGAAAAAAAATGTTTATTAATATTGAAAAAAAATTCAAATATGACAAAATTAGTCGATTTGATTTATTTATTTTTAAAAACATTTTTGAAGTAAATTAATGTATAATTTCACCTAAATAGATTTTTAAAAAATGTGTATTTGTTAGTATAGCCCATAGATATATAGACTAGATTGCTTATGCTTATTTAATAGAGACCGAAAAAATATTAAACTTGCGGACCCTAACTTTAAAAGAGAAGAGTACAATTCTGTACAGTTCTTTATTTTTACCGAAGAAAGATTTCCTTCCTTTTAATTAAAAAAAATATCCTCATTCATGTTAGAGGTTGGTGCTTTTAAAAATCTACTGATGTGTCGAGAATTTTATTCAATGTTAATTGAAAAAAATTTTTTTAATTTTTCAAAGCAAACAATGCAAAATGTCTTCTGCTATTAATTTCGGGTATTAAAGATTTCTATGCGTACTTCGTCATCATAGTTGCAAAGAATTTGTAAAAAATATATAAGTTATACTCATTGTATTTAAGCACCGACCATATAACACGTTTACATAGCCCTTAAGCGATCTAGTCTTATACATCTATGGTCTGTTTAGTTATGTGTATAGCTGTAATATTTCTGCTCGACCTAATACGTTGTGTGTCAACAGTGTTGTGACCTTGTACGATTGCAATATGTCTGCTCAACACCTAATTTTTTTTTTTTGAAGAAAGCTGAAGAGACACATTTTACTCCCCTGTCAAGGATATAGACAATTATAACTGACCGGTATCAGCCACTGTATGTTTCTCTTCGTGACGTTAAGTAATGAGGTATTTGTAGTGTGTGTGTGTGTGTGTGTGTGTACGTGTGTATGTGTGTGTGTGTGTGTGAAGCCCCTGAAAGGATGAGATGAAATATCTTTGATCCTGTTTAGTACAAATGAGACATTTTTTTGCAGTGGCTTCATTTCATCCCCACCTTGAGGCTGTCCATTAATTGTCAAGCTACCAGAGACTACGCCCCCATTTAAACTAAATCAACATTTAGTGCCTCCTCCCCTGACTAAAAATAAAATGGAAAAAAATAGACTAGTTTTACAACTACAACAAAAAAAGTTTATAAAAGTAAAATGTTTAGAAAAAAAAGTTAATAAAACTTTTAACATATGAACATGTTCAAATTTATAACTACAACAGAGAAGAGATGTAGAATTTACAAAAATGTATACACATTACACCTTTAAATTATGAACATACATTGTATTTTGAAAATTAATATAACAATTTAAGAACTATTTGAATATTTTAAGTCTTTAAGACTTGTTTTAACTTCAAAGCAGAAACGAGATAAAAAGTTAAACTATTTTTAATTTACTAACATTTTTTTACAAACAAATCCTAATCTTATACCTAGCCTCTATATCTTCCTATGGCGATGTCAAATGTTCCTCAATTGTTATAATTGGCATAAGTTCTAGCGGAATAATTTCTTGTTGAACAGAAACTTCAGAAAGTCAACTTTCTTTCTCCATCTAGCCATTCTGCACTTAACATCTTCCCATGAGCAATAATTAATTGCCATGAGCTCTGTCTTTTGGCAGCTCTGGCATTGGACGAATCCTTTGCTATTGGGGTGCATGAAGTATGACATGCATATATTGTTTGTGCTGTTGAACTTTGCTTCTTTAACATGGCTTGCGAAGCAACATAAAGGTGACAGATTTTACAGATCCGTTCAAGCAATAGCAACTGAATAGGTGGAAGAATTTTGAGTGCTTGGCCGATCGAGGTAGTATGTTATCAACTTTCACAGACTGATTGAAAAGAGTTGGTAATCTATGAGTTTTTATCAAATACATCTGGTGCTTTAAGGCCTTTATTAGTTTGAACTGGAATTGGGAGGGGGGGTAAATCTATCAGCAATAATATCAAAGTACAAGCTTCTAATCTGTTGGCAACAAGTTAAATCACAACATTTGACAATTTGTAGAAAGTACTGACTGTTCTTACATGGTTTTGACACCAAACTTGGTCTTTGATTATTAAGTTTTAAACTTCAAGCTCGGAGCTTTTCGGACACAATATAATCTGCCACTGATGGAAAATTGTCTATGCTTACTTGCTCCATGTTTCTGTCAATGTTTGGCCAGCATATTTGAAGTTTTATTTTTCCAACTCTTCATCAATTGTTTGACTTTGTGTCCAAGGTGTCTTCCTAATTATTTATGTGGCAAAATTAGTCCCGACAGTTCTCAACTAAGAGAAGCCATTTGCCTTTTTACTCGATTAAACGCACTTCTACCAGACGCTTTCGTTGCTACAAACATTGCATCAATGTTCTGCTTTACAAAATGATGGATGGCCACATCAATAACTTTTTGATATCTTAGTTTTCATCAGGTCCATCATCCACAGGCATAATAAAATCTGTTTGATCAACTTTTGCTTTTCTTGTTGATATTTCTTTCTTTTCAGTTTCTTTTAGTTCATCAAGCTTAATTTTTTCCTTTTGGTTCCTTTTCCTATCTAAACTTAAAACACTACTTTTTCTTTTCATTTATACAAGCCGAATCAATCGCTCTTGAAGATGTTTATCTGATTCTGTAATTCATTTGTAATTTTGCTTTGTATTTTACAGGAATATAGTTAGTTCATTAAAATACTGAACGTTGGGAGAGTGTGTAACACAGGACTACAAAGGCTGCTAATTTTCCTCTGTTTAGTAATGACATTTTAAAAAAGTAACATTGTTGACGTCAACATTTCTTGACCTCCCCCTGTCAACAATTGTAAAAATATTCAGACCCCCCTTTCCCCTATTTGTTGACATAATTAATGGACAGCCGTTAAATCCCCAATGAGACGGTTTTCGCAGTGCTCTTCTTTCATCCCCACAATAGCTGATAGTGCAATGGCCATGGAGGCACCCGCCATAAACAACAACCAACAACTGATGTTTCTGCCCTATACATAAACAACAACCAACAACTGATGTTTTCTGCCCTATACATAAACAACAACCAACAACTGATGTTTCTGCCCTATACATAAACGTTTCATACCGTCGTTTAGGTCTTCTCTGAGATCCATTCCTTTAGGCTCCGAAGACATTAGAAGTCCCAGATTTGATTAGCAGATACACAATTGAATTTGCAATAAGGAAGTTTATAAGCGCACATACTATAATTGATTTTCGGTTTACATTTGATAGGAAGATTTTTTAAAGTAAAAGCTACTGAGAAATAAAATATGAAATTATCAAGTATATTAAATAGACCTGCTGTTCTATTAAAAAAAAATTGATCGAAATTAACGAATAATGTTATCGCCAATTAACGCACATTTTGATCGATGCTATTTAGTACATTTAGGAGAACAATCTGTGGATAGACTTCCTGTACTTGTGTCTTGGGAAGGAATTGATCAGCTGCTTGCGATTTCCCCCCCCCCAGCAGGAACAGGTGAAGCTGCAGCTTCTGCAGATTTTTAGTGTGCTGTTTCATGGAGACTTTGTCAAAGTATCAATGCAATGTCATTTTATTTTCCACTGAAATGAACACTGGAAAAAAAAGTGGAGCATGTGTCCTACTGGAGCGAAAGATGCAGAAGGAAATGTTGTGTAGCTGGCCTGTCGTCTGTATATGCTTGAAATTATGTTTGAAGCAGTTGTGAAGCATTCATTTGGTCCTTTCCCAGGTTCAGACATAGCAATCTTTAAGCCGGTTTAAAGAACACTGGCCACTCACATTGATAAATCAACATTTCAGACTGTTTTTGACAGATGAGTCTAGTACATCAGTCGTTGTTGACATTGCTCCACACATTATCCAATTTGTCAAAAACAGCTCACAACTTTTCAACCTCGTGACGATTATCGAGAGCTACTTGACTTAGTCATTATTTATCTTGGAGGAATTCCAGCAAAAGGTATCTCATTTCTATGACCAGCTGGACTTCATCGTGCTGGGTGGATGGCCAAAGCCATATATGCCATCAAAAAGGCTGTTCGGGCTCAATTTCGACTCACAGCAAAAGAAGAACGGGGTCTCAGAAACTATATGCATTTTTACCACAAGAATTTTTTTAAGAGCCTGGTTTACAGCACCATCAGCTTTTCCTCAAATGATCTCTGGCTTAAAAAAGCCTACCAAGGTTAGGGTTAGGGTTAACATTAGTTGGACTAATTCATTTAATGTATTTAGTGAATGGTGAAATTGTTAATATTATAAAACTTATTGTGTCATTTATGTATTTGCTTACAGCTATACTGATTTTACAGATTTCAGCGGTGGCTTTGAAAAAATTTCTAAGACACCTCTAGTATTTATCAAAAGAACTTGTTTAAATGGCATTTTTGATGATGAAGTACCACTTGACATAAATCAGACAATGGTGAGGTGTTTGAAGACAAATGGTTTACCTGGTTCGTTGAAAAAAGCAACAATTGATCAATCTCGTGAAGAGTTCAAAGAACTTGTTGATTTTGTTTCAAATAACGCCTATCGTTTTTTTACCATTTTCGGACTGTCATCTGAATTTTTGAGCAGTGATTCTGAATAATTGGGAGACCAATGGGGAAACCTTCAAAAAAACAAAAGCTGGAACTATCCTCTCTCAGAGTTGTAACGAATGAGCCTGGCAGACATTCGATTATGCGCTCATGGAAGAGTACAATAGACTTCCCACAGTAACAATGAAGAACATTTTAAAACAGTACCTGCTGATGGTTGTTAAACAGTATAGATAGAACTACCAAGTTGATGAACAAAGTCATAATTGATAACCAAGATTTTAACTATTAATTCCCATTGTGCGGCATACTTATTAAACAAGTATAACTTTGATTTGTGGCATATGAATATACTGATTTTTTCATTTATTATTATATAAACTATATATATATATATTTATATTAATTTTTTCTCATATATTAGGACATTTTTGGGGGGTGCCCAAATTTAGAATTCCCATGCAAAACCTTTTTGCATGGATTTATGTTCCCTTAGATTTGATCAGTAGGCTAGGTTACTCTTTGGTTTCGGACAGATCCGATTTTTTCATGATTAGTATTAATATTGTTAATGTTTGACGATTTTAAACTGGAATACTGTTATATCAATTCTTTACTTTTGATTTATCGCAGAACCCACACCGCTATTATTTATATAGATGGATCAGCAAAGATGTCTTATTTTTTTTTTCTGATAACTTATTACCAGGGTCACACCATGCTATGGTGATAAATGGTGCAAACACCTGGACAGCAGACGCGAATAGTGAGAAAACCTTAGCCAGGAATCCAAAATTTTTCTTCGGGGCTATTGCTGTTTAAAAGTTTAGAATAATTTATCGATGAGGATATTTATAGGACAAATCAGCAAGTCGACAAATCGCTGTTCGTATTCTTTTAGTATATAAAACAGCATGGGGAGGGGCAATGACAAACGAGTGTTTGTACTCTGGCGACAGAAGGTCTAGGTGCGGTTTTACCTATTTCATTTACAGTCTTTCATAAAAAAAAGTTTGTTATGTTGCAATTTATTAAAAATGAAAATAAAACGTAGGTGTGAATTGTTGTGTACATGATCTTATTGGGCCTCTAATTTATCTCCTTCGTTAATACTTCATAATATGTCCGCATTCTTTAAGATCAACATCCCAACTGCCTCTTGATCATCACGCACCAAATGACTCTTGGGAAAAACTCGCTAATGCACAACAGCCAAACACTTCAAATATCCAATCAGTATTAGCGAATAATGTATTCATAAAAAACGAAATAATATAAATTTAATTCATCAAATCTATAAAAAGAAATGATGACAAAATAACAATAAAGTCCAGACAAATAGTATTGTCACCAACTTGACCCAACTTTTACACTCGTGAACTAGCACCTGTCCCATACGATGAACTCTTTACTGTCCGCTTAACTCCCCCTTATCCACGTTCACCTACAACCACCTTCCCTCCTAACCCCTGATCTCCTCAACCAAATACAGCCATGCTCCACTGGTCATAGTGGTCACTCTCCATTCACAACTTTGATCTTCCGCCCTTTTTACGACCGAACCCACGCCATGCCATTCAAACACGCTAACTGACCCAACACAGCTCTGACACCCACATATAAAAATTATCACAGCGAGATATTCTGCTGCGCAACTCACAAACTAATACACAACAATATTCATTAGCCTAGAGTTATTGCAGGTGAATATATAACAATGCTTTTGTATTGTGCGCACCAGCTGTTGAAAAACTATAACAAATAGCCGGGCATGCCTGGAAAAGAAGGGAAGGGGAAGTTTGGGAGAAGATGCAGCCGTTTCATTGATCCGACGCTTGTGAGGGGGTGGAGTAAATTGACACCTAATAGCAATTCCTTTTTTTAATATAGATTAAATTTCTAGAATTAAAAAAAAAGTTTACATGGAGTAATATTTAATTTTTTAAAAAAAAGCGCTCCCTGTTTGTTACCATAATTTTAGACGAACTCTACTACGAAACTTTTAATTAAAACATGCCCTTGTGAAGCTTTTTTAAAATATCAAATTTTACATAAAAATATTTTTTTTATAAATTCTAAATAAGATCATAAGTAAATAAATATTCAGGGGCAGAGCCTGACGTTTTTGTTAATAGCCAGTGGACCCCTCCCCGCGAATATATGGACCAGATGCTGATTAATTTTATTTGAGATTCGTTTCTTTTGAATGTTTGATTAACGGACTGATTAAGGGACTGATAAAGGGGCTGGTTTAGGGGCTGGTTTACTTTACTGGTTAATCTGCGAGCCCATAACAGGTTTTAAGATGAGTATATTACAGTTCAATGAGAATACTATGTAGATTAAATATTGATTTATTTATCACAGATGGATCTAGCCGTTATAACAGTGGACGTCTCTCTGGCTCCATATCAGTGCAGTTGTAAACATTGACACGTGACTTTCTCACTGGGCAATGAATGAATTTCATCAAACGTTCAGGACACAGCAGATGTACAATACTTAGACTGCAATTAAACAAAGTTGACAAAAATGGTAAGAAGTTCAATGATGAAGATAAGTCGCAACCTACAAACGTATACAGTATTTGTAATTATTGTGCTATTGAGATGGAGGAATGCAAAAGGAAGTTAGATCACCTTAAACAGAATATAATATAAATAATAGCGATTTGGGCGCTGCGTTAAATCGAAAGTAAAGAATTAATACAACAGTACTCCAGTTTAAAATACAATCATGACAAAAAAAAATCGGATCTGCCCGAAACCAAAAAATAACCTCGCTTGCCGATCAAGCCTAAGGGCATATAACTCTATGCAAATGTTTTGCAGGGTACAGCTAGTACAAAAATAGTATTCAATAACAGAAAAACGAGGTATGAACGTTTCTGTTTAGGAACTGACCTTTTATGTTTCCCTGCCAACAAACCCACGATCAGTAAAATAGAGATACAGAGTGACGTAGTGGTGAAAATCAAAGCACCCTTAAGAGTACTGTGTGCTCCTTCGAAAGAGAGACATGCACATCAATGAAGGATGGTCCAATAATGTACTATTTTAATGAAAACATTTCAATTATTTCATCAATATTGTCTAGCCCCCAAACTCGGAAGTATGATTTTTTTGTTTAAGAACAATTTTTATTTGAATATCGTGATATTTTGTCTTTAATTTCCGGCATTACTCGTTTTTATCATGAAAAAAATGTTGCGTTGCCCGGCAACCAATATTACTTCGTTTATATGTCGTAAAAAATGGTAGGAGGGAGGGCAAAGCACTTTTCTTGGTAACCATCGATGGATCGATGGCCTTTAGCACAAAGCCCAACCACCTTTATTTCCATAAGTCAGATACCCTTTTAAATCTGGGCGGACTTGTTGGACGTTTAACCAGCTTTCATTGGGATCTGGATAAATGACCATAATTCTCACCAACAATCAAACCCAGGACTTCCAGGTCAACTTTCGAGCACTCGCTCTGCACCGCTCGGCCATCCGTCCCTTACACAGTCTTAGATGTACAATTATTATGCAATCGGAAATAAAGTAAATTAATTCATTGAATTATTTTTTTTTCAGAAAAATTCGTCTAAGCACGCGTTTATTTTAGTTATAGGTTAATGCCAAGTGACCCTATTGGCTACACCTTGCCTGGATTTATTATTCACAGACTTGTTCTACTCGTTCTATAAGCGAAGGTATTCTCGCAGAAATGGATCAATTAGAGAAGGCAGCCGTGATACTTTCATATAGAGAATTCACTATCCATGTGAATTACTAAGGTCATAGCGCTTGACAAATTGCTAGGCTTTCGTTCGCCGGATTACAGTAGTCTCACGTGTTTACTCTATTACCTAATGATTGATTTCCCATGGTAATCCACAAAAGTGTACTCCTTAAACTGTGGAATCCGATGGTCATCGTACGTATTTATGTGAATGGAGTTTGCAGTATTCACAAAATCCATGTTCATTGTGCACGATTTTGTATAGTTATATTCAAGGCAACGGCAAAGTCTGTGGATAAATGGAACAGTTTGTATCGACTCGAAACTATAAGAATAGATTATAAAATGTGATTACTAAATGTACTTTCTGATTGTTGGTATACATGTAATACATCTACATTTTAAGGGATGTAAAGAATATTATATTAAAAAAAAAGCAGAAAATCCATTTTAAAGGTACGTTACTTACAGGTCAAATGTTAAATTGTCTAAGGAGCTATGGTGTGACGACTCTGGAGTTCGTACTGCCTGAGATTCATTTTAAATCACCAGAACAAAGTTGAACATGGCTAATTAGTACCATCCAAAACATAGTGCATCTTAGTCTGAACATTTTGGGAATTAAATAAATAAAATAAATAAAAACAACAAGCTATGTTTACAGACCATCACACACAATAGATTGTTTGATTTTTTTGGTTGCAGTTTTTTATATTTTATTTTTTGCAATGTATTTTTTTAAAAGATACTAATATCTGACTAACACTGCGGTTGAAATCTTTTTGTTTTTATTATTTTATTATCGATAAGAAATGTCTCTCACTACATTGCGGTAGCCTAGACTCTCCACACAAATCCTGTTGTTTTTTTTTTTAGTGTTATAGTTTCGCAAGCTATCGCAACATCACACAGAGCATTTCTTTGTTGTGCATTGTTTTTTATATTTTTATTTATAGTTTTGTCGCTATGCAGTCCCAAAGTATGGAACTTTTTTTTGTAATATGTCTATTTGTAAAAAAAAATTAAATTATTAAATACGCAGTTTATTAAAAAAAGGAAATATTTTCTACAAAGAAACACTTCACTTTTAAAAGTGTAGTTTTCACATCATTAACGAGCAACTATCATGATCCCTATACTGAAATCCTTGGACCAAAAATAAACACCCACCACCATACGAACTACTTCCTACCCAGAGAGGGCTTGGTATTTTTTTGACATGTATCAGCTATTTGGCAAATGTACATCGGTAAGGGTGGGGGAGACATGTATATTTAGGGGTGCCTATACGAAAACACTGTCACGTTGTCGATTATATATATATAGATACACACATATTTATACATGCATATATACACAGATATATATATATATATATATATATATATATATATATATATATATTAGACCATAATAATATCTGACAAGTGGGATGACTTTTTAAGTAATTTAGAGCCCTAGGGGCCAGTTAACCAGTATGAACACGTCTTGAGCAACAAAATGGCCCCAAATGTTTGTTTTTACATTAACAAAAGACTAAATTAGTATCGGGTTTGGGCAAAATAAATGTCCCGACAGCAAAAAAAAAGGGGGAATGGGAGGCTCAAAGCATTGCAAGCGGACCTAAGCTGATAGGGCCCGAAAAATATAGGCCTATTAAAAGTATTGTCTAGGGCCACCAAATATAGGCCCATTGAAAGCCTTACCTGGGGCCCCTATAATGGCCCCGATCATTCCCATAACTTCTTTTAAGGTGTGAATTGAAATATCTGATATATTTTTTTTAAAACGATTTGAAAATAACAAAACAATCATAACACCTGCTTCAGCTTATGTTTAAATCATCTCCTACTATTAAAAGTTGTTGTTTTTTTTTTATAAATCTTGATTAATAAAATTTAAAAGGTGAGGGAATTTTAAAATAACAAACAAACAAGTGGAGCTTATGGCTCGGTCATTCTACCTGCGGGAATTGTCTATGTAGTCATCGCTGTACAGAGTTGGTTGCACGGGTAGAAGATAAGTGAACTGTCTTGAATGATTAATTGTATTATTCTAATGCACAGTCGAGTAGGACTGGTGGCCTAGTGGAATAGATGCTTGAGTGTCAACCTGAGAGAACTGGGGTGTGATCACCAACATCGTCTTACAGAGCGCAAAAGGAAAATGCAAATTACATTAGATAACTTCTTGATAAAAAAGGCAAAAAATTGGAACTACAGAAAGACTGAATGATCTGAAATGCAAACTAGTGATTTAGAATTTTATTATTTTTAATCGTATATTCGTTTATTATGTTTCTATATTTGTAAGAAATCAGTTTTTATTGTATTGTTATAAAAACATTATTAATAAACTTAATAGTAAAATACCTAACCAATTTTCTACCCGTCTTCCCCTAACCACATTATTTACACGATGAGATAACCTCGTCTAACGATGTTTCATATTACGCTCTAGACCGATGGAACGTTTACCCCGCGTCAAGCGGGGTATTACTGTATTGTAATTACTTATGAAGTGAATGATGCAAAACTAAGTCATGACAAGTTCAAAGTACAGAAAACTTAAAATGTGGTGTGGGAATGAAAAAAAAAAACCGAGTCAAAACGTGATTTGGTTTTAGTTTTTTATTCTATGTATAGCGTTTCTCATCTTTCATACAACTTACAAGGACTAAGCAGGCATAAATATACATTCCATTTATTATATGACATTTATTGTTTCCAACCCACAAACATGGATAGTTTTTTTTTTCTCATAATAAAATTAAAGGTCACTTAAAACGACTGGATATGTTACATATACCACACGTCCTTAATTTGTACGGGCAGCTAATATTTTCTTAGGCCGATTTGACCGATCGCTCCCAATTTGGCCCCGCGCCTGGCAGGGGCCCCGCAATTTACATTTTACAAATCACTATCAATCATGGCTCGTTTCTAGTCTTTTAAGGATTAAAAGAGGGGCCTCGAAAGCATCCGTTAAATTGGGCCCTTCACTTCTTAAGGCTGGCCCTGTCATATATTTATATATATACATTAGCAGTTGTATTGAAAATAATCACTTTCGACACATGGAGTAGTAAAAACATGAAGTCTGAAACAACTTCGTCCATTAAACTTAATACCATATATCAAAACTGAAAGATAGATCGATAATGTGAATGTCGGTCTGGTCAAAGGAAACCTAAATCACATTCTTCTTCTCAGTGACTTTGATGGTAATGTATAAGGAAATTATTGATAAACAATGATCCATTTATGTACAGCAACATATTATTTGTCTCCTTAAATTCACAAATAACAATAAAAAAAATATATACAATCTCGGATGCACATATTCTGTATAAAATAAATGATGAGGTCAGTCCAAATTTTCGCATCCTAATTTGTCGTATACCTTTCGTTGTGCAGCTGTTTTTTATTTACTTATAGAATTGACGGCTTGCTGATCTTTCTTTCGTTTGTCTGAGCCGAGAATATTTTTCTTCCTATCGCCTAAAACATATCTCATCAATCAAAATATTGTCCGCACCTGTATAGAACGACCTGTGTGTGTGTGTGTGTGTGTGTGTGTGTGTGTGTGTGTGGGTGGGGGGGGGGGGGGGTGGGTGTTGTATATTTTTTTTATGAGAAGGAAGGTGGCCGCTTTAGAGTGGGGAGATATATGCAGAGATGTGGAGAAAATTTTTTGGGGGAGGGGGGGGGGGGGGGTGTATTGAAAGAGAGAGGTGTTGAGATAAATAGATGAAAAAAAACGTCCGAGGAGTGCGTGCGTAGTCTACGAGTGGCCATGTGTAATAATGTGAGTTGATGACCAGCTTTTGTTGAGACAGGTTGTGTGTTAAGCTTGATGGAGGGTTGAGAAGTGATATTGTGTTGAGTAGCTGACTGGGGACTTTCTAGTATGTGATATCGTGCAGTTATTCATATCAGTGATTGAAGAATTAGTGTTATAGGTACAACCTGTGTTGGTGACTACGTAGCGTGCGGACGACCAGCGGGCCGCCCCCCCCGTGCGTTTAGTCTGACCCCCTCTGCTTGTTTGCTCTACTTGGTAAAATGTATTACCTGCCCCCGCCCCCCCCCCTTGCTATTGCCTGGCCCCTGCTGTAGAATGCCTGGCCCCCTGCTGTAGAATTTTCACGCTACGGGGCTGGACTATGTGCAGTTTACAGTATTAAGAGTTTTAGTACAATATTTGTAAATAAAAGTCCTTTCCAGCTAAATATGCTGGTTCTTATAATATCATCCTACAATTACTATACACATGTATAAACTGCAACTGTCGACAACGTACTACATACATGCATACCATAAACCTGTCAGCACCGTACGTCTGACCCCTACGACTGTCAGCACCGTACGTCTGACCAGTACATCTGACCCCTACGACTGTCAGCACCGTACGTCTGACCAGTACATCTGACCCCTACGACTGTCAGCACCGTACGTCTGACCAGTACATCTGACCCCTACGACTGTCAGCACCTACTACTTTTAGTACGGTAACTAACTTACTCCTAACTCAGAATGATAAAACAAAGGTCAAGGCAGAAGTGAGGTGATCACGTTTGTAATGAATGCGAGGGACAACATAAAATCAATCTTCAGCAGGAATCTAATCGTATGTTTCAAGCTGGACTTGTGACCTAGCCTTGAACCACCGCAACGTAAGGCAACAGTCAGTTATAAAGGAGGGGGGGGGGGGTCACTCACTTGCGAAGGAAGATTAAAGTTTTACCTGCGGAATTAGAATAGGGTAATGATGAAGATGGGGTTAGATGGACTATTGTTATCCTTTTTTTTTTAAATTTGTTTTGTAAATTACGTGTAAAGATTACATGGTTATCTACTAGATCATGTACTCATGGGACGGTTTCTGTGGTGCCTTTCTTTTACCTTAAAAATAGCTTAGAGTGCAGTGGCTATGCAGGCACTGTGGGGATATACCAAGGTGATAAGAACAACGCCTACGCTTCAGTAACTTATTTCAGGGTAAACATTTACGGCTGGGTGGACTAGGGCCTGAGAAAATTCCAGTCTTTGAGAGATCCGAACTCGCGAACACTGAGCCTTAAGGTCAACAATCAAGCGCCATACATAGCACGACTATCCTTCGTCCCATTGTGGGCCCATTTGATTCAGCCGCTCTAGAGTATTTCTCCCCCTTTGAAGCTTGTAATTAGGTAATTCTGTAATGCCAGATTAAAATGAAATGAGACTTAAAGCAGCGCGCTAAAATATTTTTTCTTCTCTCTCTCTGCAATGGTAAGTTTGGCGTTTGACGATTGATCTATTTCAGATGCCTAATTAGGGAATGAGGATAATGCTGTACTTGTAAAGTATTGATGTACCTCAGGCAGGCAGAAACCGCCCTAGACAGGCGGCAAAAAAAAATATTTAAAAACTAGATTTTACTGATTCTTCAATAGATCAATCCATCTTTTAAGTTTTATAAAGGGCTGCTGATGTTTCATTGGATTTATCACGGAAAAAGCCTTCGTCCCAATGATTGATAGGTTTGAAATTGAAAAGATTTAAATGAAAATTAAGCTCATGTTCCAAGGTATCATCAAGGGGGATCATCATATTTTAGCATGGCGCCGTCCTCTTTTGTTGGCAGAGTTATCTTTTCATTGAAGCAGTTTCCGTACCTTGTTTGCAGCAGCAAAAAAACTTAGTTTTCTTTGAGGTTCAAGCCATTAATGGATCATTCTATTTTATATAATTAAAATGGAAAAAAAAATAAATAATCGATTCGGAGATTCCTATTATAAATCACAATTTCTGTGGTAATCAATCAATATAGTACCGGCATTTTCCGGCATAAATAATTATTAGCGAAAATTGTGTTTTTACTGGAATTCGTTTTATTTTATTTTTGTGGAGAGTATCATATAAATATTTTGGCATGATATTTTTATGAACAATCCATCCTGGTCTGAGAGACATACCATGATCTACGGGGTATAGACCATTGGGGTTCTCTAGACAGGAATTTAAAAAAAAAAACACCCTTTCTTGCGAGGGTGGTGGTACTGTGGTCAATGAGGACTGTCCGAGACCGTAGTATTCACAGCTGGCGGTGGTGATAGATGTGGTCGGCACACAACACCATTACACTCTATTCCACTCAAGCACATCTGCGCAGCCTGCCATTTCGGACTGAGGGTACAGGCACACTACACCCTCCCCTCCATTATATATGAATATATATGTTAAGGCAAAAGCTCCAAATCGACCGAATCGCAAAATGGCCGGCCTAATCGGGAAGTGGCCAATATTCCATCACACTGACCGGCCAATATAGACCTATGTGTAATTAGAGAAGGGGGAAAGAGCCACAATAAAATAGTAGCTTTGTGACCATTGTATTTTAGTAAAAAGAAAAAAAATTACACACACACAAACCATCTTATCATCATTTATGATTTTTTTTTTAAATTAGTTTAAAAGAAAAAGATATTTCAACAAAATTAACACAAATGGGAGGGGAAAAAATAGCATTTATATTTTGTTCTTTTTATTATCGTAAATTATATTGCACTTTGAAGTAATTGGTTAAACGTGAATCATAAAACTTGTATATATTCCGTATTGAGATCTACTTTTGAATCTCTTATTTCATCATAGTCTCTGTCTTTTACATCCATTTCTGTAAAGTACAAAAAAAAACATTAAAGATAAAAAACAAAAAAAACAAAAATTAGTGACCAAAAACAACATTAAAGACCAAAACAAACAACAATATTAGTGACCAAAACATTAATAGTGACCAAAAAACTACATTAAAGACCAAAAACAACAATGGAGACCAAAAAAAAACAACATTAAAGCCCAAAAAGCAACATTAGTGAGTAAAAAAATTTTGTATTAATCTCAACTGTGAATAAATAAATGTAACCATGTGTTATTTCTTACTATAACGTTTAGAATTTTTTTTTTAAGTCGTAGACAAATTTTGGGATTATACCCGTTTACCTATTTACATTTACCTTTAATTATCGTCCTGGCTATCTGGCCCCCACTTTAACCACCCGATCTCTACTTCCAGCAGGTGAAACTTTCATTTCCCCTTCCAAGCAAGTGAATCATCTTTATCGACCATTCCATAATGGTATGCAACCCAAGTTCATGGCAGGGTCTCAAGCCAAGCTCATAACCTAAGATTTGATGCCTGCTAACGGCACATTTATGTGTGATCACCCCAGCCCCCACTCCCCCAGTGGACACCCCCCCTTACCCCCCCACTGACAAAACCTCCCAGCGGACAAAACTCCTGAAATATTAAGATCGAATTTAAGCCGATATTATTGATCCTCTTATTTATACGATTTTGACATTCGGCAAAGAGAAATATCTGTTGATGTAAGAGATCACAGTTTTTCAAAAGACATGTTCCCATGTTGTTTTACCTAATTAAGGATTGGCTTTCGACCACTGTGGCTCTTATATTGTTTTTTTACATTCTGCTATAAAATGTGTGTCTGGTGCGAGAATTAAAGAGGCAGAATAAAGATACGGTCAGTCTTGACCTTGAGCTAAAACTATTGATAGTGTGTGTGTGTCTTACCTGGTAAGATCAGCTGTCTTTTTTGAATTTAAGCTAACAAAGAATTGACTTTTGGCTACTGTGGTTTGAAGGGCTAAATCACGTTTTTTTTAGCCGGGGATTGTCCGTGGGGAGTTATGTACTTTGGGGGGGGGGGGGCTTTGTCACTGTCATAGTCACACTGCCTGTGTGTTTCCGAGGTCAGTGGTTTTGTCCGCTGGGGGGTTTGTCCGGATACCTAACCTACACCCGAATTTTGTGTTGCGATATTGAGTAAAGCTAGAAATAAGTTAGACACTAGAGAAAGTAGCAGTAGTGCATCGTTGACAGGCTTAGAGCAGATATATGTAGTTGGAAGTTGTTCGCCATAGTAGAGTTGTTTGGTAGTTAGAAGAAATATAGTCTTTCAATAAGTAAAAGTTTTATTAAAGTATTTTTATGTAGTGAATGGAGTGCGTTCCTTTATATTAATGTTTCTAATTATAACGTAACATTTGGCGAGCTTATAATATGCCTGTAGTATTGAAATCACAACGTTTACAATTACAAAGAGAAGTAGCACTAACCATTATAATAATGGGCATCCCTTTGGCTCATATCAGTGCTGTCGTAAACATTGACACTGTATTGTCTTTTTGGCGAATGAATTAGTTTCAACACTCTCTCTGGGCACAGCAGTTGTGATACACGTTTACTGAAAATAACATAAGAAAAAATATGTAAAAAAAAAATTAACGCAGGCAACACATTTGAATTTGAACGTGACCCATTCCTGTAAAATGGCCAAATTACAAATTGTTTCGATTTCTTAGTAATTCGCTATTTTCATTTTCTTATCTAAATTAGATCAAGTGATTATGAGACATATGAATGGATTCATTGAACTGTGTGTGAAGTCCCTGTAAGGATGAGATGAAATCTCTTAGACCCTATTAGACGGTTTTTATGGTGCCTTTCTTTCACTATAAAAGATAGTGCAATGGCCATGAAGGCACCACGGGAGATATATCGAGAACTTGAGCCAAGACCTGAAAAATGTCCTTGGTCCTCACCGGAGATCGAACCAGGGACATTCGAGCGCTTTATCACACGACCTCATTTTTGCCTGATTACAACTGTAGAACATTTGAATGATAAATACATCCAAGTTTTTATACATTAAATAAAAACAAATTTAACGAACAAACAACATGAAGACAAGCTAAACAAACAAACAACATGAAGACAAGCTAAACAAACAAACAACATGAAGACAAGCTAAACAAACAAACAACATGAAGACAAGCTAAACAAACAAACAACATGAAGACAAGCTAAACAAACAAACAAACAACATGAAGACAAGGTAAACAAACAAACAACATGAAGACAAGCAAAATATTAACATCGAAAAATGTGCAGGAATCAAACGAGATGCTCTGACAGCCAAGGGAAAAAAATCTTGAACGTGTATTGTAAAAAGTTAAGTTCCCTTAGCATAAACGGGCTATCGGGGTAGATTAAACGTATAATTCATCTGTTTCTATAGCCTCGGCATGTAAAGAGATTGTGTGGTTAGCACAACGCACAGACGCCTTTACTTCCCCAACTAAAGTCAGATACCCATGTAAAGCTGGGTGGACTTGTGGGATGACTTAGAAACAAATTTCACCTGCAAAAATTATCATGGTTCTCACTGAGGATCAAACTCAGGACTCTCAGGTCGACAGTCGAGTATCTACACCACTCGGCAATTCGTCCCAACAAACGTGTTTTTTGATGACATAAAAATGTGTCATTATGTGACATAAGAAATTGTCATTATGTGACATAAGATAGGGGACAATGTTTGACATAAAAAGTGTCATTAGGTGGCATATGAAAGTATTTGAATTTAATGTTTTTAAGTTTCCGAAGGTATTCAGAAGCATTATTAAAATGGAAAATGGTCAGCCAAGACCCCAAAGATGTCCAAATATCCAGAAGGAGAACAATTGGGCATTCACTCAGGAAGCCACTCAGAAAACATTACATAAATGACACTGCAGTTGAACCCCTTAGGCCACAGAAAAGTTGGCCAAACAAAGACCACTTGGAGAAGGTCTTGTGAACAGGAAAGGAAGCGTTTGGATAAACTTAGAAAAAAGGTCTCCATAAACAGAATGCACTAGAGAGTTATAGCTAAGGCACTTCGCTCCTCAAGTGGCCCTAGAGATCAAGCAACTAAGCATTGAAATGGTTTAATGTGTATCTAAGAAAATAATTTTTAAAAAACCGAAATAAATATTGCACTTACTTTTTATGTCGGGCAACAAACAATCCGACTATTGCTACCATAGCAACGATTAGTAAAGTACTTGTTGAAATTAAAGCAGTAGTAACAACGTTATTCTTGTCTGGAAAAAAAAACAACAACAAATGTTATGTTATGTTATGTTATGTTTTGTTATGTTATGTTATGTTATGTTAAGAGCGTCTGTTGTCATCATAGAACGTATATCATACTGAGAGCGAATTGCAATCTAAAAAGTTCTCTAGTAATGACTTTAAAAAAAGACCTCCATTAGTGCTATTTTTATTTAGTTAATAGTGTTGCAAGTAAATAATGAGATACAACTAGAACAATAACACAAATATGATGGCTATGAGAAATTTCAGTCTAGTATTCTACAAAGTATTAATACTTGTCTAGTATTCTACAAAGTATTAATACTTACATCGTATTATACAACGTATTAATACTAACATTTTGTTCTATGTTAACGTTCACATCAGGGGAGACAACGCAGGAGGTTTGTGAGTGCAACCCCCCATCCCCATCAGGGAAAATAGACGCTCCATATTCAATAGAGAAATTTGGCTCGATGGGAGCCACACTAAACTCGTTGCAGAGCCACTTGCTGACTCTAAGGGCCACACAAGTGTATACTGTATAGTGATCTAAGACAGACCTTGGTCAGTGTGGGGGGGGGGGGGTCACTGAGAATGTTGTGCACCCAGAAGGACAGAACTTCAGTTGTAAATGTCGAGAGAGTTGTGTGGATTTGCCGCTGACCACGTGTCAACTAACTGGTCAGTTGAGTTCAAATCAATCAGAGAAATGTGGAAGTGAAAGAGTGTATGGTAAGCAGACGACTTAGAAATTTGGTGCGGAAGTTGAGACAAAATGATTACATGTGCATCTAGTCCATAGTACTGTTATATCAACACTATACACAAAATGATCACATGTGCATCTAGTCTATAATACCACAATTTCTACACAATTTTACCGTGGCGATGCTAGCTAAAAATGTGGGAAGGGAGGGGTGGGTGGTGGGAAGGGAATGCAACATTATTAAAGGCACCCTCTTAAAAAAAATCATTCATGTCGTTCGAGGGCGGTTAAGTCAGCCCACCCTTCCCCCAACCAGAGGCGCTGCGCCAAAGTTACAAAGAAAATAATAATCATCTACTGTTTTTTTTTTTGTTGTGTTCTCAGTCACTAAAAATATAAAGCGAGAAAGTAATAAATGGGACACAACAGTGTCCAAGCTTTGGTCTTTTTCCTTCTACATTTCACGTAAGTCACTTGTATATGACTGGAAAGTTACAATAATTTTTTATGTTTTCGGGGACACAAAGGAGCGCAAATTGTATATCATTAGAATTAAAATGAGAAGATTTATGAAATAGCTTTTAGAAATTTAAAGAGTTACAATGAATCACAGCCAAATAAAGTGAAGATAAATACCATTTATATAATACCATTTATATAATATATAGATAAATAAATATATATAAATATCATACTATATATTATGTGTGTATATAAGTGTAAACGTATGTATACATGTATATAAGAACTACGCGCTGCTGTAAGACCTAAAAGTATGTAAAGTTCTTTCCTCTTAAAACCTAAAGGACCATCTGGGCTGATCAAGTGTAGAGTTCATCTGCTTCTATAACCTCAACTTATATAAGAGATTGATGAGTGATTAGCACAACGCCCAGTCGCCTTTACATCCCCATCCTAAGTCAAGTACCCATTCAAAACTGGGTGGACTTTTAAGACTTGAACAAACTTTCAGTAGTACCTGGAAAAATAAAAATTCCGTTGGTTCTCACCAAGGATCGAACCCAGGACTCTCATTTCGTCAGTCGAGCATCTACACATCGGTCATCCGTCTACAGGAGATAATAGTTTATATATAAAACAAAGAAATCCAAATATTTTTACCTGTGTGCGCAGCTGTCACGCTATCCGATGCAAAAGTTGTATTGACCGAGCCTCCAGGCGTAACTCTAATGTCCATTAGAGTTGATAGATTGATTCGATTATATGCAGATTGTAAGTCACTAACGGAACAATTCCGAAGTGAATCATCTGCAAAATATTCTTGACCATCGAGCCACTTGATGATGAAGGTGTGTGAAAGACAGGCGCTTTGATTGTAAGGTTTAATCTTGCTACGTGAACATCTCAACGGGTGATTTGAATCAACATGGAAAAAACAGTGGAACATAGAAAACTGTGGTGGTAGTTTTGGGCCACTGTAATAGGTTTGGTTCAAATGCGTGGCGGTATACTCGAATGGTTTAAGTCGATTTAACCCTACGAAGCATGAATCTGTTTTGGAATTTACCAGACACATGTACAGTCTGTGGAGATTGTAAGAAACGGTAATAGAATAACACATTAGTATACGAAACCTTATATCATAATACAGGATAAGTGTAATATTTAGACAGACAGAATGACAGACAGACGGGCGGATAGACAGATAGCTAGAAAGACAGATCGATAGATTCAGACAGAAAGACAGATATATAGATGGAAAGATAGGTAGATAGAAAGATAGATAGATAAAAAGATAGATATAGATATATAGACAAACAGGCCGACAGATGGACGGACAGCCAGACAGACAGACAGATATATAGATAGATAGAAAGATATATAGATAGATTAGATTAGATTAGACTGGCAGACACACAGACAAAAAGATAGTTCGATAGATAGATAGATAGATAGATAGACAAACAGACAGATAGATAGATAGATAGATAGATAGATAGATAGATAGATAGATAGATAGATAGATAGATAGATAGATAGATAGATAGATAGATAGATAGATAGATAGATAGATAGATAGATAGATAGATAGATAGATAGATAGATAGATAGATAGATAGATAGATAGATAGATAGATAGATAGATAGATTTTTAAAAAAGACAACTTACAGATCAAATGTCGTGTGTTCAAAACTAATTCTGTAGCTATATCCCGAGTCCATAATATTCATCACAGCACCAAGACATACACCACTAATACAAAGCACGAAACTCACCCATGTCACTGTACACCGTGATTCGTGCATGGTGTGAATTAGGATGTGTACAATCACAATATCAGAACACAGTATAACACTTTGTACAAATGGTAGTGGGGGAAATTGTTAGCTTAGAATGTTATACTCATAAATTTTCCTAGCATTTGTCATCGCAAATATTGCAGCAGCAACAAAAAAAAAACAAATTTTTTTCCCTTATATATCTCAACGTGACCTTTTTGTCCACTTTCAGAAATCCTGTTCTTTAGATGACTCATTAACTAGCCAGCCACTAACTAGCATACATCACAACAACAACAAAATACACAGGAAGCGGTTTCATCTTACGTTCCGGTTGGTTGCTTTTTGTTATTAGTAGTGTTGTCTTAAGTTTCAACTTGAACTAGAAAAATAACAGCAACGCTTCATAAGAATAGACTTAGTGTTAGCAAGTGCTACTTATATTACTGAGCCTAAATTCAAACCTGTAAATGAAAAACTTTACCTAAACCAGGGCGGGCCTTAGGCCGATTTGACCTATTGCTCCGAATCGGGCCCCGCGCCTGGCAGGGGCCCCGCAATTTACATTTAGCTTTAATAGTAGTTGTTGTTATTGTAAAAAATAAAACTATTAGAGGGGGCTTCGCGATCAGCAAGTAACCGTGTTGAATTGGGCCCCCCCCCCCGCCATTTGTAAGGCCAGCCCTTTCCCTAGACATTACGCTTTTCTTTATATATCAAATTTTACACACTTACAATCACACATACACTCCACAAACAAATACACACACCCTACACACACTCACTCCTCACACATATTACATTGAAATACATTGACGACTACACTTTGACCAGATTCAGGTGAAAAGGTCTGTGTTGTATTTGCTGTTGATCAGATTCAGGTGAAAAGGACTGTGTTGTATTTGCTGTTGATCAGATTCAGGTGAAAAGGTCTGTGGTGTATTTGCTGTTGATCAGATTCAGGTGAAAAGGTCTGTGGTGTATTTGCTGTTGATCAGATTCAGGTGAAAAGGTCTGTGGTGCATTTGCTGTTGATCAGATTCAGGTGAAAAGGTCTGTGGTGTATTTGGTGTTGATCAGATTCAGGTGAAAAGGTCTGTGGTGTATTTGCTGTTGATCAGATTCAGGTGAAAAGGTCTGTGTTGTATTTGCTGTTGATCAGATTCAGGTGAAAAGGTCTGTGGTGTATTTGCTGTTGATCAGATGGAGACGAAATATTTCGAGACCAGACAGTTTTGTGTTTAGTTTTAGGACACGAGCCCAGCAACACTATCTCGCATGTGGTCATTACAGCATCGCCGCAGCCGGATATTCAGGGCCCTTCCAGCTAAAATGATTAATCGGGCCTTCCTGACCCCCCCCCCACACACACAAACGCACATTTCAATGTTCGGGGCGGTAAAAGAGTTCGTCTGGTGCTCTGGTTTTTTACTCCCTGTCTTCCTTCTACCCTTCAGAATACTGTATAATTATTTGATTCTCAAAAATAAAAGTGAATCAATAATGATAGATGCAAGCTAGCAATTTGTATGTTGTTTTATTTTATTTAGTATATTTTGTCATAGTTATATTTTTATAAGGGAATTAGTACTGACAGTGGGGACGAGTGGAAAAGCACGCGGCAGTTGTTTAGTTTCACTATCCCTAAGAAATACTGCGTTGGTGGGCGAAAAGGCAGGAAAGGGTTCGAATCCGAATATATGATGATGGGCCTAAAAAGTGATTGCTCCTCCTTAGTGTAGTGGAGTGTGACATAAAGATTTAACGATTGATGACTATGTGTGTGTGTCTGTGTGTGTGTGTGAGAGAGAGAGAGAGAGAGAGAGAGAGAGAGAGAGAGGTAAGAGGGAGAGGGGGCGCAGCAGGTGGCGATTTTCACGGAACCGTTGAATGACGTCACTAGCGTTAGCGGTGCTAGGGCGGAATCTGAAAAGTCATAAAGCCCGATGAATGCCGCCTTGGCTGTTGGTAATTTGAGTTTCATCCTGTGCCAACTACCCCCCCCCCCGATCCCCTTCTCCTCCATCTCTCTCTCTTCCCACCCTCCTTTGTTTACGCCACTGATGAACCCATTTGTGTATCGTCTCTCTCTCTCTCTCCGCTCTTCTTCTATTTAAGCCGCAAAGCATTTATACTTAGTAGAATAACATATATATCATAGAACGGATCAATGAAAAAGTCACTTATTTTTTTATCAATTTAGTCTATTCACGCCCACTGATCGAAGATTAATCCTGTTGTGCAACATCTCTCTATCCTCCCTCCTTTAGTTACGTACCGGCACGCGACCCACAATGATTTCATGCATAACCATCCTAGTTTTTAAGAAGACGATTGCGCATCCTGAAAAAAACATGGACTTTGTGTTGTGAGCACACTTCATGTCATTACTCACCACTAGGACCTAGTGCAGGCATGGCCAACAGTTTTTTGTCACGGGCCGGATTGAAAAAAAAAAATTTTCGCGGGCCAGGCGTAAAAAATACAAAATTTTAAACAAAAAATGAACACATTTTTATTATGAGACTATAAATGATATAACAAATACATAGAAGTATATATATATATATATATATATATATATGAATAATTATAAATCATAGGTAACTTACAGCAAATATCTATACAGAATAATACAAAATAAACATGTTAATAATAAAAATATATATATAATTATATAATAAAAAATATTTAGTGGTGTTGTTATCCTTTATCCTTTTTAATTTTTTGTTAAATTTAGGTTGGGTTCTGGTTTAATTTAATCCTCCAACCTAAAATAATAAATTTTTAACTTTCCCCTTTTTGGATTTTTTTTGATTAATAAAAAAAAATATTTACAATTATAAATTAAAAAAAAAATAAAAAATAATATTTTTTTTCAATATTTTTTAATTTAAATTTTTTTATTACCCCCCACCTTATTAAAAATATTAAACAAATAATCTTCTTCTTCCCCTTTTTTTTAACCTAATATTTATCAACCCAATATAAATAAAATTATTTTTAATTGATTTGAAAAAATTTTTCAAAATTTTCAGGAAAATGGATTTTTAACATTCAACAATATTTATATTATTTTTTTTTTAAAAAAAAAAAAAAAAAAAAAAACAAACTTCATCCGTTTATTCAGAAAACTCCTCTTTTTCTTTGAACTCAAAAATTAAAAATTCCCTTTTAGACCCCACACACACTTTAATATATTTCCCCCCTCCTAGTATATTACATCGAAATATTCGGTATTTAGTTTTTTAAAAAAATCAAAAAAATTCCATAATATAAAATTTTTTGATCCTTAATAAATTTATTAATTTTATAATTATTTAGAATTATTAATTTATATAAAATCCTTTTTACTTTTGAATAATTAATGAATTTGTGTGTTTGATTGTATTAATTTTATGTTTTGAGTTAAATCAAAATATAATATTTTAAATTAAATTCACTAATATTCTTTTTTTTTTTCTTTTTTCTTTCTCTTCAAATTTTCCCATTATTTTTTTTCCTATAAAAAAATTAATTAAAAAAAAAAAATTCAAAAAAAAAAAAAAAAAAAGAAGAAAATAAAAAAATAATAAAAAAAAAAAAATAATTTATTTTTTAATAAAAAAAAAATATTTTTTTAATAAAATAAAAAAAAAAACAAAAAAAAAAAAAATATAATAAAAAAATATTTTCAAAACAAATAATTTTTTAATACAATTTTTTAATTAAGAAATTATTAAATCAATAATATTTATATTATTAAAAAATATTATTATTAATATTATAAATGTTTAAAAAAAAAAAATTTATAAAAAAAAATAAAATTTTTATAAAAAAAAAATATTTAATTTATTTTATTAAAATAATTTTATAAAAAAAAAATATAATAAAAAAATAAGGGAGGGTTGGGGGGGGGGGGGGGGGGGGGACCTAGTGCGTCAAGGACAAACACTTGCAGGCAGTCTGCGTGAATTTAACCAGACAGCTACACGAGATGGTAGATAAATAATTGAAACGTAAAATGATTGGATTACCGGCGGTATTCATGCGCAGTGTTTCTCAAACTGTATGGGCCGTACCTAACTAGGAGTCTAAATAAAAAAAAGTCCAATTCTTAAGCCACCATCTATTTCACAAAACCGTGACGTTTTGATACTACTGTTTCATCAGTTTTAAGTCGTAGTACTACTACACACAACAATGTTAATTATTTTAAACACAATGAAGGAAACTAACAAGAAATAAGGAAATCGCATTTAGTTCTTTTTCTGCGTTAATCTAACTAAATCTTATTATTTACATTGATTATGTCAACACATACTTTAAAATAAAAACACATATATGTGAGATATAAAACAAACGAATCAGGTATTTTCCTTGGTCATTTCTTATTACAAATTCAAAGTCCTGTACTATAAAACTGGGTTTTTTCTATGTTGGAAAAATGTTCTTTTTTTCTGTCCAAATATTTGACCTACACTGGCTTCTTTACCTCCACACATTGATGTGCATCCACCCTTCATGTTTAGTTGGGTTTTTTTTTTATGATAATGAAAGGCTTAGATTAACACAGAAGTAGAGAAAAAAAAATCTTGCTTATAGTTTCACTGAGTATCTACGAAGCTTTATTGACTCAAGACGACAGAGTAAGACCCGACAAAATGTACACCACACGACGGTACACATTCACAGTAAGACCCAACTAAATATACACATGATGATGATAGACATTCGTGAATGGAATGAAATGTCCTGCCCATTGAATCTATATATACTAGCATGATCAAACATCCCATCACTTAAATAGTGTGTTATCAAATAATATACTAAACTGCTTTACCTTTCTTTTACTTAACTTTTATATCGTGTTGGAAGTAACTCTGGTTTTAGTGCCTGTCTTGCAGAGGTAAGTTTTTGTTGTTTTGTTTAGTTTTTTTAAACTATTTAGTACATCAATGCTCAAAATGATATTAATATTTTTAAGTATTTTAATTTAATTTTTTTTTGTTAAAAGGTAAAAATTAAGCTGCATAATTACGTACTGTTTATCCATTTCGGATTTATACCGAGACGAATGAAGTGACCGCAGGGTCTGTAGAAAATATTTCCACGAGACCCAGGTTTTGTAAAACTCAACTTTTACTAATCTTCTGCACAAAATGCAAGAGCCATACACCTGGGTTTTGTAAGATAATATAAAAAAAACACAGCCTTAACAAGTTAGCTGCTGTATGTGTGAGATCCATTTTGTGAGGTATTTAAAGAAAACACAACTTACACTGATGAACTGTTCCAGGTACGACTCCCCCTCCCCCAGAAGCCCGGGGCTAGTTGCAACGGGGACATGGATAATCAAACATGGTTGTCTTGATCTCCGAAACGCTTTTTCTGCTGAATACTAACGTAGTGACTTGTGGGCAGAGGCGTAGCGAGGGGTGGGCAAGGCAACTCGCGCCCGGGGTATTTTACCTTTTTAATACCTTTTTAGCGCCCCCCTCCTTTCGAAAACCATATAATATTATAAGTAAAATATACCATTTGGCGCCCCTGAACCTCGGCGCCCTGGGACATATGTACCCCCCCGCCCCCTACCTACGCCTCTGCTTGTGGTACTACGTAGGTACTTAACAAACTGTCCACTTGTAGTGTAATAGTATTTTACTTTTAAATCTTGAAGACACGTAATACCGGCATTAACAAGCAAACTGTTTTATTTGTATCTAATTGACTAAAAAAATCAGATCTTTAATAACCAAGAAACTTTACTTACAGAGCTTATCAGGACTATACAATGTTAAATAATTGAACATGAAGCGTTGTAACTGTAGTATTTCTGTCATTCTATTTAGCGACCACAACCAGCAACAGTAAATGGCGCAATATCTTGTAATTCTGCTTGCAATCCTGTATTCCGTGCCCCCTTCGTCAGCTCAGACGGACGACATCTTGCCACATCTACGTTTGTCTAACAATTTCACAATTCTTTTCAACCAGACGACATTCCTCGAGTAAGTAATAAATTATGTAGCATTCAAATAAAAAAAATTGTGTTTCTCAATCCATCAAGGCCCATCGGGAGCCAGATGAAGTCAGGAGCGTACACACAGGGCGCCAAACTAGAGAGGGGGTGGGGGCGGAATAGGCATAGCCATTTTTTTTAAATTTTCACTTTGCAGAACTGGGAGAGGGCATAGCAAAACTGTACTTGTCCAAAGGCGCCACAATAGCTAGATACGGCTCGAGATCAAGAGTAGAATTAACCTGTTTCTGTAGCCACAATAGAAATGTACGTCTCGAGATCAAGAGTAGAATTAATCTGTTTCTGTAGTCACGACAAATTAATAGATTGCTTGGCTAGTCGCCTTTAATCCCAAAAATTAAAAGTAAGGTACCCATTCTAAAGTAGGGTGGAATCGGGGGACTGTTTAAATCATCTTTCACAAGGACTTTTGAAAATTCTCTTTTATTCTCACTGATGATCTAACCCGGATTATCAGGTCTGTAGTCGATCGCTCTACACAACTCGGCCATCCGTCCCACCTTCACTACTTTAAAAAGAGCACTTGATTTTTGTTCTTTGAACAATTTTTTATTATATCTTTACACTTTCTGCATTGCAATGAGATTTTTTTAATGTATCTGAAATGTGGAATGTCATGTACTAACGTTTGTTTCTCTCTCTCTCTCTCTGTTTCAGTTTTTTTAACTGTCTGACGATGATGGACACATGTTCGTGTGAGATGAAGACAGACAATTTTGTCTTTTATTCAATGTCGGCCAATGCTGGCATGACGACTCTATGCAACCAACGCTTTAACCGGACAGTGCCAGCCAAAAAACAAGTGTGCAGATTACAGGTGTACACCAGCGGTCCAATCCAACAAAGATATGTGGAGATCATTTGCCTACCGATAGCTGACTCGTGCTCAGCGCTTTTAAGAGCGACCCATAATGACTGTTTCCCCGTTTGCTGGAATGGAAGTATAACTGGGGCACTGTCAAGGCCATTTGGGGACTACGATGAATGTTTTCTGAGGTTCCCCCCAGAAACTAGCAGGACAAAAGAGAATATCAATGAAGAGATGAGCAATGATTCAACTACTGATTCAAGTACAATTCTAATCGGTAGATCAAATGATGGTGTTAGCACCAGTATGGTGTACAGCGAGCAATACATGTTAACACCGCTGCCAACTAAAACCCAACAATCTACAGATACATCTACTGTTGATACGTATTCAACAACAACTTTAGAAGCTTTTTTTAATTCACCGGTTACTTTAAATGTTGATACAAGTTTAGTTGTATCTGGGGGTGTTGTCGGCTCAATGAGCACTGTGAAACATCTCAGTGAATCTACTACCTTTTTGAAACAAGATACTATACGATCTTTAAATGCCGAATCGCAAACTATATCCTTACAGAAGAGCTTATCGCCAATTATTTCCTTGAAAGCCACATCTCAAGCTGTATCCTTACAAGCTTTAACACCAACAATATCTTTGCAGGCCATATCGCCAACTATATCCTTGCAGGCGAAATCCCAAACTGTATCGTTACATGCCACATCAACAGCTACACCATTGCAGGCCATATCGCCAACTGTATCACTACAGGCTATCTCCCCTACGGTGACAATCCAAGCATCGGTGTCGGCGACACCAACATATCGTGACGAAAAGTCAACAAGTCAACAGAAAGCACCAATAGAAACTTCTTTCACTTCATTGGTAAGTGATGAAATGAATGAAAACGGGTACCGCTTGGTATTGACGGCTTTGTCTACAGTCACCGACTTAGATAATACAATCAAGCCAGTTGTAGCCACACCGGACTCTCCCCCATCACATTCACAGTACAGTGAAATATCCCTTGTGACATCGCCAGTGATTTCAGCTGAAGAAATGACAAGCGACAGCCATCCCAATGTGACAAGTCTGAGCGAAAGTTCAGGTGATATCCAGACGGTTATCATCATCCCCTGCGTGGTTATCGGCACTTTTCTTATAATACTGACCGTTATCATCTACTGCATCATCCGTCATAGACGTCAACAGGTCAAGGCCATTGCCACCACTCAGAGAGAAAATAATACTTCAGTGGACACCAAGGCTAGAGAAGCCAGCTTCCAATCTAGATTCGCGTATCTTGCTCAAAGCTCTAAATATCAAAACTTCAATAACTCACATAATTCAAAGTATAGTTCTGGCTTTTCAACTGGCTTATCAAATAGTTCAAAAAGACACCTCTTCGACAGTGAAGCTGACCACTCAAATGGAAATATTTTAAGATCGGAATCACACGCGAACGAGTCCTACGCCTCGCAGATTGATCTTAAACATCCAGCTAACCACGTTTTACATCCAGATAAAGACGTTTTACCTTACGCTGTTGCTACACTCGTTGAAATCCAACCTGCAGTAAAACCGTCCAACGGCTATTTTGCTCTATCAGATTCATCGAACTCCTCATCAGATTCCGGAGTAAGTAAAGTCCACTCCAACCTAAGCTCTGATGAGTGCGAGACAGTATCGGCCAGTAACTCGTTCCAGTACCTGGCGGACGGAGAACACGAACGCCAAGCTGAGAGCGGCCAAGAGAACACATTCCTATTCTCTAAAGTCAAACGTTCTCCGCCGTACACAAAACTTGGTGATGTTCACCGATCTATTGAAAACATTTATGATTCACAATTTGTTTAGGAGATGATTTAATTACAAGTCAAAATTTCCTTCCTCTTCCTGAACTGACCTGTTTTTTACGATATTATGGCATTAGCGAATCGACAGTATATTGGATGTCTGAGATGTTTCTTTATGAATAATTTGCTTTGAATTTGTAAAGCTTATTGTACATTAGGGTCAACTTGAGAGAAATAAATCTATTTGCGGCCTAGTGGTTCACTACTGCTATACCAATCAAATTAGACATGTTGACCATATGTTAGTAGAAGTGTTTTCTTTTTTTTTAGGTTTAATTTATTCAGCTAACGAGACAGAAATAAATTAACATCAGACAAAAAAAAAGGATTACGGTTACATAATTGTGTGTACAAAGTGTAAAGTTTAAACAGAAATACAAAAAAAAATTAGACATCTGAACACGGCGTTCAACATCTTTATATACAGAATAACAGTGGCGGCTGGATAGCGAAGTCAATAGTGAAGTCGACTCACAGTCAACAGTAACACGGATCAATCCCTCACAAAGCCAAAAATATTCCCCGAAGACTTGGAATTTTTTTAACCCATACAATTTTTAAGTTTCTATGAACAGTATTTCCTTAAGATTAAAAATCTACTTTATATCTTTTTAACTAGGAAAAATGAAAGAGTGGCTTACATTTAAATCAGGTTTTTTACATTTATATCATTTTTTTTTATTTATTACGGTAAATATTTTTTTTTAAATCTACTAAGGCGCGACTGATTCCATTTTTGTCGATATAACGATCAGATATTTGACTTTTGTTGATGTCATGGGTGTTAATCCATATTATCTGAGGTTGATGTCATGGGTGTTAATCCATAATATCTGAGGCTGGTGTCATGTGTGTTAATCCATATTATCTGAGGCTGATGTCATGTGTGTTAATCCATATTATCTGAGGCTGATGTCATGTGTGTTAATCCATATTATCTGAGGCTGATATCATGTGTGTTAATCCTTGTTATCTGAGATTTACTCATAAAATATTTTATCTAAACACTGGCTTGATTTCAAATTCATTTATGACAATAAATAAACTGGCATACTTTCTCGGCGGACTAAGTTATCTAAACATATTTATCTCTAGCACTTTATCGCAAATGAAAAAAATGAGCCATGAGCTTAAATATTCATAGGCACTGTTTTAAGGAATTGAAAGTCGGGTTTAAATTAGTTCGATTCGGGGCCCGATTACGATATATAAAAGTAAACGATTTTCGATTCTGCTTATCTCTAAAAAGGAAGTTCACAAATAAGCAAAAAAATGTAAATGTTTGGTGCGCCATCTATCAACGTGAAATTTATGACAACGGGTTCGCGCTACGTTCATCAGTTAAAAAGAGGATTAAACATCCGCTTACAAGATGTTTTTTTTTTCCTCCGTTGCATAGATGTTTGACGAGACCGCGTTGAATAGAGTTTAAAGTATGTTTGCATTAGATCAGCCATGGGCAAAGTATTGCCAGCGGATCCAAATCCGGCACGCCAAACGGTTTAATTTATCCAGCAAGACTGTTTAATTCCGCCCGCCAGACAGTTTAATTTGTCCAGCCAGACGGTTTAATTCCGCCCGCCAGACTGTTTAATTCCGCCCGCCAGACGGTTTAATTCCGCCCGCCAGACGGTTTAATCCGGCCAGCTACTTCTTGCAGAGTTAAGCACAGCAACAGCCTTTTATGTTATGACGTTAACATTTAATTTATATTAGCTCATGTCAACGGTCCATCCATTTTCTATTGGTCCGGCCCGCCGGCCAGTTTCACGAACCCAATTTGGCCCGCGTCTGAAAAAGTTTTGCCCACCCTTGCTTTTAACCAGTGGTTCTCAAGATTTTGTCCGATGAGCACTAATGCGTGCACTTAGACATACAACGAGACAATTTCAGTTAAACAAACAATAAAAACCGGGGCTAGGCTCGTCCATTACATTACGTCAGCAACTAATGGGGGTTAAGGGGGGGGGGGACTGAAACCGTTTAACGGTTGTTGACATAGGAGAGAGGAGATGTGAAGATTTTTGACGTCAATAACGTCATTGATTAAGAAAATGATTTATTTGTAAACATATCATTTAAAAAGCCTATCATATCACTTTATCTAAATCTACGTCAAAAAAAATATTTTGGGTTTTTTGCCCGCTGGGTATTTTATCCCGTTGGGTTTTTTTCCCTCTGCGTTATGTAGGGGGGTGGGTACAAAATTGAAGTAATTTTACTAGGCATCGAAAGTTGGCCACTTGTTGACCAGGTGGGAGGAGGGGGGGGGTCTCTAAAAACGCTAAAATTTGTTAAAATAGTTTATGGACGTGCCCCATATATCACTATCAAAAACTCTTACAAATTTACCCAAGGACAAATACTTTGTAAAACTGAAGGCAGACCCGATGCCTTTTTTTTTCAATAGACATTTTTTGTAGATGGAAGAGCCCCATTATTGGAGACGACGCTGGCTGAAGAAACAAACAAATCTAAGAGAATTATACTGGACAGCAGAGTGCACTGGACAAGCAGAGTTTACCGAGGAGAACTGAAGAGTTCGCATTTGAATGGGACGATGAATGGAGAAGGAAGCTAAGATATAACAAAGTATTTTTTATGTTATCGTATTTATTGATTAATCGAATGCAAGTGGTCAGGACGATACCAATACCACAAGGAGAATTAGAGTTACAGGTAAAATGTGTTTGAAAATATTTAACGAAATACTCCAGCTTTTTATGAGTGCCGAATACCGGGCCTTGGCAGAGAGAGAGAGAGAGAGAGAGAGAGAGAGAGAGAGAGAGAGAGAGAGAGAGAAGAGAGAGCGAGAGATAGAGAGAGAGAGAGAGAGAGAGAGAGAGAGAGAGAGGGAGAGAGAAAGAGAAGGAGACAGAGAGAGTGGGTGAGAGAGAGAGTGGGTGAGAGAGAGAGAGAGAGTGGGTGTGTGAGATAGAGACAGACAGACAGAGAGAGTACGAGAAAGAGAGAAAGATAAGTAATATATCCACAGAATAAATTAGCCGCAATGACAGGGCATGAAATATTTTAAGGATGGGATCGTTTTATCATTTGATTAGATTAGGCTTTGAGCAGGGTCTGTATGGGGCTCGCCCGAGACCTCTCAGCCCCCCCCCCTCTTTTAGCGAGTCCCCCCTTCCCAAAACCCCACCCCTTCCCCCTTGTTGCTCATATTGCCCATAGTGTAGGTGAACGTGTGGATCTGGTCACTACAATGTTACCTATCTATATTTAGGGTAAGGGTCAGTTACTGTGGTTGAAACCTCATTGATGATTATTACCCTTTTAACTTTTTTGACCATGCCTTGTGCTGAAGTGGGAGAAGCTAACCACCGACAGACAATCCAAGGTACTAGCTTTGAGCTCGAGAGGTCTGTTACCTTCCTAATAGCGCATAAACATTTTTTTTTTGTTTTTAAGTACGTGTTACACAACACAGTGCAGATTTCTGTGGAGTTTTTTTTTTTTATGCATATCGATTTCTATACATTTTTCTGTGTGCACGTTTTACAGATTTGGCTTTTGGTGTATGCCCCACTTCACTAACTTGGTTGTAAATCTGTAAGTAGTTTTACAAATGAAATTATTTTTTTGTGTGCAAAATTCCATTCCTTAATCGAAATATTGGTAAACATTTTTTGCAGTAAATCAACATTGTTTAAAAGAGACAGCGATATAATGAAAATATACGATTTTCAAGCTTAAATGATTTGATAAGTTTTCAATACGGTCTCGCTGTAAAGATAACTACTTCCGGAAAATGAACATATATTCAACAATTATTATTAACACTCGGAACACCTCAGAAGTTAAAAGGGGTTGTTCCCAGCCCCTCGTTTTAAAGGCCCAATACCCCATGCAATGCTTGCTGTACATCTCCGCTTCAACTACATAAATTGCATTCAAGACAAGACAACTCAACTTTGTTAAATGTTGTTGAGCATCCAATGCTTGTCTACCCTGGGAATGGGAAAAAAATGACATTATAATTCGCATAATATCGCATTCACACTAAATGGCATCAGTCCATTTTTTTTAAATGACAAACGTTTATGTTGGCTAAATGGTAATGTAACATAGAGTAATCATGACGAGATATTTTACTGTAGGCATAATGCAGACTTGGCCCAACTACAGCCTGCGGTGTAAGTTCGACCCGTTAGGCTGTATAATGCGGCCCGTGCGCTGTTCCTCTCCAACTGTCCAACCCAGGGACCTTTGTATTTAAATTACAGTGATATCTTTAAAGATTCCATCTTTATGGTCTTGGAACCTTATGTTTCCCGAGGTTTGAAAGGTTTGCCTACCCTTTCACATGCGTTTTGCTATATTTACTTTCTTTTACACCATTAGACAGCTAAACTAAGCTTTATTTACTATACTAGGTACTTCCCCTTATTGAAACTACTGGACTGGTTTGTTTACTATACTAGGTACTTCCCCTTATTGAGACTACTGGACTTGGTTTTGTTTACTATACTAGGTACTTCCCCTTATTGAAACTACAGGACTGGTTTGTTTACTATACTAGGTACTTCCCCTTATTGAGACTACTGGACTTGGTTTTGTTTACTATACTAGGTACTTCCCCTTATTGAAACTACAGGACTTGGTTTTGTTTACTATACTAGGTACTTCCCCTTATTGAAACTACAGGACTTGGTTTTGTTTACTATACTAGGTACTTCCCCTTATTGAAACTACAGGACTTGGTTTTGTTTACTATACTAGGTACTTCCCCTTATTGAAACTTCTCGACTTGGCTTTGTTTACTATACTAGGTACTTCCCCTTATTGAAACTACTGGACTGGTTTGTTTACTATACTAGGTACTTCCCCTTATTGAAACTACAGGACTTGGCTTTGTTTACTATACTAGGTACTTCCCCTTATTGAAACTACAGGACTTGGCTTTGTTTACTATACTAGGTACTTCCCCTTTTTGAAACTGCTGGACCTGACTTTGTTTACTATTCTAGGTAAGAGCTTCTGATTTTCATAAAAACGAAAACGTTGGGCGCATGAACACAAACATCCATACCTTTATAACATACTCTAATTTATATAAATGAAAACCTGTTTAAAATAATTTCATTATTTATATATTGATTCAATTGAATTTACAAGTATTGCATTCTATATCATGAGTTTAGGTTATGACAACACTAGAATTAATTATACTTTAATTGTTAACATTTGATGATTCTAATACTGTAATACATTCACATAATATAAAACATGCGCCCAACGTTTTTCGTTTTTATAAAAATCAGAAGCTCTTATAAAGTCTATTACTATTACCATCTTACCAATTTATTCAGAAATTATTTTCTGCTTTTTAGTACGCAAGAAAAACGTTGTTTTTTATAAAATATTTGTTTATATTGTAATTTTTATTTTATTTTCTTCTCCAAACAATAAAGTTCTGGATCCACCAACAGAAACACTTTCTAGATGGAAATGGAAAACTTTTTTTTTTAACTTTTTATTCGATCGGTAGCCGTTCATTTTTTTTTTTTCGTTTTCATGATCAGCCAAACATTTATTTAATAGCATTTATGTTTTCAGACAGCGCTTCGATCGAAGGAATTTCATTTGTAGAAATAGATAGACGATGTATTCTCGCAATTCTAGCGCACTGGTTGTCAAAGTGCTGCTTGAAGAATTGAGTTTTGTGTGGCTCCCAGTGAGCACATTTTCCCTTTTATTTAATATTTTTTTTTGTCTCTAAATCTTGATGAATTGACTATGTGAAGGCTCTTTATCGACCACAGACGTGGCCTAATGGGTGATGATATACATGCACCTGTAAATGCCAAGGATAGTATGTGAGGTGACCAGTTTTTGTATCTCTATTCCAGTCGTCCCCCTGTTAGGTCAGGAAATGTCCGGGCGTTCCAATCTCGGTCTCAGAAACTATTACTCTCAAAACACTTCTTGTACTTTCTCTAATTTCCCCAGCGACTCCTGAGTAAAAGAATTCTACACAAGGCGGGGCTCAATTTAACGGATGCTTGCGAGGCCCCTAATCTAATTTGCGGGGCCCCTGCAAGGAACGGGGATCAATTTGGAGCAATCGATCAAATCGGCCCAAGGTCGACCCCAATCTACTTTGTACCAAGTACAGCGTTGATTTTTTTTTTGTTTTAACTAAAGCGTTTAAAGCGTTACCGCCAATCGATTTTCACGAATTAGTATTTGACTTTTGGAAAGTAAGGGGTTTTACCCCGGGCTGTCCCCCACCACCCCACTCCTCTGAGTAAACGGTTGAGACATTGAAAAATATGGTACACAATTATAAATCGCTCGTTGTTTATACTTCAAGCTCATGCATTTGAATTCAACAGGTGAAGAATTTACGACACACGTTAATGTTAATGAGTTTTTTTTCCCCTTATTAGTTTTAAGAATGTCAGGTACAATAACCCATTTTAATTGTCGTCAATGCGAGTGAATGGGAAATCGATATTTCAAATAGACCTTCTGCAATTGTTTGGCACGCAGTGGCGTAGCTAGGGTGGGGGGAGGGGGGGTCCAAATTTGAAAGTCCCCCCGGGCCCCCGCTTGAGGGGGGCCCCCAAACGAGTTTCCAAATTTATTTTTTTTAACACTACAAAACGGAAAAAGCGTGCTACAGAAAGACGAGAGGCTGCAAAATCAAGGAAAATTTGATGGGTTTTTTAAGAAGAAACCTGATAATAGCATTGAAAACAGAGAAGACCATGAACATGGCGAAGATAAGTATAACCATTCAGATAATTCATATAAAGATACAGCAGTGTACCAACAGCTGTCAAGTACTTAGCAAAAACCAACTCAAGCTTACTTGGCCACAAAGAAGTACTAGATTCTCCAAGTCCTGGGAACTTCCTAGAATCTTTGAAATTTCTTGCAGAATTTGATGAAGTTACGTAACATCACTTGAATAATTCAACATGAGCTTGATGGGCAATAAAGATAGGGAATCAATTGTTGGGAAAGTCAAGCAAGTTTGTTACTTTTTTCTGATGTTTGATTCCACTCCAGATGTTTCTCACAAAGAACAAGTATCCCTTAAAGTTCGTAACTTGGATGTCGAGAATTTTGAAATAAAAGAGTCATTCCTTGGTTATTTTGAAATTGTGAAGCAAGATGCACAACATAATGAAGAACTTGTTCTGAAAACTCTTTAAGACATTGAACTAGACTTTAAATCTGTGCACAGATCAAATCTATGATAACGCAGCCACAATGAGTGGCCGTCGGTCTGGCCGGCAGAAACGTCTCTTAGACATAAATCCAAACGTAACATTTCTGAACTGTGATAATCACTCTCTCAACTTGGCATCTCTTCATTCTACTGAAATAGATCTAGCAATTGTCACCTTTTTTATTGAATTGCTCAACCTTTTTTCCAATTCACCCGAGAGACCAAACTGAAAGAAACTGGAGACGGGAAACTAAAAAAAGGAGAGTAGTAGGCCTACATGGTGGTACTCAAGAGAAGAAGCTACGTCGTCACTTTCCTTGCAGCTTGACAAAGATGTTGAAGAGATTAAGACCCTTTCATGCTTTCATCAAAATGATGAGAAACGGACGAAACTGATCACCCAATCCATCAAAAGAGCAAAAGAAGGAGTAGGCAAAACAACCAGAAGAAAGAAAAGACTTGATGGGGAGTTAAGTTCTGATGTAGGACTGTAAATAGAACTGCAATTCAAAAGTGTTGCGACAGAAGTGCTTGACAGACTTCATATGGAGATGAAGGATAGATTCCAAAGGTTGCAAAACCGTGTGGGCACCTTTGGGGTTCTTCTTAAACCATGACACCTGTTGAATTCTATGGATGATTACACACTGATGAAAAACTGTTACTTTTTCCTGTTTGTACGATGACATACAGGCTAATCACTTTTTCAATGGTGTCATTGATGCAAGAGCACTTTCATCAACAAACCAGTACCACAATCACCAACTGACTTATTGAGGAAGCTGGCTTCATATGATAATGATGTTTGCTCAAACCTTGCAACCTCCATCCGAATACTGCTAACTCAGGCCACTTCCGTTGCATCATCTGAGAGATTATTCTCAAAACTCAAAGTCAATCAAAAACTATATCAGGAGTACAATGACGCAAGAAAGGCTTAGCAACATGGCTTTAATGTAAGTGAAGTCAAAAATACAAGACAACATTGACTTAGATGATGTTATAAATGCCTTTACTGCACAGAAAGCACAACGTGAGGCAAAATGAATTGAGATTAGTCACTTGTGCATTATCTCGTCACTAAACTATGGAATTATTCATTAAAAGAGTTTTAATGGTTATTTTTTGTTAATTTTATTGATATCCTGTACTAATTTGAATTTAGACATACATTTATTAAGTACGTTATCTCATGTCGTGAAATCGTATGTCAAATCTGCAGGGGCCCCCAAAAAGGCCAAGCCCCCCGGGCCCCCAAACCCCTAGGGACGCCTCTGTTGGCACGCGTCACATACATTTTAGTAAGGTTAGTCTGTCTGGTAAGTTAGAACGGGAGATCTAGAAATGAAAAATGAGGAAAAAAAATAATTAATACTTTTAAAACGAGAGACCATTGTAACATCAATTCTAAATAGTTAATTATTATTTGTATGCTCCTTTAGACAGTAATAAAAATCTTCCATCCTGTGCGTTGCAACAAAATCTACACATATAAGCAGGGCGTCTTATCATGTGGTAAAAATACACGTTAATATTTGTTTTTCCCATTTTTATTTATTTTATTGCAAACTTAACCATATACCATTACAATATTATAATATATATATATATATATATATATATATATATATAATAAAAAGTAAAGTTCCCTTAACCCTAACGGGCCATCGGGGCAGATGAAGTGTAGAATTCATCTGTTTCTATAACATCGGCATATGAAGGGATGTGTGGTTAGCACAACGCCCAGCCGCCTTTGCTTCCCCAACTTAAATTCAGGTACCATTTAATGCTGGGTGGACTTGTGGGACGACTTTGAAACACATTTTCACCTGGAAAAATTCCACATGGTTCTCACCGAAGATCGAACCCAGGACTCTCAGTTTTACAGTCGATTATCTACACCACTCGGCCACCCGTCCCACTATATATATATAATAGGAGAAATAAAAATAAGGCATATAGGCATATTTAACATCTGCAGATTTACATGATGCTTGACGAATTTCTAAGAAATGTGCACACTGTTTATTACCGAAGTCGTTGTGTGAACAAGTCAAGGCGTCCTAATGGATCATATTCTGCAAAATAAGTTATCTCTTGAATCTTGCTTTACGCCTGAATAAATGCTAGTCATATCACTGTCACTGGTATACGAGTGTAATATTCCGCGTGTGACGTCTAAATCAGTGATGTGTATACTTTGCGTTGTAACAAATTCTTCACATTTATCCAGTAGGCACAGCATGAACTAAAAAATACAGGTTAATATTTTTTTGTTTGCCGTTTTTGTTAATTTGATTGTAAACTTAACCATAGGTTATTACAGTATTGTAAATTATATCTATGAAATACAAGTTAATATTTGTTTTCCATCGTTTTTTATTATATTGTAAAGTTCACTATAGGTTATTACAATATAAAAAGTTATATATATATATATATATATATATATATATGTTAGTATGTGTGTGTCTCTGTGTGTGTATGTGCCTGTGTGTGTGCATGTGTGTGCCTGCTTAAGCTTGTATATGTATATAAATTAGAGAAATTGATGAACTAAATTTCTTTTCTTGAGAACATAGCAAATAACTCGTGTGAGCAGACCTAAATGATATAATTCAAGAGGTTGACGCTTACAACAACTAAATCAAGTGTCAGTTTTTGCGAGCTATGTCCCATTAGTACAGAAAAGGTAAAAAAAAATAATATTGAACCCCTTTGTGACCTAATTAAAAGGTAAACAGGTAAGGATGATAATTGATGGATGACGACCACGGGATACATGTATACTGACGACCTGATTTTGTTGACCGTGCCACAGCACAAGAGTTACACTTCCATTCCCTTTTTTGCATTGGACCCCCACCCCCCCCCTCGTACCATTCCGTCTTACAACCTGTCTCCCTTCCCGCCCACTGTATTATTATTAATACAAGTCCCCAGAGGATGGGATGTTTATTTATTAGATCCTATAAACCACTAATGTCGATAGTGCAATGGCCATGGAGGCACCACGGTAGACATATTAGGTGACTGGACTCGGCGGTAGTCGAACCCGTAACCCCGTAACCCGCATCTTGCAGGACGTGCTCAGGATGTGAATAACATCGACTCATCGAGGGAACGGATAACGTTGGTGCCGACTTGATGAGCCGATGCTTGGTTTAGTTTGTTGTTTATAGATATTTGATGTACTCACAGGTGTCAGAATTATTTCTCCAGACCTGTAGGAAATGAGGACAGAGTTACTTGATATTTACATGCATTTTATTTGGTTTTACACTGAAGTAAATTTGGAATGTCTAATTTTTGACACTGAGTTTCTATTTTTAATTGTTGTAATTACCTATGCAATATTTCTTAATGCCAGAAATATGCGTCTGGATATGTAAGAATTGAGGACTAGAGTATTTGATATAGACCTATATCTTTTATGTAATGTCTTTGATTCCACTGCATTTTGGGTATGTATGAATACCGCACAATGAGTCCTAATTTAGGTACTCTGGTAGGGCATCCCTGTTAACTTCTTACACCTGATATTACTTTTGAGGTTGGGGGGTAATGTCACAAAGTTGGGGGTGGAGGCTTTGGTGTTACGATTGTTTCTGTGGAGGCTTTGGTGTTACGATTGTTTCTGTGGAGGCTTTGGTGTTACGATTGTTTCTGTGGAGGCTTTGATGTTACGATTGTTTCTGTGGAGGCTTTGATGTTACGATTGTTTCTGTGGAGGCTTTGATTTTACGATTGTTTCTGGGTTTGAAATTTAAATTCTGTAGGCCTATTGATTTGGAAAATGTCTTATTCTTCCTGCTTTATTAATTCTTCTCTTTTACTAAAACTTTACATTTAGGCTACTATTTTAGTTGCATGTCAAATGGATAAATGGAATATTCTTAAAATTAAAATTAAATCTATTTTTAATTAAGTATACTTGCTATTATTGTCTTGCTCATTCCCTCCTACTGCTCACCGGGGAAGGGCCAACTGTCTAGTACTTAGTAAGTATTTTTTTTTAAATGCTGATATTACGCTCTCACTACGCCTGATATAATCAGTTTTACGTAGTGTGAAGAAAAAATGTGCTTGATTTTCATTACTCTTCTCCATGTCATTTTAGCTTCAAACAAAAAAACGTGAAAATGTATCAACCTGTGAATAGGTTTTAACGATTTCAACTGATCATTCATCAAGGGATATATGTATGTGTATGGGGTAGTCTATTACATAATGCCTTAAAAGAGAGTGGGTGATGAGGTGTGACATAACTCTCGTAGGCGGTAGCCACGGTTCGTGGTAGAAATTATTGTAGAGATAGTGATGGTTTTCTACTAATATTCTTAATCATACATAAAATTATAACTTTGATGCTTCTTTAATTCTTGGAAAATGTTGCTTTTAGTGCAAGGTATCATTGGGTCATTCATTGACATGCATTTAGTGCATGTATCGATTCACGCGCATGCTAACTGAAATATATAAATTTTTGGACATTATTTTTCTTTGTTACCAACATATCTATTAAATTAGGTTATGACCTATGGACAAACTTGAATTCTTATGGGATTTAAACTTGGCACAGTGTTTGAACCCTGCCACTATTAGAATAGCATTGATCAGTGAAAGTAACAAAAAAAAAAGTTTCCGTTCAATTCATGCTATGTTATTAGAGTCGTTGCTAGCAAGTGTGGCGCTCTGTGGGAATTACAATCGGAAAAGTGCAAAAATATTTAACCTCGCTCTTTCTGCGCCCTTTCCTAGTTCGGCGACCTATGGCGACCGCACAACCCGCAACTGCGCATTCCTTATGTAAATATATGTAAAAGTGGGAAAGGTAAGGGTGTGGTATGGCCAACGACTAGAATACTCTGCATACTTCATGACTAATTGTACTTGTGTGTGTTGCATTAAACAATGACTGGCTCATTACTTTTTAATCGCGGAAGTCAGTAGATACAAATAAAAACAACAAGTAATAAAAAAAATTAACACTTTCAATTTTATACTAAAGAACACAAAGAGAATGTCACAAAAAGTCGAACAAAAAACAACACTTTATGCTTATTTATAATAATGTATATAAATTATTTGTTTTCTTATAACTACTTATCAACTAATGTAAAGGCATATTTAGTTCAGAATATTGCAATCACCCACGCTTTTAATTTTCAAAAAAGATTTTTTTTTTCTTTCTTTATTGTAATAGTTCTTAGTTGTGAAATAATTGAACTTGATATTGTTGCACACTGCCGCCTAATTTTTCGCAAGTCTACGATAAAGGCTTTATATTTTGCCCATAAATTGTCCCCATTTATAAGAATTGCTAGAAAGTTATTCGGAGTTCTACAAAATGTTATATCATGGACAAGAAATTATTAAAATCATGTATTGTCATGTAGAATCCACACAATGTGCCAGCTTTTGAGCTTTCTCACTAAATTGGAACTGGTCCAAAAGTATTTAATAATTAAAAGGCAAACCCACATACCCGCTAACTCACAAACACACAGAAAACTAATTAATAGCTTTTAAACAAAAAAAAAGTATTGTCATCAATTGGTTTCAAAGAAAACTCATGAATAATCTTTCTGTGATGGACCAGTGACGTAGCGAGGTTGACTCGCGCCCCTGGCACAATACTTTTTTAGCGCCCCCCTATTTGAAAACCATATAATAGTATGTATGTACAAAATACCATTTGGCGCCCCTTTGTGAGTAGCGCCCGGGGCATAATGGCGCTTTACCCACCCTTCGCTACGCCTCTGTATTGAACTGTTTAGAGCTATGAAAAGTTAACTGACACCAACAAAATAGCTACATTCACCAGATGGTCATAATCAAAATAATTCTAGCGAACAGCCCCCCCCCCCCCACCTCCCATTCCCGTAAGGTAGAGACAAAAAAGGATGAGCATATAGATGGACGAAGTTATGAAAATCTTAATGTATAAAGCTCTTCTTGTAATTTTTTTATGTGCATTTACGAGTCTTATTTAAAGCGAAATACGCCATAAGCAAATTGGTGAGTTTTGGAGCCCTATCAGCATCCAGCAAAAAAAAATAAATATGCTTGTTCAATCTGTATTGGTCTCCTATACTCGGGTGGCCCCTTAGTGCCCGGGTGGCCCCCATGCATTCAGTCACTAAAAGTATTACTCTTATCATCGTTTACATTAAAATGAGAGAAGTTCAAGTTTAAAACTTGAACACTAAATCTGTATTGTTTCGAATTACATTATATGTATTATATCATTGTATTATATCATTGATATATTGGTTATATAACTCCCGAAATTTCTTTTTAGATTTTTCAGTAGATTCATTACTTTTTTCCTTCTTTTTTTTTATTGCACTTTTTTTTATTATCATTAATTTACAAACATAAATAGTTTGTATTTACTCGGCAGCTTGAATCTAATTATGGAGTAGACAACAGCGACACAATGAAAAAGTCTGTGAAACTGAAGCCATTTCAATGGCTGCTTGCTTTCGTTCTTTCTGTTACGCTGTCGGCATCGCCAGGTAAGAACACAAACTTATGACCTAATGTTTGATACACATTACCCACTGTTTTAAGGAATAATTAAACATGTAGCTGTAGCGGTATATTAAACGATTCTCTGCATTGAGATAAGTGCCATTTAAATAAATCACACTGGTACATATTGTTATGGCTCCCTTGGTGCGTCAGCACACCGTGCAGTCTAGGAATTGAACGCGATGACGTAGGAGGGAGACGCAGCAGAGGAGTGACGTCGAAGCCGGCAAGAGAGTGGCCATGATGTTGTTGTTGTCTTTGTCTAATGAATAGTAAATACATTTGAAAGAAACCCACGCCTGTGTTGTTCTAGTTTATAAACAGTGGTAAGAGTATACAACAATATTATTAACTTTACATGTGTATATTTTAATTGCGTCTCTGAATAGAGTTACCATTAAAAAGATAGTGTCCAATGTCGGATGCAATCATAATGTTGCATGCAGTGGCGCAACTGGGGGGGGGGGCATTGGGGGCATTTGCCCCCCTACGAAATATAAAAAAAAATTAAAAGATTAGACCAAATTTGTTTAAAATAAAATACAAATATATTAATAATGTGACTTTTTAATACAAGTGATTTTGCCCCCCCCCCACCTGAAAGTTTGGTCTAGTTGCGTCTCTGGTTGCATGAGGCGTGCCATAAAGTGACCGTGATTGATACAATATGCAGATGTCTAGATTTTTAAAAATCTCTTATTGATCTCTATCTTTGTGTTTCATTTACTTTCATAGTAATGCTCTCTAACCATTATTAACTAATCGTTAAGCTTTGTTGTATTTTTATTTATACAGCTGGCACATCCACAGGTAAGACTGTTTATATTTTTAACTATTAAAAATAGTTCAATTTTGGCCGGATTATTTTAACTATGATTAATTAGTTTTCAAAAATTAAACATTACAAATAGTGCTTGTTTTGCAATTTTCTTTTCACCATGTTCACTAAGAGAAAATAAAACTTCTAAAATCACATCTGAGAATTTTTAGTTTAAATTAGTTTTGAAAAAAAAAACATAAATATTGTATGTTATTATTATAATGTGTATCTCACACTCTTAATTTTTTTTTCAATACTAAGCATCTTTCATTTAGTATTGTAGGGAAAATCCCTTTAAAAAATACTGTAAGTAAAGTTCCCTTAGCCCTAACGGGCCATCGGGTCAGATGAAGTGTAGAATTCATCTGTTTCTATAACCTCGGCACATGAAGGGATTGTGTGGTTGGCACAACGCCCAGCCGTCTTTACTTCCCCAACTTAAGTTTGGTACCCATTTAAAGCTGGGTGGACTTGCAGGACGACTTTGAAACACATTTCACCTGGAAAAATTCCCATGGTTCTCACCGTGGATCGAACCCAGAACTCTCAGGTTGACAGTTGAGTATCTACACCTCGGCCATCCGTCCCACAAAATCTACGGTAGTACTCAATATGTATTTTTATGTGTCCATGGCCAGTAGTTAATAGTTACTTATATGTGACCCATACATAGTGTGAGGGTTTGAGGTTTGGGTTCATCTGCTAATATATGGCGGCGTACGTCTGATAGCGTGATGTCTAACTTGTATTCAACATTCTCTTCAATCAATTAATAAACAAGTTGATCGCTGATACGTCATTTAATTTATACGAAGACTTCAATATATAAAATATACAAACATGTGGTACTAATTGACCTTGATGATAAACCAACATTAAACAAAAGGTACTTCTACTATAGTCATAATCTGACTAAGATACTGACTACAAAAATAGCACGTCTTGAGAGCTCAAGAGCTTGTATCTAACTTCTATCTCCAAGGCTTGTATCTTAGCAAGTGACAAGTGACGTTTCACTACGTCACATAACTACATAGAAATTTATAATCTCTAGTTAATTAAAAAAATGCGATTAAACACACATGCACAAATAACACCAAAACAATATTATATTTAACTCCTTCACACATAGGTAGACATCAAATGTCGCTATAAACTACCATTACAAAAATTATAATCCAGTTTTACATAATTGTAAATTAATAAATCAATTAGTTGAAGAAATGATACTTGTGAACTATCAAGTTAACCAAGTATTTTTTTGTTATAGCTGATACAACAACAGACACTACTACTTCTAATAAATTTTTTGTTTCTTTGTTAGTTGAAGTTAAAAGATTTTTTTCAAATCTTTAAAATTACTGTACTGTTTATTTGAAGAATTAACTAATTTCGATATTCAAATAACATAAGAAATCTTTGTTATAACAGAAGAAACAACCGATACCAATATGAATTTTTTTTCTATCTCATCAATCAAGTAAATTAATACTTTTTTTAAAGTTTAGAGAGTTTAAAATCACTTTTTCATTTAAAGGAAGACACCAACATAGACATTCAATTGAATTAAGTTGGTTCATGCAAAACCTGGTTACTGTTCCATATTCATAAGTTATGCTATTTATTCTTGCTACTGCCAATGCTTAAAGTCAGCCGATCTGGCCGGCTTTGATCGTCAACTGGTTAATATCTCTATGAATTGACCGGCCACTTCGTGATGTTACCGGCCACATCAAAAATAAGCCAGTGCCACCGACCTATTCTCAGAGTAGATAAAAATAGTATAACGATAGCTTTAGGTATATCCCTACAACTTTAGATTCACTGATAAGTTGGTAGATTTCAGTTAGTTAAGTTTAAAAGTTCATTTATACATTTTGTTAATTAAAAGTCCAGGGTTAAATCTTTGTTTTATATAGTAAGGTTAACAGTACAAGTCATTTTCTATAAAATGTCCAGTGACCCCGGTAGGAAAGTTAGATCCAAAAATACATTAGCCATTGTATAAGGTGTCAAGGGGGAGCACCACTGTCTCTTAGGCGAAAGCAGGAAAACGAACTTTCTTTATATCAAGTTGATACAAGTGACCTTAACCGTATGTAACATTAAACTTATTTGTGGCTAACCTTAGAATGAGTATTTGGCCGCACTACTCACTAGGCTGGAAAAAGAGTCCTAATTATGTAAATGAGTTAGAAAGAAGTAGAAGGGCCAATCAGAAGAGTTGGGGGCCTTAGAATCATGGGATGGCTTAATCACCACGTATAATGAGATGTAAGTTATTTTTCAGTAAGACCGAATACAGACCAACTAGAGACTGGACAGACCAACAGACGTTCAAGTATATCTGATTCAATCTTTCGGGAAGGCAGTATACTTGTAGTAAAAAGTTAGCTACGACAATTAAGCAGACGAATAGTAAGAGAATTGTATTTTATTAAAGTATATCTACTTTAATCCTTCGGGACGTAGTATACTTAAAAGAGAAGTTAAAGTAATATTGTGTACAAAGTCAGAGTTTATTAATGTTAAAGTATTTCTACTTCAATCCTTCGGGACGGCAGAATACTTTGATATTTTCTTCAGGCATTTGTGAATACTGCTGTATGTGATTTCATTTTATGTATGGTTTTTTATTGCATAATAAACGTCATTTGATTCGTGGAACTTTGCCTCATTCATGGCGTGTTGTCTATGAATGCAACTAAATTGAACGCTACCTCAAGTACATCAAAGAAAGAATATCAACACTACACTAAACCATAAGAATATAGTTTTAAAATACATAACGTTACACTATAAACCTAACGTTACAAATAGATTTTGATGATATTCCCCATATTATACTGAATTTGGATAGTTACATTTCTTAAATGAAATAGATCACTTGTTACAAAAAAAAATGGCAGCCCTTTTACTGGTACAATTTGCTTTTCTGTGCCCTTCAGTAAAATAATTTTTAGGCGAACCTTGTCTTAGCTTTCTTAACTGTATCTATAGGAGGATAAAATTTATCGTCGGTTTCTATTGGCTTTTTCTTGAATCAAATTATCTACATTTTCATTGTACCTAATTTTCATATCCAGAGTTTTAGTTCCGGTTGTCATATATCCAACCTGTAGTTTTCAATATGTACTTTCATTTTTCCTTGGCCATTAGTAAATAGTTACTTGTATATAACCCATACATAGGTAGACATAAAATGTCCAAATAAATTACCATTACTCAAACTAAATCCAAAATTAGATAATTTCAAATTAGTAAATCAATTAGTTGATGAAATGATAGTTGTGAACTATTTAGTTAACCAAGTAATTCTTTCTTTGTTGTAGCTGATAAATAACAGAGGATACTTTGAATAGTAAGTTTTTTGATGCTTTGTTTAAGTTAAAACATTTTTCACTTGAGAGTCTCGTATTACAGTTAGTCACTAACCAACCATAAGCGGTGTTGTTTGTACCATATTACTGTATCCATAGGCGCTCCCCTCCCCCAGGTCATTGGACACAGAATATATTAATTAACAAAAATAAAATGACAGTTTCATTAACTGTTCGTCCAAAATACCATTTTTGTGACTATTCTAAGCATGTTACAGTTCAAAATGGGGGCCACTAAAGACATTCTATTTTGTAACAGATACATAAATGAGTAGGAATTAACAAATATATATATATTCTTCGATTCCTTCATTTTAAAATAAAAATTTGTCGCGACCCACCTGAAATTAGTCCGCAATCCATCAGATGCTAATGTGACTTCAGCCGCTAACAATGGCACAATCACCCCAAGTGTAACTACTACAGCCACAGTAAGCCCAGATGCTAATGTGACTTCAGCCACTTACATTGGCACAACCACTCCAAGTGTAACTACTACAGCCACAATTACCACAGATGCTAATGTAATTTCAGCCGCTGACAATGGCACAATCACTCAAAGTCTAACTACTACAGCCACAATTACCCCAGAAGCTAATGTGACTTCAGTCGCTAACAGTGACCAATACATTACTTATGGAAATTACTATGGATTAAAATCGTTGAGAAGATAGGACCAGTCAAGATCTTACATTTACTAAACAATGAATTGCGTAAGTTGATATTACCCCATGGCAAATTAACAATATATACTTTTTACTCACAAAAGTTTCATTTTTACCCCAGTTCCCCGACCGCTGCATTCTAAATGCTAATGCACTCCACTCTCTATCCCACTCTAGTGGAGTAGCTGACACATTAAGCCGTTCATCGAAAGATTTACTGATGTCCATCACAAATTTATAAAAATGCCCACTCTCTTGCCTCAGTTCTGTAAATCACGTGCTTTTCGAGTGCCCCAGGCTGGCGGACCACAGAGTGGACCGATCCGGCAGCTTGCTGGCCATTGGGCTTTATAGTAGTCTTCAGATGTTGAGGGACAGCGAGTTTGATCTCACGTGCTCTAAGATACTAAGTCTCAGCCCGCAGTTTCACTGATAAAGTTCTAAGAGAGAGAGAGAGAGAGAGAGAGAGAGAGAGAGAAAGAGAGAGAGAGAGAGAGAGAGAGAGAAAGAGAGGGCCGCGAATATCAACCGGTGGTACGTTTACCCCAAGAGGTAAGAGAAAGCTTATGCAGGTGTTCGTAGCGACACATAATTTTCAATTAGTACGACCAGGAATAAGAAAAACTTTCATGTTAGGCGATACCCGCGAACAAACTTTCGCACCCTTAGTGGTACAGTTTTTAAATTAACCTTTAATACATGTTATTTGATGTAAACTTCATTGTTATGTAAACTGGTATGAACGAGCGGAGATTAATGGAAGGCGGTCCTGTTCAAACAGCTTAAGGGCCGTACATGGCCCCCGGGCCCTAGTTTTTCTATGTCTGACCCATCCCGTTTCAAAACAGAGTCTTTCTTATGGATAGGGCAAACTAAGCTATTGCCCAGGATCTCTATGCAAATGCCCCATCCCTCCTTTTAGTACTGATTCCATTTAAATCTGATGCTATAGACTACAAATATGTATATGTCAGTGCCTAGGTCAGTGGTGGCGAACCTGTGGCACGCGTGTTACAGTCGGCACACAGAGCATCATCAGTCGGTACGCGACTAAAATAGCACTTCCTTTAATTTTAATTTGAGTGTAGCCACTTTACTATATATAAGTGGGTTTTTTTTTTCGGTTGAATTTTGGGCACGCGGCCTCAAAAAGGTTCGCCGCCACTGACATATGACCTTCAAACATCTAAGAACGGATTCCATTAAGGGATGAGATTAACTCGATTTTTTAAAATGTTGTAACTATGCCCCTTTTCCCTAAAAACTATCATATATTGCACTTAGTTTGCACGACATGAAGACACGAAAAATATTTAGTAAACCATTTCACCGAAATCGCATGACTTTAACCATTGACACAAAACTTGAAAATCTTGAGGCGGCTGATAGTTAAACAGGTGATATTCTGCACGAATTTTTCATGAGCAGATTTTTAATAAGGTCAAAATTGGTTTTAGTTTTTAGATTTGATGAATGTGCTTTTTCTCCTTCCATTGATTCTACAGCCCGTGTAGAGCTATGACCTTTTGTAAAACACCTGTCCCTTTTACCCGATGTTTAGTCGTTTTTCTCCACTCTTTCATTAATTCGATAAATCGATAACAGCTACAGTGTTTTTGCTTAGTGTTATTGTTGCAGGATCCCGACTTTCCACTAGATCACTAAGATTACCGCCAATGCCGATGAGGGCTTGAAGCGCTTAATATATTATGGGTACCTTTTACCGAATCTACTACTTGTACACCAACTTTAACTTCCACTAAATCTACAACAACCACACCAACTACCTCTGAATCGACTACAACAATACCAACTACAACTACCACTGAATCAACAACAACTACCACTACCTACTACAACTACCACTGGATCTACTACAACAATACCAATTACAACTACCACTGAACCTACTGAATCGACTACAACAATACCAATTACAACTACCACTGAACCTACTGAATCTACTACAACAATACCAACTACAACTTCCACTGAATCTACAACAACCACACCATCTACAACTACCAGTGAATCTACTACAAACTCAACAACAACTACCACTGTTTCTACTATAACCACACACCAACTATAATTACCAACGAATTTACTACAACCACACCAACAACAACTATCACTGAATCTCCTATTACCACACCAACAACACCTACTGAATCTACCACAACAACACCCTCTACAACTACCACTGAATCTACTACAACCACACGTAATACAACTACCACTCAGTCTGCTACAACTACCCAAACGTCAATTCAATCTATGATTTCTACTTTTTCTACTGGATTATTAGGTATGTAATGATAATATAATTGTATTTAAGTAATATAGCTGCCAAGCAAAAAAATTATGGTCATTTAAGACAAGAGTTATAAAGAGGGACATATAGCCTTTGTGTGTAGTGCAATAGTCTATTAACCTGAAAGTCTTTGGTTCGATCATCAATTAAACCAATATAATTTTAACTGTTTCAGCTCACTGGTCAGTCTCGGAAAATACAGGTTGTCTGGGAAAACGTAAAATAAAATGTATTTATTAATACATGTATTGACTTAAACATTTTAAAACATTGCTAACCATTTCTACTACAACTACAACAGTTGCACCAAGCAAGTATTTTGTTTTTTAATTTGGCACATTGTTAAAATAAACCGCTTTTGTGATTTGCTTTAAAATTGTGACTTCTTATTGAAGAAGCATGATTCAGTAAATTGATTCTTTCAAATTTCCCTTTCACGAAACTAGAAACTAAGTAATGTTAGTCGTAATTTTTATAAAGCATTTATAGATGGCTAAAACTGATAGATCTACATTGACTTCCAATTTACTGTAAACCTCTAAATCTTTTCAGGATGTGCACCACTTTTTTCCATTTAATTTTTTTTTAAATAAACAAAAACAAAACAACAACAAACAAACAAACAAGAAACAATTGATAAGATAAATGTTAAAGTCAGATGCAACAAATTATTTCCATACATGAAAAAAATACACAACCTTTACTGATATTCAGCATTGTTTATGTCTGTAAATAAAACTTACTTTACACATATCCTGATAAATACCTCAGATACTTTGAGGTTTATGGACATATTGAAGCTATTGCATATGTTGTCTGGTTAACTTAAAATTTTTTGATGCACTGTATATCCTCAATCCAACAGAGATCGCGGTGATTGCAAAGACTTCCAAAATAGAAAGAAATGTTTCGGACATAAATTTCTCGGACAAGACAAGTGCCTCCTACACCAGTCTGAAGGTGGATGTCACTGCTGGGGTAAGTATGGATACTTAGTTTGTGTACAATGTTTAGCTATCTGTTGACATAAGTAGGGATACATTTTAAGTTTAATTATATAAGCTTGACAAACATCACATTCACTCATGATTGTTCATTATTTAACAAAATTTACTTGTTTAAAAAAGTGATAAGCGACATATGGACCTCATAACGCTTAGTGTGAAATTTGAGCTTAATTGGGTCTCAAAGAGGGCCTAAAATTGAGCAAACCCCCCTCCCCCCCCCCCCCAATTTAAAAGGAGCGCCTCCAAGTTAAAATCTCAACATTTCACTTCTGCTCTAAATTGAACTGTTGGGCTGGTCTTGGTGTGGTTATCTAAGTTTGGACAGACATCTTTCCCTGTCTTAGGTTGTCCCAGTTTTTACGATATCTGATATTAGATGGACCTGAAAAAATCACTACTGGGTGTTAGAATCTCTTATGTATCTGTGATTATTGTATTATTAATATGAATCTCTAAGTATTGTATTTTCTCTAATTCAAAATTGGTATATGTCATTTAGAAAACACCTGTTTTTGACTGAAATTTTGAAAGTTAAAAACCTTTAAGGATTAAAAAAAATCCATTGTTTTTTTTTTTTGCAGCTTCAGGATAAATTCCAAAACATTTCTGGTTTTCGAAGGGTCACTGTTACAGATATGAGGTAAACAAGGCACTCACTGCTATTTTTTTGGAATAGTCAGAATAGATTAATTTATTTTGTGTCTTCTTGAGATTACCTGTGAGTCTCTGTGTGTGTGTGTGTGAGAGAGAGAGAGAGGTGTGTTTACAAACCCGACAGACTTTGTTTGTTTCCATTTTAGTTACGATGTTTTCTTTCGAAAATTTGATATCTAAAAAATAGAAAAAAATAGATATCTATCCAGGGATAAAAGATATGTTTGAAATGTATTATAAATGATAATGTGAAGCTAGCTATTCAGGCTTACATATATTGCTTTCAATGTATCATCTAGGCCAGGAAGTCTTGTTGTAGATTACAATGTAGAAGTCAACACATCATTAAATGCCCAGCCAGAACAGAGTATTACTTCAGAGATAACTTCAAATCCATCTATCACTGTAGGAGGGGAAACATTTTCTGTAGTTACAATAGGTAACAGCTTGTTTTAACTTGGGATATTTTTATTTTCTTTGGTTATTTAGAGCAGTGGATCTCAAAGTGCGGGTCGTGGTTAGCAACTATTTTTTTCTCTTATGTTACAAGACCAAAATAGAATAGTAATTTAAGGGGACATCAATAAATAAATAAACTTGTCATAGTGAGCTGTGAAGTGTAAAAGTTTAAGAACCACTGGTCTAAAGACCTTGAAAATGGTTTGTTTTTATCAGTTATGTAAGCTGCTGAAAATAATAAGATAAAAAAGCATGTTTTGTAGTGAACAGAAATAGTTGAAATTATGTAATATTAATGTTATCACTGCATGGTATCACAGTGAATGTTGTAAGGGTTTTTAAGTCTAATGTCATCACAATTTGCACATTAAAACTAGTCTTTTGATAATGCAATAAAAGATAAGCATAAAAGATAAGTTTATTGTATCATTGTTGTATATTTCCTCTCACTTAACTGTTTGTTAGCACTGATTATGAACTCTTTTGATCCCATAAGTCATACAAAACAGTTTGCAACAAACCCCAAAGTGATACCAGACATTACCATGTTTGTATATTTTTTAATTGTGTAATCATTATTTACCTTTGTTCTCAATGAAACATAGGTTGTTGTTTTTTTCCTATTTTGTATGGCCAGTGAGAACAATGTAACTTTTTTTTTTTGGTGAAACAATGCCGATCAACTTACTACACTAAATCGATCCGGTTTTTAAAATATCTGGTTTTTAACATCAATTTTAACAAAGCTTGCTGGGAATATAAAAAAAAACTGTTTACAAATCTCAACATCACAAGAGAAAACGCCAACCGCTATCTTAGGCCACTAAGTCTTTCAATACAAAAGAAACTAAATTGTTTAGAGCCCATTCATGAAATGCTCCTTTTATTATTACAAAACAAATTGTTACACAAGAGAAACTTAATGCTATTTTTCAAACATTTTAATAAAATATATCTCTGGAGATATTTCATGTCATATAAAAAAGCGAAACCCCTAAAACGTGGATATTTATAAAACAAATTATGCCAAACAATACAATATGTCAAGAAAAAAAAAGATTGAAAAAAGAAGACATTTATTTTACAGAATCAACCTCAAAAACATTGTTATCTACTGAATCTACTACTGCCACTGAATCTACTACAGTCACACCAACTACAACTGCCACTGAATCTACTACTACCACACCAACAACTTCCACTGAATCTACTACAACCACACCAACTACAACTACCACTTAATCTACTACTACCACACCAACAACTACCACTGAATCTATGATTACTGCTATTTCAGGTAAGTAATTATAATATAATTGTATTAAATATTCAGAAAAACGACTGCTTAGGTCAAAGAGTATAGTCATTTAGTCAAAGAATTTTTTAGGGTTATGAAATTGTAATAGTTGTAGAGCCATCGACTGTTGAGCTGAAAGTCTTCAGTTCGGCCTGCGGTGAAACCAACGAAATGTATTGCAATGTCTTGTTAAAAGATAATAAAATGAAGGGGGGGGGGATACCCGGTGTCGGTGTGGGCATGGGCGTTTGTACTTTGTCTGGAGTGGGTATCGCCCGTATCGGTGTCGGCATTTGTACTTTGTCCGTAGTTGGTGTCGGCTCACATATCTGCCCAAATAAAGGGAGGGAAAATACTAGAACTTTAATAAAATAATTCAGAACAACGTTAGCCAGTTCTTAGGCAATCTTTAATATAAAGTGTTCATCAAGTTAATTTTTTTTTCTTTGTAAAATAAATACTTTGTAAATCTGTTTATCAGCGAATGTGTTGTTTTCGAAAGCGAGACCCTTAACAGTACAACAAATAATCAAATTTAACAGAATTGTGACTAAAAGCAGATAGGAAGGCTCATGGCTATGTTCAATCTCTTATTCAATTAATCATTGTAAATCAAATAAATGTTTAGTTTGCATCTCTCTATCTGTATCTACGTTGGAGAAGGATTGCACACAAACCTATCCAGGCTTTTAGAACCTCAACAACTGAGCTGTTTCCTATGTTCCTAGAATCAAAGTTAACTCGCCACTAACACCCTAACAGCTTAATTTCTCTCAGCCGGACTTAAACTTTTCCTAATCTACGTTACAATGGCACTACATGAAAGACCAGTCCGTAGCTAGCTATTGAGGCGCCATGTGTGAGTTTTTTGGCAAGTTCTGAAAAGTGTGCAACTTTTAGCAATGTATGACATTTTAAACTAGATATTTCAGGCTTAGTTCGGATGTAGTGTCTTCATACGTCTTCTCTAAAAATAGCTCTGGATCTTTTATCCTTCTCTGTAGCCCTTTAGCATCCTATATAATTATTCTGAATGGCCAATTATAAACTTCCAAGTATCATTGCGCTAGTGTTGTTAGATATGTCCGTATTTTGCAGTTACTTGCTTAGTCAATCGTTGACAATAATCTTACCAATATTTCATCTTAATCCAACACATAAATGAGAAATAAATTAAAGGTAGCGAATGGGCCGCTCCAGATTTAGTACAAAAATAACATCCCGCATAATTAGGCATATCTTGAAGAAGACCATACACTTCTGTTAGCAATTAGATATTTTATGTTTGAATACCAACCGTTGGCATTTATATATTGCGCACTATGCTATAACTCTCTCATTGAGCGAACCATGTATATTATTATTGAACGCGATGACGTACTGTGGATAAATGTAATAGTTTCTAATATGACGTTTTGTCCTTTTATTTAGTGAAATATATTAAGCAATACGCGCTCATTGGTGGTTGTACAATAGTATTGCATGTCTAGACAGCTCCAGTATTTTTTAAAACAGTATTATTTGGTCGTAATCATGTTTTTATGTGTGCTCTAACTAAGAAACTATTTCATTTATCCCCAGTCGCGGTAAATTAAGTAGCCGTTTAACCGCTGAAAATGAGGGAATGCTGTACACAAAATAACATTAGCATGTCAACTGATTATTGTAAAAAAACAAAACTAAAAAAAAAACACATTTAACAATACAATTATGTGTGAAGAATAAAGCAAGATTGAAGTAATTTCCAATTTTAGAATTATAAAAATGGTGTATAAATATAGATAAGATGGGAAACTGCTATGGTGGCCGGCGCTAAAATTAGGCTACAAAGTGGGTCAAGAGAACACATTCAACGCTTAAGTGTAGACAATAAAATATTAGGTATGATGAAATCTTTTGTTTTGATTTCTTTGCGCTGCTGTTTTGGGGAAAATCACGATTACGTAAATTATAAATATGTATGGCGCATTACAAACAAATATTAACTGTTTCAGAATATGTACGCATTAAAAAAAAATAATAATTAACATCTCTCTGTACTGAATAGTATCAAAATAACTCTATAGCAGGCTGGATGAAGTGGTGGATTGAGACAGACTAAAAATAAAAAGCAATGCAAATTAATACGCCCCCTCCCCCCCGAAATATGTGTATTACAAACTGAAAGAAAAACATTACAATTCAATGGAAAAAATCCTGATCTTAAAAAAGGCATTAAAATACATATAACCAATACAGAGAAAATTTAATCTGGCAGCTCATCGAGAATCGAGGCATCCAAAGAATTAACTAAAAATCTGTAAACAACAAAATAAAAAATAAGTTGCTGGAAGGTACCAGATAGTGACCATAAAGTCTGCACATGATAGATCAAAGTTTAACTTTGCATACCATGTATGTCAGCCTGTTATTTTGTTTGATTGCGTATTTAAAAAAAAAAATAATTACAGTAATTATATTGATTGATAAGTCGGCGTATGCTACGACGCGGAATGACTAGTATTAATTTAATAGACATATTACATTTTCAAAAGGTTTTTATGGTGTGGAATAAAAATTGGATGCTATTTGATTGTAGCTAATGAATTATAATGAAATATTTTCTTTTTCATTTCAAATCAACTTCGTTTTCACTAGAATACATTTAACTTTTAACATGTCATGAAAAGACTGACAAAAAATGCAATGTTTCGTGGGGCTCCTAGGCTACGACCTAGTCGGCTTATCTGTAAATCCGGCCCTGGGTCTGTACATTTTTAAAAGCAAAAGAGTCGTCAAATTTTCAGCTTGTTAAATAATGAAAGTTCGCTTTTATCTTAAAATGGGCCAGATATATTATATTTGCGTCCTCTAATGGGTAATGTAAAAAAAAATGATTAAAAGCATATTATTCAAAGAACATCTGATACTCGAAACAATTAGCATTAACAGATAACGCAATATCGAGGAATGAAATTTATCACTACTTAAGCTATAATTTATAATATATAATTTTTTTTTTCGAAACAAAGCCCGAAACACTGAAATGATGCATACATAAACAAAGAAGAGCTCATCTATGATATTCAGTAAATACAACAGAATGTAAAGAAAAGCCCACTTTATAGGCCAGGAGTTGAATAAATATTACATTACGTACCTAGAATTAATGTCTTACAAGCGTTTTGTGAAATTATTTGGTAATAACTAGTTAGTTAACATAACGAGGATTAATGACACCCTTGTTTTGAATACCTAAATTGTGTTTAAATGCGTTAAATAAATTTGTAAAAAAAATTCCTCTATATTCTATATAAAATACTGTCAGCCATGTTAAGAGATGACCTGAATTGTTTACAAAAAAGGCAGCTGCCAACTACAAGATTATTAAAAAATACTGAAAGATAAGACGGTACCTTCAAAAACACTGAAGCCCAGCACTTAAAAGACATTACCAAAATTATTTAAACCAAATTTATGTTAGGGGGATAGCTACTCTTGGGGCCCCTAGGGCCCTTTATCTCGTATAGCTACTAAAAGGTGTAGAATGGGGCCCTGAAAATGACATAACTATTACTATAGCTTATATAGTAAAAACCTTTGACTTCTGTATATGTATTGCATTGCCACATTAAAGCTTCTGCTGCGGGCAGAACGAATGGGCAACTATCAGCTACATCTTGTCAGTATCAGGAGAATGGTGAATCTCTTCGCAGCATCTGGTCACAACAATTATGCCAAGTGTGCTCGTCTCTACCTGGAGATGATGATGGGCTTACCTAACTCACATCCAGATCTACACAAGCAGCTCATGTCAGGATCACATGTTGCACGGCGGTAGTAGTAAACAGTGGGCCGGACTGTCAGTTGACCTTACCATAGAGCAGGCAATGATGCGGGCCATTAAAGGTAAGGGAGGAATAACTCATGGAAGAGGAGTGAATGAGAGTGTACCACCACATGGACTTCCACAATTCATAGGACTGCAGCTGTAAGGACATCTTTAACGCAGTTTGCTGATATTGACTACTGCCATGATGCAGTTCAGCATCCGGAAGAGGGGCAGTCCAGGATCAATAGAGATAATGATGATCTCACAAAAGTTCTCGAATTCTTGAAGTCACATAATCCATTTGATACTTCTGACACAAGACTCCACAGCATAACATCAGGTATTGCAGCATCTGAATCTGATAATATAAACTGCGACAATGCTGAAGAAGTTGGCGCTGATATTGTTCAGAACATGAGCGGCAAGAACTTCAAGGGTGTTGTCCTTAAAAGAAAATCTCAAATAAGAACATTAGCACTTGTAAACAATGCTGCTTCATCAACTTCCAAGAAAGCTTTGACAGGTATTGATCCCACAGTTCTATTTAATAGGCTTCTGGTCTTAATGCAAAGATCACCTGATATGGAGAAATATTTCAGCTATGAGCTATCAACACTTCCTACTTCTCTGTTCAAAGATAACTACATGCGGAAAGTTGATAAATCACAGCTCGGTAAAGAAATCTGCAAGGGTGTAGAACCATCATTGAAACCAAGCAGTTCGATTCATGTTGTAGACGGCGGTTACTTACTCCGTGTTGTTCAGTGGCTGGAAGGTGGAACATATCTTGATGTTGTTAAGCAATATGTTGCTTATGTTGACTTGCACTATGGAAAGTCATCTGTTATTGTTTTTGATGGATACTGCAATGGGCCAAGTACCAAAGACCATGAGCACCTTCGAAGATTACACAAATATGCCCCAGACATTGTTGTCGATTGTCAGAAAATGGCATACAAGGACCAGTTTGCGTTTTTTAGAAACGACAGAAACAAGGCAGCTTTCATAGCACTTCTGATGGAAAACCTAAGATCGTAAGGTCACACAGTACATCAAGCTAAAAATGATGCAGATACATTAGTTGCCAAGGTTGCTTTACAAATGGCCAGAGCAAAGCAAGTCGTCAGTGTTGTTGCTAACGATACAGATATCCTTGTACTACTTGTTGCACATTATCAGCCGGAAATGTCAGATATTTTTATGTTTTCAGGTGCAAATCAGCGAGTAAATTGCATCCGGGATATTTTTGCCAGTTTAGGGGAATCTGTTGTTAACAGACTGTTAGTAATTCACGCCACTAGTGGTTGTGATACTACCTCAGGACTTTATGGTCGTGGAAAAGTTTCAATATTTCGGAAGTTAAGCAAAGCCACTGATGTTCAGCCACTATTTGACATTCTGGAAAGTTCCACTGCTAGTCACGAGGATGTCACACAAGCTGGCTGTGGACTTCTAGCATTGCTGTATGGTGGAAATCCCAGTGATAACCTCAATCACTTGAGATACTGTATGTACATGGCCACAGTTGCTAAAAGCAGCAGCATTTTACAACCAGAAAGACTTATGCCTACTTATAATGCAGCAAAATTTCACATGTACCGTGCACACTTACAAATAATGGAATGGAAAATGCTGGAAACTTCTGTACTGAATCCCACAGAATGGGGATGGAAGCTTCATGAGGAAAAGTACATCCCTATTGCCACTGACTTAGATGTGGCTCCATCAGATGTTCTGAAGGTGGTTTGTTGCAAATGTACTTCCGGATCCAGGAAACAGTGTGGGACACGTTTGTGTCGCTGCTTTGAGTATGGTTTGTCATGCATAACAGCCTGCAAATATTGTAATGGAGAGTCATGTTTGAATGCCAAGGAGCTGGTCAATGTTGAGGAAATGATTGACGATGAAGAGTTACATGATAATGACATGCTGGATATAAAAGATGAAGAAATAATTGAAGATGAATGCTTGGAATTCTTCATACCTTGGGCATTTGAAGAAGAGGTGTACACCAGCATGTGAACACTGTGATTATGGCACGGGTTGAAAGCATGGGCCAGTTTCACCAGCAGATTGATGCCTGCCCCACCCGGAGTCTGAAAGCCATACTACTCACATCAGTTCAGAGTGTTGTATTATTTATTTATTTTAATATATATGGTTGTTTTATGTAGTAGTTTTCATATAATTAAACAGACATAAAATTTTATGTATTATTTTTATGCAGCTAATGCTTCGTCAATACGGTTAAAACGTAGGTCTACTAATGGAAGCAGGCAGTGGCGCAACCAGCAAAATATGCTGGGGGTGGGGGGGGGGCTCACATATTGAAAAAAGACAGTTTGACAGTCTTATTTGTAACTTTATAACTTAAATTATGTATTGATGATTTGGCAAGGGGGGCGAGCCCCCCCCCCTGCGCCCCCCCCCCTCTATTGATCCTGGACTACCCCTCTTCCGGATGCTGAACTGCATCATGAGAATAGACAATATCAGCAAACTGCGCTAAAGATGTCCTTACAGCTGCAGTCCTATGAATTGTGGAAGTCCATGTGGTGCGTACACTCTCAGTCACTCCTCTTCCATGAGTTATTCCTCCCTTACCTTTAATGGCCCGCATCATTGCCTGCTCTATGGTAAGGTCAACTGACAGTCCGGCCCACTGTTTACTACTACGCCGTCCAACATGTGATCCTGACATGAGCTGCTTGTGTAGATCTGGATGTGAGTTAGGTAAGCCCATCATCATCTCCAGGTAGAGACGAGCACACTTGGCATAATTGTTGTGACCAGATGCTGCAAAGAGATTCACCATTCTCCTGATACTGACAAGATGTAGCTGATAGTTGCCCATTCGTTCTGCCCGCAGTAGAAGCTTTAATGTGGCAGTGTAATACATATACAGAAGCCAAAGGTTTTTACTATATAAGCTATAGTTATAGTTATGTCATTTTCAGGGCCCTATTCTACACCTTAAACGTAGCTATACGAGATAAAGGGCCCTAGGGGCCCCAAGAGTAGCTATCCCCCTAACATAAATTTGGTTTAAATAATTTTGGTAATGTCTTTTAAGTGCTGGGCTTCAGTGTTTTTGAAGGTACCGTCTTATCTTTCAGTATTTTTTAATAATCTTGTAGTTGGCAGCTGCCTTTTTTGTAAACAATTCAGGTCATGGCTGACAGTATTTTATATAGAATATAGAGGACCTTTTTTACAAATTTATTTAATGCATTTAAACACTATTTAGGTATTCAAAACAAGGGTGTCATTAATCCTCGTTATGTTAACTAACTAGTTATTACCAAATAATTTCACAAAACGCTTGTAAGATATTTATTCTGGGTAGGTTGCTAAAACTCCTGGCCTATTAAACTTGATCGTCAATTATTAATTATAGATTAATGCTTGAAAAACTAAATATTGTATCCATTATAGATTTTTTGACACGTAAATGCTCTTTCTCAACACATTCTCGCATTTATTGATTCTTAAACTATTTGTTGATTTTACGATATGGAGCTTGTTAGAAAAACAAAAGATTACTAAAAATAGATTTGTTTAGACTGCGCATGACTGCGCAACTCGATGCGCACACTTCGGGCGTACAAACAAACATTTTTTCTCAATAACTTATATAGAGTTGGATGACATTTGATCGTTGTTTTATTACAGAAATTTGATTTTTCTAGTGAAAAATGCACATTGCTCCTGTAGGACATGTATATCTGGTAGCTTAACTGTTTGATATTGATGGTATGAAACGATTTTCGTCTCCGAAACAAAATCAACAATATCGGAACAATGAGTATAACATACCGTAATAGTAACATGGATACATACCAAGAGACGTGCACTCTACTGACATTTAGTCGGAAAAGACACAATACAGTGTAATAAAACACCCATATATATGTAGCAAACATTAACCAATAGTAGGTTTGTTGAAGATTGATTTCTAGCCAAGGCGAAAGAACAAACATAGTCATACTATTCCATTGGCAATACATTCAAGAATCAAATGATTCATGCCGATCGATAGCAAGCCGTCCAAGCAGATAGATGCAAATGATTGAAATAAGTCTTTTGAGTCCAGCCTTTGACTGAGTCATCGCGCCAGAGACTAACAGTAATGAGATTTTAAACATGGATTAGTCTGATCAGGGTATGAAGTAACATTTTTGAGCCACTTCATATATGAATAATACTTGATTAAGTTGATAGTATTGTATTAGTCTAACATTCTAACTAAAGTCTAAATGATAGATATGGACATGGAAGGGGCTAAAGCTAAGAAAATAGTTATCTCAACTTTTGAAATTTTTATTTATTTGTATATTGTGTTATGTTGCAAATATCTGTTTTATTTTTTAGTTCAAAGAATGGTTAAGACAAAGTTACCCAATCCAAAAGCTGTGACAACTATTTGTGACAGTAAGTACTTTCTGATTGAGGTAAAAATCACTATTGAGTCTATTGTATAGCACATATTATTAATTTGATTTTATTATTTTTACATAATTATTTATAGTATTTGTATTTTATATTATATGGCTTAAATGATAATTTTTTTTCAGTAATTTACTGAGTAATTTAAAAGTGATGCCTGTTTTAATGCACCCATCTTTAGGTGCCTCAATTTTTTTTATTTAATAGGTCTTCAAAAGTTGAAGTATAGCCACAACTCTCAGTCTTAAAGCGTTGATTGAAATGTGCAAAGCCAGCCAAATGACAGCATTTCACAAGTATAGGATAGACATCCTGCCTGATCATAAAGTTGAATTAGCATTACATTCAGTAAATATTAAGTAATTAAAATAAAGCTTTAACAATACAGAAAAAGAATTGTCTCTTATTGTGCACTTGATGAATAAGTTTGATGTGTGCAATTGCTAATGTTTTATTTGTGTAAACATAACTGTAAAACACTGTGTGTCTAATAAATAATACAAATTCAGTCACAACAGTAAAAAAAAAACACTTCACATATTACAGCTGTTAATATTTATTAGCAATTATCTTGTTAACATACTACATATAATCAATTCTTAACAAATCCATTAAGAAAATCTCAATCTTTGATGGACATAACAGCAAATAATGGAATTCTTGGACTTTTGAAACTTTCTTTAAAATTCATACCAGGAAGACAAAATGATGACTTATCTAGAAAGAGAAAAAAAAGTTGTTTAAAAAAAAAATCAATGTAAAAAAAAAAAAACAACACGGGCTCATTTCATCAGTTTCAATCTTGTTATTACAATGCCCTGATGGCTTCCACAAAATATGTCAGATGCTTACATAAAGCTGGGTGAACTTTGCTCCAGTGGCGCAACTAGGGGGGCGGCATTGGGGGCATTTGCCCCCTCCGAAATAAAAAAAACTAAAAGATTAGACCAAAATTTGTTTAAAATAAAATATATAAAAAATGTGATTTTTTTATACAAGAGATCCCCCCCCCCCCCCTGAAAGTTTGGTCTAGTTGCTCCTCTGCTTTGCTCTACACTGTACTAACACCTGCCCAACTCCTAAACAGAACGAACATGCTGGATTTTATCTTTAATTTTAACAATAAAAATGTGTTAACATTATAATTAATTGAATAACTTTATATTTCATTTGTTTTAAAATAAATCACACTAATCATTGGTCACCAAGTTTTATGGTTTTTAATGGTGCTTTAGATTACAAATAATATTCGTAAAATATTCAACACTGTATTCAATAAATATTTTTATACAAATCATTTACCAAAAAAAAAGACATTGAATCGTAAAGGTTGATCCTTCCTGATACCATAGTCATTTGGCAGAAATGAAGCTTTTGAGCTTTGCACCAGTAACAAAGTATGTCTAGAAAAAAGAATGTAATCAACGTGAATTGGTTTTAGTAAATATCAGCACATTTATGATTTTATACTAAAGGTTTATAATAACGCCATAGCTCAAAGCCATTACTGATCTATAATTCTGACTATTGGGAATCCAAGCAAAAACAAATTGCCTGTAAATATGGTTCTATTGCTTTTAATTTAGCTAATATTATATTAAATTATTTATCTGTATACAGAGACCAATGTAATTTTCTGTTTCTAACAAATTTTATTACAATGCATAATTAGTTAAATTTCATGTACTGGTACATAATTAATGACAAACAGAAGTTAGATCCCTCCTAGTTCCAACACACTGAGCAAATCCCTATGACATGTCAACTAAATCAGCTTTATACAATCTTAAGCCCCTAAGGGCTCATTGGGGCAGATGAAGTGTTTCAGTAACCTTGGCATATAAAGGGATTGTGTGGTTAGCACTATGCCCAGCTGCCTTTACTCCCCCCAACTTAAAGTCAGGTACCAATATAACGCTAGGTGGACTTGGGGACTTTCACCTGAAAATCCAAAGGGTCTCAGTGAGATTCGAACCCAGGACCCTCTGGTCAACAGTCAAGCATTCTACACCACTCGACCACCCATCCCCATTTATACAATCTTGACTTACTTGAACTTCTTGCGAAGCAAAGGACCTCTGCAACCACTCTCTAGAGCACTCTGTTTTGGGGGGGGGGGGCCTTTTTCAATTCCCTCCATGTCTGTTTGCAGCTTTTCATCTCCTGCTCGCAAGACCTTCTCCAAGTGGTCTTTGGGCGGTCGATTTTTCTCTGGCCTTGGGGGTTCCACTGCAGGCTTCTTTATACACTCTGCATGTTCAGATTTTGCACACTTCAGTCAAGGCATTAGTTTGTGTTCATAAGATGCCTAAGTAAAATAGAAAAAAAAATTGTTCATTGATCAAATAAAGAGTATTTGTACCAATTTTATTTTTTTCTTAATGCATTGTAAAAATAATTATCTTTTTTCTCCATGTAGCAAAAAAAAGCTTTTTCTCAGCAATAAAATTATCATTTATTTATAATAATAAAAAAATTTTTCTAACAAAAAAGTTTAACTACTGATAAAAAAAATAATTTTCACAGCTTTTATTATTTATGCTTAGGTTTAAGATAAGCCTTGCTTTAACACTTAGACTTAGTGCTCAGCCTTATGGTCCTTATTACTATTTACTAAATGACCTTTTAAGTTATGATGACTGCATTATTAAATGTTGCAACAACAATTTAGCTAATTTAAACTACTATATCATAGCTTTTTTTTATAAATATCATGACATTTAAGTTATAACCACATGAAACGACGTTCACGTTCTTAGCCTTGGCTTGGCCAAAAATACAGCCCTAAACTGAGTCATAGTGTCATGGCGAACATGACGGATAAATAATTAAGCTAATTTAATTTGTATTAATGTCAGAACTTATCACTGTGGCATGTCACTTTAAAAAAAACTATTATAATTATATTTTTGTTTGAATAATGGGCCATTTCGTGAAATTTCTTTTTTTACAATCACACATCAAAACGTTGCGTACAGATTACAAACAAACTTGCCATGACCACCATGTTATGTTACACCATGCATTTATTTTGATCTTTAGGAATTTTCAAGACAATTTTAGAAAACTATACATTAATTTAGTTATTGTGTTTCTAGTTATAGAAAATAAAACGTATTCTTACCTAAAAAAGAGACCATTTTATGAAATAAACTGTTTAAAATGTTGCCTTCTCCTCTATACAATCACTATTGCTAGAACGCACTTGTACGCCGGAAGTGACTCCCATGTGATTCTCGTCAAAATAACATGCCGGAAATGAGATTAAATGATATACAGCGCCATCTATTCTAACAAGCTCTATTACGACTTCATCAATGTATGACCTACTTATCCTAAGCATGGTCAATATTTGCATTCGATTGTAAGTTTTAAAAGTGAATGAAGATATTTTTCGAACAACTTAGACAAAATATTGATTTGGGGTGTGACAGTGCTTACTATATTTACTTTAACATAAGTAAAATATCACATTTTATATTTAAATTTTCACAGTGACTCCCGCACCAGCCAAAACCATTATATTAGGGTATAACTATACTATAAGGAACATGGCATATATAAGTTGTTGTTTTTTTTTCAGAATTTTTTTTTTTCAGGATTAGGGATAGGGTTAGGGTGTGGAGCAATATTATCTATGGCTGGTACTCGAAGTAAAAAAAATAAGGGTTCGGTCGGACCGAACCGTAGCCACTGCCTTAAATTTTTGACTTTGTGTGGATACAGAAGGAAGTTTTTATTGATCTTGTCAACTTGGTTATTATAAACCAAATAGCACATCAGAATGTACAGGTAACTGCTAGATAAGACAGTTTACTCTTGATGTTTGATACTGTATGGACTAATTTCTAATATGAATATAATATAGTAGATCTCTAGAATGTCTTTGAAATATTTTCTTGGTAAATTTTAGTATTATTTTTTAATATTCTCTCTTAATATCTTATATTAAATTTGATTACATAAATAAAACTCAATTAAAACACTTTATACTTGTGTTTATTTCACCAGTGTGTCCACCATTTTACTATGGTGAGTTCTGCTCCCAGTCCTGTGCCTGCAACTCTAGCAATGCCAACTCATGTAACGATTTCAATGGAACTTGTTTATGTAAGCCACAGTGGAGTGGAACTGACTGCTTTACAGATGTTGATGAGTGTCAAGAAAATATCTACACCTGTCCCAACAACAGTCACTGTACCAATAACATTGGAGGTTATACTTGTGACTGTGACTCAGGATACTTTAAAAATACTACCAGTAATACATGTCAAAGTAAGTTCATGTTTTCATTAAAAGTCTTTTTAGCCAGAAAGTTTCATGCATGTCATAGCCAGAAAGGTACATGCATGTCATAGCCAGAAAGTTACATGCATGTCATAGCCAGAAAGTTACATGCATGTCATAGCCAGAAAGTTACATGCATGTCATAACCAGAAAGTTACATGCATGTCACAGCCCGAAAGTTACATGCATGTCATAGCCAGAAAGTTACATGCATGTCATAGCCAGAAAGTTTCATGCATGTCATAGCCAGAAAGTTACATGCATGTCACAGCCAGAAAGTTACATGCATGTCATAGCCAGAAAGTTACATGCATGTCATAGCCAGAAAGTTTCATGCATGTCATAGCCAGAAAGTTACATGCATGTCACAGCCAGAAAGTTACATGCATGTCATAGCCAGAAAGTTACATGCATGTCATAGCCAGAAAGTTTCATGCATGTCATAGCCAGAAAGTTACATGCATGTCACAGCCAGAAAGTTACATGCATGTCATAGCCAGAAAGTTACATGCATGTCATAGCCAGAAAGTTACATGCATGTCATAAGCCAAAATTATTTGTACACCAAAAAACTACATTCACTACCTTAACGTCTACCAAGACTTATCATGTATTGACTTTCTAGAGTGGGCAGTGCCAACCAAATGAGTTCCTTCATTTTGCACCCTCACTCTGTTCACACACCCATCATATGTATTACTAGCAATGGGAACTGTTCCACGCCCAGATGGTAAGTTTTTATAAAGGGACATATTGTGTAAGAGAACAATAGATCTTTAGCAGTACTCTGCACTAAATATATTCCTCAAGTTCTTTACACAACATTCCTGTATTTTCTGCAGCTTTGTGACACCAAGGGCCCACTTCACAACCACTTCTCTCACCCTCCCCCATTCTCTTCTGCTTTCTCTTGGCCACTCCCCCTCTTCTCTATTTTTGTATTCTTGCCACAGCCCCTTTCTAACAAATCTGGTTTTCATTATTCCCCCCTCCCATTGATGATCCATTTTGTAGTTGTAAGTCAAATTATACTGTAAAACATGTTGTTTTGTTTACTTCAGCTCTGACACACATGCACATTTTTGTGCTGAGTTCAGTCCTTACCCTCCCACACCCCTTACTTTTTTTTTTTATTTTATACATTTTTTTCTCTTTTTCATTTCTTTCTGTCTGCATTGCATTGAGGCTTCACCATAGCAGATTAAATTGTAGATATTTGAACTTAAAACAGATGCTCTTTTATTTCACTTTCTTGGAATGCTGAGAATTTATTCTTCTGTTATACACAAATGAAGATTTTACTCTTCTGTCATAACACTTTTTTTGGACTGGTTGGTATAAATTCTGTGAAAAGATGGTCTTCATTTCATATTACAGGTGGCCTACTTCAGTTGAAGCAGTGATAGTCATGGTGGACACCCATGTGTAATTGTGTGTTGCTGAATGGTCTCCCCTTGAACTGATTAAAAATAAATAAATAAAAAAATATTTTACAACCTTTTAAAAAAGATAGAGCTAAAACATTTTCACTTTATGTTACTATTAATTTTTCACAATGAAAAAAACTTAATCTTATTGTTAACAGTGTGTACATTATTCAAAATAAACAGTTTATTTGAACTGGAAAAAATAGATAGGTGTAAATTGTTTATTTATATTTGTCAAGTTTCTCACTTACTGTCTTAAAATCTAGGCTACACCCAATATGTAAACAAATTTTATAAAAACTGTACAGGTTTAGTTTTTTAATCAATGACTAACTTTTAACAAAATACTAACTATAACACAAATGGAACTTTGTGTGCAGCATGTTCTGTTTTTTTTTTCAGGAACCCTTGCTTCAGAATATGATCGAGTTGTTTACTAAAATATATTTATATGCGAACAATGGACAACAGATGTGAATTTTTTACCTCAGAATTTCTACTTAACAGTGCCTACTTACTTACTTACCTCATTACACTTATTTGTTTGGTTAGACTAATATTACTTTTTAGTTTAAAATAACAAAGCCTATACCAATTTCTAGGAAAAAAATTCTCATATCAAGCATTACATTAAAAGATAACTGAGGTTTAATTAATGTTAGATAGCACTAAGGTGATATATAACTGCATATTCAAATCAAGGCCATAAACATTTTTTTTAAAAGCTGAAATATTTAGTCTGAGTAAATTTGATAAAGATGCTTAGCTTTATTTTTTTTGAATGATATTAAAAAAAACAACATTTCTCCAACATCTTGCTTTACATGTATACGACAGGCCTTAAGTTTTCACCTATAGTTTAGGAACTAATGTAGATTAAATATATTTATATAGTTTCCATTAGGTTACGAAGGCATTTCGTTGTTGTTTTTTTTTTTGAAACACATTACATGTAGTAGTTTTTTTTTTAATTTTGTTTCATTGATACAAATAAACAATAATCTTTGCCTAAAAATAAATGTTAACACTTAAATACCTGTTAATCTCTGAATTTTCATTTATTTCTGATGAAATTTTAACCAAAGTTTATTATAATTACCCGTAATTTCCACACAAAGTTCTCTCCCACTTAATCTAGAGTTCTAATTATTTTTTTCGGACATTGAAATATTTTCATACAAATAACTTGAAATAAAACACCCTGTTTGCAATGATTAAATTGAAACATGTTTTAATTTTACTCAAAATTATGTTTTTATTTGTGCTATATATTTTTTGTTTTAATTTTGACAGTCTTGTGTCACTTTCATAAGACTAGTGGTGAAAAAAGCTAATAAAGAACATGAATTATTTCTATTAACTATATTAGTTATATCAAATCACATGTAAATGAAAAATTTACAATACATCTAGTTGAATTACATCAATTAAATATTTACTACAATCTTTAAAGAGAGATGCTGATAAAACTTTGTGTAGGCCTACCATATATTAAATAACTTTACTCTTGGAATGGATAAAATAATGTGAATAATATATACATGTATGTATTTAAATTAAAATAATTTTCCTTTCTTTGTAAAATCATATGTATCTTCACTGCATAAAAATGTATACTAAATTTTATATTGAGTGATATGTATATATATTTAATTCATAGTGATATCTTTGAATTATTATAAAAAATTTATCATTAATTTTTATGTTAAAGGTGTTAATTTGGATATTTATTTCATGTACATGTATTAATTTTGTATGCTTGTTAAAATAATTTTGTCATTATGACATATATAATAATGCATTTGTAAGTGCAATTTTTTGTAATTGAAAGTTTATGAACTATGCTGACTAATGAATTTCATTACTAATATCCAATATTTCAAATAATATTTTTATGATAAATTAAAAAAAAAACACATTTTCAACACTGATTTTTAAAAGTTGGGATCTTTTCTCAATTATTATTTTGATACATTAAATTTTTAATAACTGTATGTAAGTTATTATGGATATATATATTTCTTTTTTATGTGAAATTAACGCTTGTTTAGAAAAGGTTCTCTTTCATTTAAAGTAAATGCATGCTTTTTTTTTTATTTGCATAATAAATTGCACGAAATGTTAGATATTTATCTAACAGATTTTAATGATTTTAATGTTCCTTTCTTTCGTTTCTGAAATGCTTTTAATTGTCAGTCTATTAATATTTTTTATGGTCATTCATACAACATAATAATGATTACACATTTACTGTTTAATTAAGCATGCTTTATGTAATAATTCCAGTGTAAAAATTTACCAGATCTAATAAAATGGTTGCAAAAAATCTGAATTGGCTATAATCATATTGTTATATATTGAATGACATTATCTCAGTGTTCAATCCCTCACAAAGCCAAAAACAATCCCTGCGGACTTGGATTTTTCAACCTATACAATTTTTAAGTTTCTATGAACAGTATTTCCTAAGATTAAAAATCTACTTAATATCTTTTTAACTAGGAAAAATTAAAGAGTGCTTACATTGAAATCAGGTTTTTACTATTGTATCATTTTTTGGAAATTTATTAAATAATTTTTTTTAATCTACTAAGGTGCGACTGATTCCATTTTTGTCGATATAACGATCAGACATTTGACTTTTGTTGATGTCATGGGTGTTAAACCATATTATCTGAGTCTGATGACATGGGTGTTAATCCATATTATCTAAGGTTGATGGCATAGGTGTTAATCCATGTTATCTGAGGTTAATCCTATTATTTGAGATTTACAGTTACAAATTACCCATAAATTATTTTATCTAAACACTGGCTTGATTTCAAAATCAGTTAATAAATAAACTGCCCGACTTTCTGTGTGGACTAAGTTATCAAAACATATTTATCTATAACACTTCATCACAAATGACAAAAAATGAGCCATGAGCTAAAATATTCAATAGCACTGTTTTAAGGAATCGAAAGTCGGGCTTCGATTCAGGGCCCGATTACTATATATAGAAATAAACGATTCTCGATTCCGCTTATCTCTAAATAGGAAGTTCACAAATAAACAAAAAAAAAAGGTTAATGCATAGATGTTTAACGAGACCGCGTTGAATAGAGTTTGAAGTATGTTTGCATTAGATCAGCCATGGGCAAAGTACGGCCAGAGGGCCCAAATCCGGCACGCCAGACGGTTTAATCCGGCACGCCAGACTATTTAATCTGGCAAGCCAGACGGTTTAATCCGGGCCGCTACTCGTTGCAGAGTGAAGCACAGCACCAGCCTTTTACGTCATGAAGTTTACATTTAATTTATATTAGATTAGCTCATGTCAACGTTCCATCCATTTTTCATTGGTACGGCCCGCCGGCCAGTTTCACGGACCCAATTCGGCCCGCGACTGAAAAAGTTTTGCCCACCCTTGCTTTTAACCAGTGGTTCTCAAGATTTTGTCCGATGAGCACTAATGCATGCACTTAGACATACAACGAGACAATTTCAGTTAAACTAACAATAAAAACCGGGGCTAGGCTCGTCCATTACTTTACGTCAGCAACTAAAGGGGTTTGGGGGTGGGGGGGGGCTGAAACCGTTTAACGGTTGTTAAGATAGGAGAGAGGGGATGTGAAGATTTTTGACGTCAATAACGTCATTGTTTAAGAAAACGATTTATTTGTAAACATATAATTTTAAAAGTTTATCACTTTATCTTAATCTACGTCAAAAAAAAAATATTTTTTTGGGGGAGGGGCGGTATTTTATCCCGTTGGGTTTTTTTCCCCTCTGCGTTATGTAGAAGGGGTGGGTACAAAATTGACTTAATTGTACTAAGCATAGAAAGTTGGCCACTTGTTGACTGGGCGGGAGGAGGGGGGGGGTGTCTAAAAACGCTAAAATTTAAGTTGAAGTAGTTAATGGACGTGCCCCTTATATCATTATCAAAAACTTTTACAAATTTACCCAAGGACAAATACCTAGTAAAACTGAAGGCAGACCCGATGCCTTCTTTTTCAATAAACATTTTTTGTAGATGGAAGAGCCCCATTATTTGAGACGTCGCTGGCTGAAGAAACAAACAAATCTAAGATATAACATAGTATTTTTATGTGATCGTATTTGTTGAGTAATCGAATGTAAGTGATCAGGACGATACCAATACCACAAGGAGAATTTGAGTTACAGGTAAAATGTGTTAGAAAATATTTAACGAAATAGTCCAGCTTTTTATGAGTGCCGAATACCAGGCCTTGGCAGAGAGAGAGAAAGAGAAGGGGAGAGAGAGAGAAAGAGAGAGAGAGAGGGGGAGAGTGGGTGTGTGTGAGCAGTGGCGCAACCAGCAAAAAATGCTGGGGGGGGGGGGGCTCACATTTTGAAAAAAGACAAAAGCCCATCGCAGTCGAAAATTTTTTTAAACTCTTCGAATTCAAAACTAAAAATTATAATTAATAAAGAAATAATGATATAACAGATTATTATGAGTTTGACAGTCTTTTTTTTTTGTAACTTTAATTATGTATTGATGGTACAAAAGAAAGAATGCTGATTGAGTCAAACTCAGTCTCAAACCAGCAGAAGCAAATGTAAAAAAAAAATAATTTCATGATATGATATATTTCAATATGATATGGTTTGTATCCTAAACATTTCACATATTCTAAATTGTGTAAAAAAAAAATAAGTTTAGAATAATGTTGTCATGCAAGATGAGATCCTTAACAGTCTAAAACAATTTTTAAAATGTTGTAGTCTAAATTCATTGGATTTGGAAAAATTGCAGGGTCCCTCCTATTTGCCCCCCCCCCCGACCCCCCCCCCTGGTTGCGACACTGTGTGTGAGAGAGAGAGTGCGAGAAAGAGAGAAAGATGATTAACATATCCATAGAATAAATTAGCCGCAAGGCAGGGCATGCTATATTTTAAGGATGGGATAGTTTTATCATTTGATTAGATTAGGCTTTCAGCAGAGTCTGTATGGGGCTATCCCGAGACCTCTTAGTCCCCCCTCCCCTCTTTCAGCGACTCCCCCCCTTCCCGAAAGCCCACCCCTTCCCCCGTGTTGCCTATATTGCAGTAAAGGTAATAGTGATCATGTAAGGTAGGGAAACGGTGAATCTGGTCACTACAATGTTACCTATCTATATTTAGGGTAAGGGTCAGTTACTGCGATTGAAACCTCAAGGGTGATTATTTCCCTTTTAACTTTTTTGCTCTTGTCTTGTGCTGAAGTGGGAGGAGCTAAACGCCGACTGACAATTCAAGGTACTAGCTTTGAGCTCGAGCAGTCTGTTACCTGCCAAATAGAGCGTTACTTTTCTTTGTTTTTAAGTACGTGTTATATAACACAGCTCCGATTTCTGAGGAGGTTTTTTTTTATGTCCTATAAATTTGTCTGTGTGCACATGTGTACAGATATGGCTTTTTTGGTGTATGGTATTTTCAAAGTAAATCACATAGCACCATAATCTCGTGAAAAGTTCTCGAGCCGTGTTATGTAAGGGTAGGGAAGAAATAAGGACGAGCGACTGAGTTATCTAGACTTGCTTGTTGACCACAAAAGGTTGCGTGTGCTTGCAACTACTGGTCATCCAGCGATCGAGTGTGTAACTGGCCATGTGGATGCATGTGTTTCATTTGGACTGTGCACGGCGATCTGCGACTCGGACAGTTAGCTGATAGGATTCTTCCATGCTCGTGCTCAGGACGATTTTTGTGGAGCATTTTTGATCGAATTATTATGTTCTATATAGTTAATGATAGTTAATTTATTGTGAACAGCCACTGTGAGACGTGATGTAACTTTAGCGATATCTTCACTTCAGTTAATGAATACTTAATGTTTTTAGAATAGGCCTAGTGTTAGAAAACATGAGTTAAACACGTGGCATTGTCCAACGTAAAATTTCTTGGTCATTGCGGGCTCTTTTCAGTCAAAAGGTGGATATTTTTAGGGGAAAAGAACAACATTTAAAGTCCACCTATTAATATCCTACTATTAGTAGTCTAAACAATGAATATTTGAAGCCACTAATTATTTATGGTAAAATTATAGAAAAAAAAATTGCTGAAACCGTTAACTAAGCTAAGGCGAGTGTTCTTAATTCTTTTTTTTTTCCTTTAACGCCATTTCATTCTTGTTATCAATAAAATAACAATAATGTAACATCCAATTCTTTTTGTGAGATTGAAAGCGAACAAATACATACAGCTCTAGTTGCCCGGATCAAAAGTTCTATAGGATTAGGGTTAGGATTAGGGATAGGGTTAGGGTGTGGAGAATATTATCTATGGCTGGTACCCGAAGTAAAAAAAATACGGGTTCGGTCGGACCGAACCGTAGCCACTGCGATAGTATAATTACATTCTGTTTGCTTCATAAACTTGCATTAAGTCTATAGGTGCTAGTATAATGGATGTGTCATTGTGTGACTTCCCTGTTCTTTAGACCATGAACTTTGTCATTCATGTGTTTGCCTTTTCACATAAATACAATTCAGTTTCATAATATATGCCTATCTCTTTTTTATAACTATAACTTGTATTAAATAAGTCAGAACTAAACTGGCTTACCTGTGACTGGTTAAAAAAAAGTGAAAGATAACAATAGGGTTGGAAAATGGATTGAAGCAGTTAGCAGGCCATTCAATTGAGAATTATCTTTACTGGTAAGTTTTTTGAATTATCTATTGAATATAGTGCGTTAGTTTTGTTGTTTATTTTACAATGGAATTGTTGGTATTTCATTTTATAACCATCTATCATATGTAGACTTAGAATTAGATTATACACTCTTTTTTGTGTCACGTTATGTTGATGCAAGAAAAAAATCTGGGTAGAGATATAAGAATGACAACTGTGAGATATTGATAATATATATGATATCTTCATTGCCTATTATCATCTATTATTTTTGATAAGTGCCCCCTTACTAGTAGTTAATTGGTATATTTTTTTTCTTAATCATTCAAGAAATAATTAAAAAGGAAATAGTAATGCTATAACGATACGGCATCTGATTCCTTAACTTTGTTTAAAACGCTTCATATTTAACTAAAAATTCAACTATCCTGTTAACTAGTGACCATGTCAGGGGTGGCAAACTTTTTGAGTCTCGGGCCACATTGGATTATTAATTTGACTGACGGGCCGGACCAGGAGCAGATGGAGTGGTTTGTTGGCATGACTAAATGTAGATTGAATGTGAACGTCATAATATAATATGATAGTGCTGGCTATGGTTGATCTATGTAAATGTCTGGCTATGGTTGATCTATGTAAATGTCTGTCTATGGTTGATCTATGTAAATGTCTGGCTATGGTTGATCTATGTAAATGTCTGGCTATGGTTGATCTATGTAAATGTCTGGCTATGGTTGATCTGTGTAAATGTCTAGCTATGGTTGATCTATGTAAATGTCTGGCTATGGTTGATCTATGTAAATGTCTAGCTATGGTTGATCTGTGTAAATGTCTGGCTATGGTTGATCTATGTAAATGTCTGGCTATGGTTGATCTATTGCAAATGTCTGAATATGGTTCATCTATGTAAATGTCTGGCTATGGTTGATCTGTGTAAATGTCTGGCTATGGTTGATCTATGTAAATGTCTGACTATGGTTGATCTATGTAAATGTCTGACTATGGTTGATCTATGTAAATGTCTGCCTATGGTTGATCTATGTAAATGTCTATAGTGTTCAAGATCCCGTGACAAGGACCATTTTTTAAAATGATTTTATAACTAATTTCAGTTTCTTTCAAGACCATTAAGTCGTAGTGACAAGTTAAGTATTACATTACCCGTCCTAATTATACACGTGGACAATGTGAGCCGTGATATTACGGCGATGACGACCCAGTCGCTTGTTACTATATTTAAACTCTGTGTTTGCATCAATCCAGGAAGTTAATATTATACATCATGACATACCAGTAGTGCCTGAGTATGGCCAAACGGCTTTTGGCTAAAATCCCAAAGGATCATTTAAATTAGCATTCGTCCATAAACACGAAGAAAAAAATAACCCCGCAGAATTCAAGAACCCTGCATGTTTCTACCCCCAACCCATCTTTTCCTTGTTTAAAAGGAGTTCCCTTAGCCCTAACGGGCCATCGGGGCAGATGGAGTGTAGAATTCATCTGTTTATATAACCTCGGCATATGAAGTGATTGTGTGGTTAGCACAACGCCCAGCCGCCTTTACTTTCCCAACTTAAAGTCAGGTACCCATTTAAAGCTGGGTGGACTTGTGGGACGACTTTGAAACACATTTCATCGGGAAAAATTCCCGTGGTTCTCACTGAGGATCGAACCCTGGACTCTTATGTTGACAGTCGAGTATCTACACCACTCGGCAATCAGTCCCACTTTTCCTTGTTTAACCGCTTTTTATTTTTAAGTCTTTCCTTATTCATTTATTTGTTTACCTGCAAAGACTTTAAAAATATGTACTGACATACAACAAGCGTAAGATCACCTGATTGTAATCGTTTAAATCGGGTCACTATAACGGAACGACAATGAAATATACTAGAGCACGGCGGGACTTTATTTTGGCTGAAAATCTAGTGTGCTGGGGGGAGGGGGGGTGACAAAACTTATCGACTATCAATCCTCCACCCCCCCCCACTCTTCACACTCCCCTTCCACCGATTTATTCAAGGTTCAATTGTACATATGCATGAAAATTTCTTCCTGGTTGTCTTTGATAATAGCATTTTTTTTAAATGCAGGCAGAAATTACAATAAAGGGTTTCTACACATCTTGGCGTTTCATCAACGATCTGTCAGTGATATGATATACAAATTAATACATTCCATTGCTATACTAGTATATAGATATTATATATTAAATGAACATTATAGTGGACCAACCCCGTGGCGTGAAAATTCTACAGCAGGGGCCAGGCATTCTACAGCAGGGGCCAGGCAATAGCAGGGGGGCCAGGTAATACATTTTACTAAGTAGAAAAAATGAGCAGAGGGGGCCAGACAAAACGCTGGGGGGCCCGGCCCCCCGCACGCTGCTTGCCTGTAGTGGACTATAAAGCGCACTGGTGATACTTGCGTTGAATGGGCTTACTGAAGTGAATCAGCTGTTTCCACGGGGGGGTAGAGGTGGACGGGAGGGGGCAAAAGGGTGGTCATTCCCGTGTGTCACACATTTGGCTACCATCCAGGCATTTGCTTGTTTTATTACTTTTTTTTTGGCGGCTTTTTTTCGAGCCCCACACCCCACCCCTGCTTAACAATATGCAGTACCGGCCTTAGGACAATTTTACCGATGGCTCTAAATTGGGCCCCGCGCCTTGCAGGGGCCCCGAACCTAGCAGGGGCCCCGCAATTTACGTTTACATATAACTATCAGTCATGACTCTTGTCACAGGCTTTTTAAAGATTAGAAGAGGGGGGCCTCGCAAGCATCCGTTAAATTGGGCCCCGCAACTCGTAAGACCGGCCCTGACCATATGTATCACGCCTCTGGCGGTTCCCAGTACACTTTAAGGTTTTCGCAATAACTACTGCTTCCTCATGTCAATTAGGCACATAGATGGCCACAACCAAAACAATGAATATTCTTCAGATTATGTGGAGACCACGAGTCTAGGTTTTTTTTTTTGGGGGGGGGGGCGGGGGCTCTTTCAAGTAAAACTAGTGGCCTGGTCACAGTGCTGATCGCTGTTGATAATTTTATAACTATGTAAATCAGTATAGTACAAGTGAGATAAATGGACTCATCGGACTTTGTGAATGTAGTCTTTGACCTCAAATACTGCACTACTGTATGTCGTCCACGTTTATTTTGCTATTAACAATCAACCAGACTCGTTCTTGAGGATACTCAAACTTGGGCGAACCCCTCACCCCCCCCCCAATGCAACACGTGTTTATTTCTATTAAATCTAATGGTAGGAGGACCCCCCCCCCCGATAGGTAATGACTTAATAGAACCCCCTAAATATTTAGGAAAGTTTCTGCCTACGAGCACAAAATTTATAAGATGATCTCTGCAACGTCCTATTACATATCAGCCCGCGTATGGCAAACAAAGTTATCATAAAGGTAACCTTTAAAAAAACAAGCAAAAATTAAGCCTGTAAAAACAGGACGTTTTAGAGCATTTTCATGTATAGAGAGGGAAGTAAGTCATGTTTAATAACTGTTACAAAAATAATGCTTTCGCCCCTTTGTTTAGCTTATAATCTATATATAATATATAAGCCCCTTAGGAGCCCTGAAGCCCGGACCTCAGAGGTCCTATCGCGAAATGAACTTTTGATGTACACATGGCAGGTCAAGACCTACAAAATGATATATACATCATGGGTCTAGGACTTATGGTTGTTGAGATCTAGGGTGATGACGGACAGACAGACAGACAAAACGGGGACAATAGAGCATTTTTATTCGAAAATGCTCTAAAAAGACACAAACTCATATCATAGTAGATTGACAAATGTATGTTTTTTTTCCTAATGTTTAGTTATACAACTAATTAAATTGCACTCATATCTAATTTTCACTATAATTTTGGATATATCTTTAGCTTAGAATATGCGATGTACAGAAAGATTTTAAAGAATGAAGCCAAATTTATCTGAGATTTGTTTTGTCTTGTGTTTACTGAGTTGTGCAGCTCAAGGTAAGAATTTTAGCTACACTACATCGCGCTCTTTAAATAACTGTGAGGCTAACTTAGAAGTAAAAACTTCAGTTTTATTTCAGTTTGTTAGCTTATTTACTAATTGTTTGATATCCTTATCAAAAATTAACTATTGCAACAGTATGGACATGCTCACTTTAAGCAAAGAGAATTTTTTCAAGACTTAATTCAAATTTTAGTAATAATTTAACTCCTAAAAGAATCTCATTCACATCGTCTACAACAGATTCTTCAACTTCTCCCACTACAATATTTATAATTTCAACTTCTCCACTACAACATTTACAACTTCAGCTTCTCCCACTACAACATTTACAACTTCAGCTTCTCCCACTACAGCATTTACAACTTCAGCTTTTCCCACTATAGCATTTACAACTTCAGCTTTTCCCACTACAACATTTACAACTTAAGCTTTTCCCACTACAACATTTACAACTTCAGCTTCTCCCACTACAGCATTTACAACTTCAGCTTTTCCCACTACAACATTTACAACTTCTGCTTCTCCCACTACAGCATTTACAACTTCAGCTTTTCCCACTACAGCATTTACAACTTCAGCTTTTCCCACTACAACATTTACAACTTCAGCTTCTCCCACTACAGCATTTACAACTTCAGCTTTTCCCACTACAGTAATTACAACTTCAGCCTCTCCCAGTACAACATCTACAGCTTCAGCTTTTTCCCACTAGAACATCAACAACTAATCATCCAAAACTACTTCACCCACTACATCAAGTACAAAGTCTACAACATCTATTTACTTCCATGACTATTTCTACCACAACTCAAAGTCAATAACCTAGAATAATGATTAAAAAGGATAATTCGAGATCGACAGACTGAGAAACAGATCGAAAGTCTTAAGAGTCAAAGAAAAGATAGCGTGACAATGACAGTCAAATAACAGAGATGCCAACGTGGATACTATTTATGTTGTTATTAAATTCTGGTGATGCCAGACAGTTGATTAAAGGAATTTATACTGGTAGCATGTTTCGATGTCCGCGCCTGCAGCGGAAAGTGATGCAGATGAAATTTGAAGACCTTTATTGAAACTGGGAGAGGTTGCACACTGACCGACCGTACCCATTGTGCGATGTTTGTGGACAGTTCACTCAAATGTTAACCGCATTTCGTATACGTTTTAATATGTTGTGAGATGAGAGGGGAAAAAAAGAGCTTTCGGGGCTATGTATCTTAATTTATTAAAAATCTGCTAAAATGTTTCTGCAAGAGGTACGACTGCAGATTAGCTGCTGACAGCCCGTTGGCTAAGGTTTTAAATACTTCATTACTTTGATCTTCATAATATAGGCCTATAGGCCATTTCCTTTGACTCGGATCTTATAAATCTCATTGATAGGGCTTATGGATTAGACCAGAGGTTCTTAAACTGTGGTCCGCGGACACCTGGGGGTCCGCGAAGCCTTTACTGGGGATCCGCAAAGCCATTTGAAAAAAAAAATCATCGTAAAATATATACATATATAAAGTACCTAAAGTTGGGATGGGGTCCGTCAAAAAAATTTTTTTCAAGTGGGGGGTTCGCGGAGTACATAAGTTAAAGAACCTCTGGATTAGACTAAATAAATAAATAAAGGGTGATTGCCGTTATATTTTAAATTATCTTATTTATTTATGGCGCGCACAATTGTATTGAGTCAATATAATTCATTTAAAAATGTGCATGATCTTAGACATAAAAAAATAGTCTATCCGCATAGGGGCTAAACCATTTGCTGTGGGAGGGGGGGGGGGCAATATAAGTAGTTGCTTAATTTGCATATCCGTAAGATAGTCCTACTCTTTTCCCGGTAAAGCGCCGGGGCGAGCCAGTCCATCAAGACGACCTTGAATATTGGCTGAGGGAGTAGGGGAGATTGGGGGGGGGGGTCAATTGGTTCAACATTCGTCCTTGCTAGATAACAATGTATATTTGTCTTTTGTGTGAGTAAATATCAAACATAATTTTGATAAACAGTCAATAATTAAGTATTATTTTTTCACTTATATTCCCTTAGACTTAGTCCTTAGTTTATTAGGTCAATACAGAGCCGGATTTACAATTTTAGGAGCCCTAGGCCAACACAAATTTGAGGCCTCATTTTTTGAAAAAAAACCGTTTTGCTGTTTTTTTTTTCTTTTTTTGTATGCTACTCAACATTTTAAGACCCCTTATTTCGCGGGGGCTCTAGGCCACGGCCCATCCCCGTAGCGTGAAAATTCTACAGCAGGGGTCAGGCAATAGCGGGGGGGGGGGGAGGGGGCAGGTAATACATTTTACTACGTAGAACAAATTAGCAGAGGGGGCCAGACAAAACGCAGGGGGGCCTGCCCCCCCCCTCCCTGACGTTACGGGCCTGCCACGGCCTAGTCGTCCTATCTGTGAGTCTGGCCCTGGTTCAATACCCTTTTAAAAGCAAAATAGGCGTTAAATTGTCAGCTCGTTAAAAATGAATGTTCGCGTTTATCTTAAATAGGGCGAGTATATTATATTGTCGTCCTCTAACATGTATTCAAAGAACGTCAGATACATGATCAATTAGCATTTAATAGAACGCAATATCGAGGAATGAAACTAAGCTATAATCTATAATATATAAATATTTTTTTTCGAAACTAAGTCCGAAACACTGAAATGATGCATACATAAACAAAGAAGAGCTCATTTATGAAACGCACTAGCTCCACGTACGTCATATGACGTACGATGTATTTTTTTTTTTTACCTCGTACGTCAACAGAATGAACTCTTATGATTTGAAGTTATTTTCTTTTCGCAATTTTCAGCTTTAAATGGGTACCCAACTTTAAGTTGTGGGAGTAAAGGCGGCTGGGCGTTGTGCTAACCACTCAATCCCATTATATGCAGAGGTTACTGAAACAGATGAATTCTACACTTAATCTGCCCCGATGAGACCTTAGGGGGCTTAATGGATCTTTACTTTACTCTGCCACCGAGAGGTGGGAGAGGGACAGAAGACATCTGCTGTGCATACAATGATACCTCAGAATACTAACTTAATTTGTATTGAAATAGTTTCCATTTCAAATTGTTCAATCTTTAAAATAATAAATTATATAAAACAAATAGATCAGTTTCTGGATCCCTACAAACACTTGATAATTTACATTTATTTAGTTGTCAGCTAGGGACCATCATATGTTGTACTTGTGGACAGCTATTACCTGTGACCTTATGGACCCAGGCATCAGCCATGTTTTAATACATTAAAACATCAGAATGAATTCTATAGAGTCTGCCTGGGCAGCAATAAGCTATTTATTCTAGTGTTATATTTTAAGATGCCCACATTTTTTACTAAAACTATATCAAGCATAGTGACAAACAAAACAGAAATACAACCATCAGGTTATTAACATGGGAGCGTATATAAGAAAAACATCAACTAGGTATTGGACTAAACTCAATGGGAGTATTTCTGATAGATCTATTTGTGATCTGTTATAGCCACCAACAGACTTATGAGAAAAAGCAGTGAGTGGGTTAAAAAAAACAACTATTGTATATGTAGTAGAATGTTAGATAAATAGATAAAGTACAGTATTTTGTACAATTTAAAATCAGATTTAGATATTGTTATCTGGATTTATATCTTGTGTGAGTTTTTGTTCTTGGCAAAGTGTATATTCTTTCTACCTATCACCAATACAGTTTTAGTAAGAATAAAGAAAAATATGGCATTTAACAGATGTATCACTGACTTAACATTAGTAAAATCAAAGACTATTAACTATATCACCTATATAGTATTTCCAATGACCATTTTAAAATCTATATTTTATTGATTTATAGGCCAGTACATTGTATCATTGTAATCTATTAAGTTATAAATCTTTGCTATTGTTTACATTTAATTTTAGTAATGTGACTTTTATTTTTTTTCACAGCCATGAATATATTAGCTGATAAAATAGATTTTACCAATGACTTCTATGGCTCTGTCAGTTTCCAGAAAATTTTAACAAATTATGTGATCTATAGAGAAGATGGTGGAAATAAAACTAAATTGGTAGCCACTTTTAGGACTGGTAAGTAGAAAAACATTTTAATTTTGTTTACATTTCACTCCTTCATTCTAAATTTTATAACTTCAAAATATTTTATATTATAATTGACATTTTAAAGAAAAGAGAAATGGTTTACAGGCATAACATTGAGAATATTTGTCGGAGTCAAAAGTCTGGGATTGAATGTACAGGCAGACATAAGTTTAAGAAGAAAAACCAAAGGACTAATGGGGGATTTTGATGGTAATCCTGACAATGACTTTGTCTTGCCTAATGGTACTGTGTTGACACCAGACCAGACAAACACAGAAAGAAAGATATTCTATAACTTTGGAAAATATTGTAAGTCACAAATTTCTTTTCAACATTTCCAAATATAAAACTGTTTAATAAATAATACTAGACCCATTTAGAACTATTTAAATTTGTCACTTGGAGTACACAACCAGTTGGAACTATTGGCTTACAGTAAATCTTAAAACACCAATAAATATTTATGATTGTAAATGGATTAAAAGTATAGTAGAAGCTATGCATGTGCATTGAATTGGTATATTTAAAATATGCAATAGAATCATTTAAAATGAGTTCTTTGACTGTATCTCCTTTTGAAATCATGCTACAGGGGAAGTAAATGACAACAACACAGTTTTCACATATGGTATCATATGTGAAAACTGTGTTGTTGTCATTTACTTCCCCTGTAGCATGACTGCCACCTACAGTCATCCAGACTTTATTCAAAGGATAATGCAGTGTCTTTGCCTGTGGCATTTTATCATATAAACTCATTTAGTGTAAAAATTTACACCCAAAAAAGATTCTGTTGCGTATATATTTTCACATTTTTCTGGTTAAAACAATGTAGGTTTTTTTTATGTTCATTACATTGGTTACATAAATGTACAAATTAGTTCTTTTCTTATCAAGTACATGTATTGTCATTTTTATAAACAGGGTAGTGGTTTACTCCCTAATTCTCTACCCATTCTTATCAGGCAATCCCACCTGAAACCCCTCTCCTTGTTAACCCAGTTACCCAAAGAAAATCTGCATACTGTTGTTATGATGAAAGAATATTTTTAGCGACATTTTCAATATTCACAGGGTGATTGCTGTAGACTCAAAGGATGGCCCATCTAATACATTGACAATACCAACTGCTGCATGTACTAACTGTAGTGGTCATGGAGATTGTAATAAAAACAAAGTCCTACAGTTTTCTGAAAGTTCGATAGTTTATGCGTGTACCTGCTATCCTGCTTATACTGGTATGATTTATTTTATGACATGTTTCTGAAATTTCACGTTGTGCTTAATTCAAACCTGTTTTTTAAGAAATATTTTATTTTAGCCCATTACTTGATATTCCTTGTAATATAAGGTGAAATTTACATAAATATTTAATAAAAGTTTAAAATTGTTATAAAAATATGGTGGGAATGGCCAGGGCCTAGTTGAATTTTGTAATAATAAAAGTTTTTTGAAATTTAAGTCCAACACTAAAAGTGATGTGATTTTTTATTGTTAAGATATGATATACCACACTGAAATTTTAATAGAATGATATTCGATGTTACATATTGATAAAAAAAGCCATAATAACTTATAAAACTGTATATAAAGAATCTTGTTGCTAACTTGTTTTTTTTTAAAACATCTAAAAAAAAACAACCCTCATAGTTCTTTATATGGTAGAGTTACTTTATGACATAGGAGATGAAAACTTGTTCACAAAACTGTCCACAATATCAACTTTGTCATATTCTTTGGTGTAGGTTAGTTTTGTATTTTACAACATGAATTGTTATAGTCTATGTATTTGTTAATTGTATAAAACTTTCCAATTGTTGAACATTTTCAGGAGATTTCTGTTCTGAGAACTTCAATGCATGTGCTGCTAGTCCATGTGCCACTGGTCAAAACTGTACTGACCTGACACCAGAGCAACAAGGGATGAATCTGTATGGATACGTGTGTGGACCATGTCCAGTTGGATTTGAAGAGGTGCAGGGCAGGTGTGTAGGTAAGAAATGACAACATACTTTTGTTTAATTATTTCTATGTGATGACATTTTGTTAAGCAAGTAGTTTTGAAAAAGTATTTATTTAAGAAAACACACGTAATTAATGAAAATAAAATCATTTTGAACAATACTTATTTTTAGACATCAATGAATGCAAAGACAATGTGACATGTCCACAATTGTGTGAGAATTCTGTTGGGTCATATACTTGTGGCTGTAGAATTGGTTACAGACTAAATCAAGCCAACAGTAGCATTTGTGATGGTAAAGAGAATGTTCATATTTTTTTATTTAAATTTATGATCCATGTAATAAGTTACTCTAATTTCATCAAACACTGACCATTTTTTAGACATTACTTTTTACATTCTCTCTGTGTGTCAGATATCAATGAATGTGAGGAAAAAACAGATACCTGCTCACAAGTTTGTGTCAACGCACTTGGTAGCTATACATGCAGCTGTTAAAATGGATATTATTTGGACAATGCTGCTTGTGTTAAGAGTAATTGAAATGATTTTAGAATTTTTAAATATTACTATGTTGAGACCAACATTTCTAAACAATCACTTTGATTTTTCTTGACTGGTTTTTTTTTTTTAAATCTACTTAGAAATTATTATGATAAAATGTTTCAACTAATATATCAATATTTCAGATATAACTAACCGAGAACTGTGCACTGCTAAATACTGTTCAGATCTGTGTTTTGTGGATAATGGAGAAGCAAGATGTGGTTACTCTGTTGGTTATTCTCTGGATACAGATAATAGGACTTGTAAAAGTAAACAATTTTTTTGTTTATAAAATTTTTAAGAGACAAGTAGATTGGAGAAGTTTTACTCTAAGCAGTTATAAAAAAAATTCATTAAAGAAATGACAAGAATTTTGTGTTTTTTATTATTAATATCATTACATCTATAATCTGATAATAAAATTTAGTCACTGCTTTTGAAATAAACTGTCTTAGGTTAGTCTTTTAACAAATTGAGATGCATTTGGTAATCACCATTAGAAGCAGTATAATTTTTAAACATTTCTTATAGTCTAAATATAACTTTATGAAAAATCTTGAGTAAAATTAAAAGATATACTATTGAATGAAAACTAGTTTAATGGTCTTTTAAAAAAGAAATAACGAAGCTTTTTGTTTTTCTGTAGTATCAGTAATAACCTGAACAATAGAATCTTTCAACAAATGATATTTGTATTAGCTTATAACACACTTTCAGAAACACTGCGAAATTTCTTTTTATATAGAAAGTACTCAGAATGAGTCTATAAACACTAATTTTTAATATCTCTTGGAAATATTTTGTTAGTATTTAGAAGAATTGTTCACAACAGTTCATAAATAATTAAAATGTTGTTGAGGTTGTGGGTCCAGCATTATACAGGTTACAAGTTAAAATGCCATGCACTCAAGTTACACATTCCCTGTCAAATGTATTCATGGTCATTGCTATGTGGGCTGTGTTAGGGATGTAGAAAAGACATTTGGTAGTGTCATGCAGTGGTTACATACTTGTATAGGATCTATAGATAAGCTATTACCCATAGACAATGTCTTTTTCTTACAAAGGCACCTAATAGTATAAATAAATTCTAAAATGTTTTCCAGATATTGATGAATGTAGTTTTGCCAAGAAACCTTGCAGTCAGGTCTGTACTGACACTCCAGGAAAATTCTTCTGTTCATGTTTTGCTGGTTTCAAGTTGGCAGCTGATAGAATTTCTTGCACTGGTTTGTTCCCTGCTTTTATCATATATTTTATCACATTTCTTTTTTATTTAAGTTCTATAATTCTTTTTAAATTTGACTAAGCTGTTGATATTTACTATTTTATAGAAGTTCTATAATTTTTCTTTTTAAATGAACTTTTGATATATTTGTGCGATGACCTTTTTCAGAGTGTGAAAAATCTTTCTATGGTGCCAACTGTGAGAAAACCTGTCAGTGTAGTGGACGTGGCAGCTGTGACTCTGTCAGAGGCTGTGTATGTGAGAGGGGTTGGGTTGGAGAAAATTGCAATACAGACATTGATGAATGCCAGTTGCAACAGGACAACTGCACAACTGGAGAGATCTGCATTAATGGCTTGGGAAGTTTTGCCTGTGTTTGTCCTATTGGAGAACGAAGGATTGCATCAGGTCAATGTGAAGGTAATTTGTACTTCATAGGTAATCTATACAACTAAAGTCACTTTAAGAGATGGAGTACCTGGTACTGGTTATAACATTTATCTGTACTCTAGTTAATTTTTGGATTTTTGTACTTAAACTTATATTTGCACCTTGAGTACTTTGTACTCAGTCTTGCAATTTAAAAAAGAGTACACGTGTACTCATACTTTCACTTTGAGTACTTGTACTGGCATGGTCAGTTCTTGGAGCACCTCGGGCAACTTCTAGTTAAATACGCTTTAACATTTGATGTTGTGAAATAGTCTGTAATATAGAGCTCATAACAAATTTTCAGATATCAATGAATGCAGTGATCCCACACTGAACAGTTGTAACCCTATTAATAGAAGACTGTGTCAATAACAAGGGAAGCTATGCCTGTAACTGCAAGTCTGGCTATAAACGTAATGTAACTGGTGAGTATATTTACAAAGTTGCTATCAACATTTCATAGTTACTTTACTTTAAAAAAAATGTGTGCTACCTGGTTCAATAGAATATAATGGGTAAAAATATTTGAAATATTCATAGGTTTAACATATTTGCTTATTCCACAGACATTGATGAATGTTCCACTGGTGATCACAAGTGTACACAGATTTGTGTTGATGTACCAGGAAAATATAACTGTGACTGTAAATATGGCTTCAAATTAGATGACGACAGATTCACCTGCATTTTTGGTAGTACCGATAGTAATACTTTCTTAATAGTAGTCCTACCTGTTAAAAATAAAAACATTTCTTTTGTTTTATCAAAATATTTTGAATTAATACCTAGAATTATTTATACAATATCTCTTTTGATACAATGCAGTGAAAGATGTTTGTAAAGACTTTGAGAAATTGAACTGCTCCTATCAATGCACAGTTGACTTGAAACAAAATACTTCCTACTGTTTTTGCCCAGATGGCTATAGACTCATTGACAGAGAGAAATGTCAAGGTATTATAATAGGCTATTTATTTAATTACACAGTTTACAATTTATTGTTATAGGATATGAGTAAACAGCAAAAATATGAGAGCTGATAGAATTGTATTTTCTTGTTGTGTACAACAAATACTGAGAATTGATTGTCTCTCACTTTAGTGTATAAGAAATACTTAGAGCTGATAAAATTATATTTTCCTGTTGTGTACAACAAAAACTGATATTGGATTGGAATATTTCCCACTTTAATGTATAAGAAACAATGAGAACTAATGCAAATAATATTCCCAGAGTGGCAGAAAGAATGAGAACAAATTTAAATCTTTTCCAATTGAAAAGAAACAAAACTAATATTTACTAATTTGTTATAGATATAAATGAATGTGGAGCATCTTCAACAAACTTATGTAGTTACAAGTCTGGCTGTATTAATCAAGAACCAGGATACAGATGTACATGTCCGGCTGGTCAAAGGCTGGACAATGATGGGCGAACGTGTCTTAGTAAGTAGATGTATTCAAAAGATTTCAACAAAAAAGAAATTTTTATTAAGAATGCCATTTAAATTTTTTAATTTTGTCATGAAAATTCAGTCATAAAAAAATGTCAACAGTCTACCTAGTTTCGTACAAACTCAAACAGAACAATATTTGATTGAGTTATAAATATATGTAACTAATCAACAGACTGTAGTACAACTACCTGGGGTATAAATTGTTCTACATCTTGTTCTTGTTCTACTGGTGCCACAAAGTGTGACAATGTTAAAGGATGTATCTGTAAACCTGGATATATGGGTAAGTTTTTAAACTGCTAATTAATGAATATCTAATTAAGAGAGGTTCCATCTGCATAGCACCTTTTTGTGAATAATTTTTTTTAAGTCTTGAGGCAAAAGCACTGCATTTTTTTTTTTAAATGTGTTTTAAATTGTTTTTCTTTCAAGGCTTTGCGTCTTTACTGAATAATTTGCTGAACAACAATTTCTTATTGTTTTGTATTTTTTTTTTTTGTTAATTCTTCAGGAGTTTATTGTGATGTAGATGTCAACCAATGTACTAATGGAGAACTTACTTGCAATGATCGTCAACAGTGTGTGAATCGACCAGGTTCTGATTCTTGTGTATGTAAATCTGGTTATATACAGACAAATGGTTTTTGTGAAGGTCAGTGCACCGGATATAGCATTACTTTAAACATCAATGAGAGATCTTATTTAAAATGAAAAATAAGGACATCATATTTATATTAATTATGAATGTCTTTACTATGTTTTAAACTATTAACAACAAATTTTATGTTCACATTGTTTTCTTTGTACATGTATTTTTTTAAAAGCATTCGTAGTGATGATAAATTACAATATACATGCATTTCTTCTTTAGATATTAATGAATGTTCAAGTCCAACATTAAACGATTGTTCTCAGTTGTGTACTAATTCAATTGGGAAATACAGCTGTGGTTGCTATGAAGGATTTATTTACAATGCAGCAGCTAATTCATGTGATGGTATGAATTCCGTGTCACTCAGAATAGTAGGCTAAATAGAATAATATTGTTTCATAAAGTTGATGTAATGGTTGATCAACATGCATTGTTTATTTCTGTGCACATTTATAAAGCTTCTGTTATTACTGAATTCATTTCAAATTTCCCCAGACATCAATGAATGTACTTTAAACATTCACAAGTGTACCAGTGTGTGTGTCAATACCATAGGCAATTATCGTTGTTCATGTAAACCTGGCTATGTGCTCAATAAAGACGGCTTCATGTGTGATGGTAAGATCCTTTCACATGACATAGATTATATGTTTTATGTTATCTTAGCAACTTTCTGTTTGTAAGCTATTAATAGAACTAAATTAACTAAGGTTTTTTTTTTTATTCATATTTTTAAAAAAACCCAGCTGCCTTTTTTTCATTTCCAAATGTGTAGCCTGTTATTAACTTTGTCTGTAAATTGAAAAGCCTTTCCTGATTATGTCTTTACATAGTACAAGAGACTCAATGTGATGTTAATTTTTTTTTTTATTTGAAATAAAATGTTTATATTGGATTTCTGTACAGTTTTCAGTGTATGTGTCAACAGTTCAGTTTGCCAATACCAGTGTGTGAGCAATGGTGGTGTTGATACTTGTTTCTGTCCGAGAGGTCAAGCTTTAAACAATGACAGTAGAACATGTAGAGGTATGTCTTTACTTTATCATCTAATTATGCAGCATTATTCATATGTATATGTCGATGCATAAAACACCCCGCGCCCCCATCCACAAACCTGGGGGGGGTCCCTACCCAGAACTTTTTTTTATTCTGCAAACATTATGAACATTTAAATTTTATTTTTAAAGTACACATTTCAGGTAATGAAGAGTGTGGCTTTTAACTGAACAAATATACCATTTTATATGATCTCTTTCAATGTGAACGGCACAAAGCCCATGCAAAATGTAGATCATCCCAAATATAAAGTTTAGTCCACTGGAAGTTATAGCAGTTTTTTTTCACATATTTTGTTCCTTTGCTCAATTTTTTGTAATTACAGATTTTCAATAAGTCTTTTATATCACATTAAAATGATGTTATATGTCACTTTCAGTGGGACCATTACCTAAGGATCTAGTGGCCAAAAATATTATCTCAAGTGTAAAGTTTTAATAGATATTAATATTTGTACACATGTATATAAATCTAAAAAATACTTTGAGAGGCTTTGTCTTGAAAATAAAAGATTTTTCAGACACTAGCCACAAAAAACACTATCAGTTTGGAGACGCTTAACATAATTGAAATCTGCAAATATTTCTTTATTGGCTTCTAAAGTAGTAGACCAACTACTCAAATACAAATCGTAGACAATGTTGATGATCATAATTGAGACTGTCTTTCTATGTCTCTATCTAATGATGAAAAATTTTTTGTTGTTCTCTTACTTTCTCTACCAGAAATTCACAGAAACATTGAGTTTCATTAAACGCAGTGGCTCCGGCACCAGCCAAAACCATTATATTTACTGTATAAGGAACATGGCATATATATTTATTTTTTTTTTTCAGAATTTTTTTTTCAGAACTAGTATTAGGGATAGGGTTAGGGTGTGGAGCAATATCTATGGCTGGTACCCGAAGAAAAAAAATACGGGTTCATTCGGACCGAACCATAGCCACTGCGTTCATTAAATTAAGCAAGATAAAATAAATGAGTTGGACAAACTTGTGCCTACTGTTTCATTTTGATTGAAAAGATTTCAACATTCATCAATTGAAGACTTCTTCAATCCAAGACATATAATGAATTTTCTTGGTTGAGAACGGTCTATTAAAAGAGTAGCATGGGTTATATCTACAAAAGATTTTTCAGAAGGACATTCTTTTAGCTCTTTTTTTTCAAATCACGTTTTTAATGCAAGTTGTTCAATGATTCAACTGTAAAGCAAGTTCATTAGAATGGTATTAATATTGATATCAGTTAAGCACAGAGTAGTTGACTTGGAAACTCAAATTTAATCAAAGATTTTACAAAAATGAAATCAGGTGCATTTCAATAAGAAACCAAGAAATTGAAATGTAAACAAACAGAAGAACGGTGTGAATGAGTAATAAATGAATAAATAAATATATATCTGAATGCCCCCTTGCTTAGGATTACCAAAATTCCAGCAACAGTGTGTATACATTAATGTATATTATGTTGTCACGTTAAAGAGATCCCAACAGTGTTATGGCTACATCAGATCTCTAAATAGCATTTCTCAAAACATGCAGTATTTCACATTTATTCATTTAAAGAGTTATATAATCATATTTATATATCTGATTTAATACTTTAAAATACTATTGTTGACAGACTGTAAAATGATCAAATACTACAAAGTAAATGTAATGGATCATGCTTACTGATTTATTTAACCAAGTCCTTGTGTTTTTTTCCATTCTACAGCATGCTCAAGTGACACATGGGGAGTTAACTGTGCCAACAATTGCACTTGCTCTCCATCCACCACATTTAGCTGTAAGCCAGTAACTGGCAGTTGTCAATGTTTGCCTGGATGGTCTGGCACAGATTGTTCTGTTGATATTAATGAGTGTACATTGAACCAAACTATATGTAGTTCTGTCAACAACACTGAATGTCTAAACACCAATGGAAACTACAGCTGTGTGTGTCAGTTGGGCTATGGCAAAACATCTGGAAGTGATGTGTGTCAAGGTAAGGTACACCTGGGCCCTGGGCATCATTGAGACTGGCATTTATTCTCATGTGCCATCAAAACCACTAATCATTAGCAGAATTGTTTACATACACTGCTCACAGTCTACAGTTAGCTTATAATCTGCCATTTAGAAGTAGTAAAAAATGTTGGTAATTTATAGTAACTTATTATTTTTTTAAGCTTCACTAAAAAGAATATCAACTCTTACATTAAAATATGTGTACTTGAGGGAAAAAAAATTTCATTAATTCAACTAAGTTTATCAGAAACAATGTGGTCAGCTTGAAGTGATGTCATAAGAGCTTTATAAGCTAATTACTTAGAAATTGTCAAGTATTCTGTATTATTAACAAATTATGCCCAACTACTGCCTAAAGAAAATTTATTAAAGAATGCATTAGACCTATGATCGAAAACAAATTCTTGCCTCTTTATGCTGACCATTGATAAATGTTAAAATAATTTTGATTTAAAAAAGAATATTTCTATTTATTTTTTTTTTAGTTTTATCAAGATTATAAAAAAAGTTTAGGTTAATTTTAAGAAAAAAGTATTTAAATTTAAAATTTTTTCTGAACACACCCAACTTTTTGTTATATTTCATGGTCTCCTACCACTCAGTTTCACATAACTCAAGATATTTCAGGAATGTATTTACTGTGTTAGGAGTGTGTTATTCATACATGTATCTGTATAATTAAGGAGGCTGTATTTTTCAATTTATTTGACTTTGAAAACAAAATTTTTGTTTTCAGGCTGCAGTGAATTTTTCTATGGTAAAGACTGCAGTCAACAATGTAACTGTAACAGTTTTCATTCTACCTGTGACAAAACAAATGGCACCTGCCATTGTATCAAAGGATGGACTGGTCCAACATGTGATGATGATATTGATGAATGCTTAGATACTGCCAGCTGTAGCAGTACAAAGAATGAACTTTGTGTGGATACAGAAGGAAGTTTTTACTGTTCTTGTCAACTTGGTTACTATAGACCAAACAGCACATCAGAATGTACAGGTAACAGCTAGACAAGATAGTTTACTCTTGATGTATGACATTGTATGGACTAGTTTTTAATATGAATTTTGTAGGTCAGTTGACTGTCTTTAATAATTACCTTTATCATTATTTCTTAATAAATTTGAGTATTATTTTTTTTATATTCTCTCTTTATATCTTATATTAAATTTGATAACATAAATGAGACTCAATTAAAACACTTTATACTTGTGTTTATTTCACCAGTGTGTCCACTATTTTACTATGGTGAGTTCTGCTCCCAGTCCTGTGCCTGCAACTCTGACAATGCCAACTCATGTGACAATGTCAATGGAACTTGTTCATGTAAGCCCCAGTGGAGAGGAACCGACTGCACTACAGATGTTGATGAGTGTCAAGAAAATACCTACACCTGTCTCAACAACAGTCACTGTATCAATGTCAATGGAGGTTATACTTGTGACTGTGACTCAGGATACTTTAAAAATACTACCAGTAATACATGTCAAAGTAAGTGCATCTTTCATTAGCTGGTTTTGATTGTTCTAGTATTTAACTATGGCCTAAATACTGAAGGATATATTACTACACAGAGGCTAACCTAGCCGTATGCTTTAAATCGCAGCCTGAGGCAAGTGTCATCTGACAATAGTAGTAAGTATAGTCTATGTAACATATCACAGAATCAAAGTGTTGGACCTGGAGTGGTTGGCATAGTTGCTACCCGAAGGCTGTCACTATTCTGGTCATTATCTACAGTTATAGAACAATGTAAATTTTGTCTGCATTTTCTAAATAAAAAAGGTTTTTTTTGTGTGTTTGCGTTAAGTGTCTAAAACAGTATTTATATATTAATCGGTTTTCTTTTGATTCTTTTCAGCTTGTGCATGCAATTTGTCTAATACAGTAAGTTGCAATCCAGTATCTGGATCATGTTTATGTAAATCAAATTGGCAAGAGCCCACATGCAATGATGATGTAGATGAATGTTCAAACACAAATCTTTACAACTGTCCATCCAACTCTACATGTAACAATACACTCAGTGGATATGATTGTCTGTGTTTGTCTGGATTCTATAAAAATATCAGCACCAACAAATGTGATGGTAAGAATTCTTCAAGATCAATGTCTTTCAAATTTAAATGAGGCATAATTTTAAAATGTTTTGTAAATTTTTGTATCTTTTAAAATTCTAACATTTTCTAATTTAAAAATTTTGAATTTTATTTAAATATTACTGCCAGCATTTGTCAAGATTTGTGTTCATATAAAATGAAACAAGTTGATTTTAAACTTTGTTTTATTTAAAATATAAAACTTGTTTGAATTTTGTAGTATTTTTATATTTTTTGATCTGCAGCTTTTTATTGTTAAAGAATTATAAATTGTCAGTTATTTTGGGCTAATTCTGTATACTCATCAGAATGTGTTGGTGACCATTATGGCTACAACTGTAACAATGTTTGTAACTGTTACACAACCAACTCTGTGTGTAACAAAACTGATGGGACTTGTAAGTGTAACTCTGGTTGGACTGGAGCTGCATGTAATGATGACATCAATGAATGTAACATTATGGGTAGCATTTGTAGCACTTCTAAACTCGAGACATGTTTCAACATACCTGGAAGTTATTTCTGTCATTGTATGGATGGTTACTGGAGGGAAGATGACACATCTGTTTGTACAAGTACAGTATTCTTACAGTATTCTTTGTTCTTTTTAGTTTCCTTTTTTTTAATTGTTATTATGTTTTCTCTAATTTTCACAATATTTTTTAGCACCAATAAAAATATATTGTTCACAAATATTTTTTATTTTAGAACTTACAGAGAAACAGTTTGAAATTACACTGACTTATAATGCTAGTGGTTATAAGTTAACAGATATAAATGACTACAATGAGTTGAGAGACGAAACATATACATTTGTAAGTGAATATATTTATGGCATAAGCTAAAAATTAAAATGTTCATTTTACCTATTATCCTATTTTAAAGTTACGTTGCAGACATTTAATTTCTTTATATTGACAAACAATATCTGGTTTACGTTTATGTGATTATTATTTGTTTCTTTATTTAATTTACACATTTTATTAAATTTTGCAGCTAAAGGATTTCTTTAACCAAAAAGTGAACAAACTAAGAAAGTTAGAAATTATAAACTTGAGGTAAGATTGTTAAAAAAAATTTTTAAATGATATTCTAAAATGTAATTATTTTTCTAAAACAACAATGTAAATCATTAGCTTACTGTGACATACTGTTTCTTTAAAAAAAAAAAGTTATTTAAAAGAAAATTTTATTACAGAAAAAAATTTATATATCAACAATTTTATCTATTTATCTTTATAAAACCTGTCATCAATTACATAACGCTTCTTAAAAACCCACATGGGCCCATTAGTCTTGAAATTTTTAATGTTGAAGCTGGTATTTTTTATTTTTGTGTGTTGGTGGCCTCTATATCTCAAAAATAAAATATTATAACGGTTTAATGTTTTGACATGCTGATAGAAATTTTAATGGTACCTCAGGTCATACTTTTTAATTTTCCTGTAATGAGTAGTTTATTTTTAATTTTTATAGAATCGGAAGTCTTGTAGTAGATTTCAAGCTATATTATGATGAAAATCAGGATCCTATGGGCACATCTTTAGCACTAAAAGCTTTGTTAGTTTCCAGGAATTTGATACTTGGTACTCAAAATGTTACTGTGCGGTCAGTAATGGCCTCTGGGACAAAACGTAAGCCATAAATCTTGTTTAGAAAAATATTTTGATTGGTTGTTTTCTTAAAATGATTTCCGTCCATTTTTCTAATATAAGTTATTACATGTATTATTAAAATAATATTCTTGAGTATTTAAAAAAAAAGATATTATGTGCAGATGTTATGTTTCTTTTTCATTATAGTTACAAGTACTTCAACACTTTGTGAAATAAGAGATGTTGTACAAAAGTGTGCTGACAATGAAATGTGTACTGAGAATGGGATTGCTTCTGTCTGCATGTATGTAAATAAGTATAGTATTTAAAAAAAACACTTTGTACTTATGTTAATAAAACATGACTATTAAAATAGTTATTGAATATTATTTCACCATAATCAAAATACCATGTACATGTATATACTTCTTCAAAAAATAAATGACTTAAATTTTATTTTATTTTTAAATCTATGCTATAGTTAACTATTCTACATCACTCCATTTAATTTCAGCTCCACAAAATCAGGTGAGAATTTTCATATACATGTATTATACATTTCTGGAAAGCTTTGTGAGATATGAAACTGATTTACTTATTTTTATGAAGTATATATTAATGTATGAAATGTTAAAATGAATGTTATGAATGTTAAAAAATAAAAAAAATATTGAAGAAACCAAGCCATTGTATGAACATTCTTGTACTTACCCTTATACCTATCTAGTTGTCTGCAAAGAATACTTACTTGAATACGTTTGGCATTAAAACACAAAATACTTGTACTTGAATACATTTCAAATAAAAAAATAATCAGTCATTCTTTCTTATGCATAATCGTGACTGGAGTAAAGATGTTTGAGAGAAGCTTTGGCAGAAGTTTGTTTTTTTTTTGTCTCATTGCCTTTTTTCAATATTAAGTCATTTATAAATATCTTAATTAATGCTGAAGGTAATACTAAAATCCCTTTATATGCAGAGGTTATAGAAACAGATGAATTTTACAATTCATCTGCCCCGATGGCCCTCTAGGGCTAAGGTAACTTTACTATTCCTTAGGGTAACATTCATTTGCAATAGATACGATGTACATAGGTTGCCGTATTTAAAATTCAGCTGAGATGAAAATAAGTCTTACATGTTGTCTTTAACTTTCTTTGTCTTTATATATCATCATATCTGCTAATCATTTTGCATGTTGTAGTCTCTATTTAAAGTTCCCTTGGCCCAAACGGGCCATCAGGGCAGATGAAGTGTAGAATTCATCTGCAGGGATTGTGATGTTAACTTAGGTCTGGTACCCATTTAAAGCTGGGTGGACTTGTTGGACGACTTTGAAACAAATTTCAACTGAGAAAATTCCCATGGTTCTCATTGAGGATTGAACCCAGTACTCTCAGGTTTACAGTTGAGTATCTACACCACTCTGCCATCCATCCCACAATCTCTATTTACTATTTCAAATAAATATAATTATCTCCATGGTCATTAATTTTTCATCATTCAAGATACATATACAGTGAAATGTCGTTATAACGAACGTCAGTGTAACGAATTTTTCAGTACAGCGAATTTTTTTTCCGCCCCTTCCCCTTGGCTTATATAACATCTGTTAAAAAGTGTCGTTGTAACGAATTTCGTGTTTTCAGTATTGCGAAAAAAAATAGCCGTTTTGCAGATATTTAATTTTATCCCCTTACCAAAAAAAATTTTAATTCGGCAAATTTCTATAACTCAAAAGTCAACTTGAACTCAAACAACATTCACATTTACTAAATAATGGGAGGGGGGAGTGTGAGAGGAGTAAGAGGTTATGGGTAACCTTTAACCTCTACTGATGAGGATAGTAAACATAAATTCCACCATGTGCAGTACTGAGACAAGTATCGTCTTGGGACCGGGGGGGGGGGGAAGTGAGTGGCGGTGTCACAATTACGTAACAAACGGAAAGGGGGGGGGGAGTAGATGAGAGTTTTAGCAAGGTCGGAAAGGGGAGAGGAAGATAGTTAAGACGTCACGAGACAGCCAAGCGGCGGGCACAATTACGTAACAACGAACTGGGGGGGGGGAGTGGAGCAGCGGTGGCTGTTACGAACGGGGAGGGGTGAGAGGAGAAGCATTTTAGCAATGGTAGAAAGGGGAGGGGGTGGAGAGAGATAAGATGTCAGTCACCAGCACGTAGAGAACAGAACGTCACAAGTAGTGACGTACGTAGGATTAATTAAAAAATCAATAAACCAGTGTATGTTTGTGTGCGGGGGGGGGGGGGGAGGGTGCGGTAATGAGAAAGAAGCAAGACACTTTTTTTTGGGAGGTATGAGAAGGACATAATGGATTTGATGTGTATGGCGGTTATAAGCAAGTAATTAAGGGTAGCATTTCCCAACTACCCAGCCAGGCATGTTCTTTCGAACACCAACCAGACTGCAGTTGAAAAAATGATTAAAAAGCAGTGTCATTGTTTTGGGTTGGGGCTTGATTAATGCTTAGGGTCGCATTTTGCGAATATGGCTATTAACAATATTGTTTAGAATAATGGCGACGTATAGTTTGGGGTAAAGACTTGATGGACAGAAGACTGCATTCTGGTTATTGGGGAATATTTAGAACGATCTTTTATGCTTGGGAGTGTTCAGAAGAAAATTACAGACTTTTTCAGGTGACTTCTGTGTGTTTGTATTATTTGACATTTTCTTATTATAATAAAATTGAATCCAGTTAAAAAAAATATTTAATAAATGAGACAATATGAGTAAGAGAGCCGTAATGGGCACATTGCACAGGTTTCTTATAAATCAAGGGAAGTAAGTCATGTTGAATAACTGTTGCACAAATAAATGAGTTATGTCCCTTATTTTAATGACGTTGGCGGTATGTATTAAAAACAGAAAATGTCGTGGGGACCCCCCCCCCCATTTCAGTGTAACAAATTTTCAGTATTACGAACAAATTTCGAGTCCCCGTGAATTTCGTTATAGCGACATTTCACTGTAATGTTTGAAATTCAGGTATTGTCATGTACACTATAATTGTACAAGTTTACTGTTATAAGTGGGACAGATGTCGACCTGAGAGTCATGGGTACGATCCTTGGTGAGGCCCATGGAATTTTTTCAGGTGAAATTTGGTGCAAACTCGTCCCACAAGTCCACCCAGCTTTAAATGGGTACCTGACTTTAAGTTGGGGAAGTAAAAGCAGCTGGGCATTGTGCTAACCACACAATCCTTTCATATGCCGAGGTTATAGAAACAGATGAATTCTACACTTCATCTGCCGATAGGGACATTATAGGATCAATGTTACTGTTGTAATTTGGTAATTGATTCAGTGTATTTGGATTTATATGGTAGCAGGCTTGTGTCGCTGTTCATAAACTTTGTTGCAATTCACAAAAAAGTCAAATTTAATTAAACTGAATTATCCAATTAATCTTGGATAAGACTTGTACTTTAAATAATAATGCATATTTTTTCTTTTTATTTCAGAAGAAAGAAATCAAAATCTGAACTATACAAATCCACTGAAATGAGAACTAATTTATACCACACCACTGATGTCAGTGATCAGGATTCCCACATTTATGAAAGTATGATTTCATTTTATTTACTGTTTGTACTAATGAAATATGTTTTGTGCACTTGCATGCCCTTCTTTCATCCCCCACCATGGTCGATGGTGAATTTCAAAAAGATAGGGGTAAAATATCTTCATTTTATGTTACTATTATTAATTTAATTGATAACAGTGTGTAGTTTATTCAAAATAAACAGTTTATTTGAACTGGAAAATAAAAATAGGCATAAATTGTTTATTAATATTTCTCAAGAGATGAAATATTCTCAGTTTCTGGCTTACTGTCTTAAAATCTAGGCTATACCCAATATGTGAACAGATTTTATAAAAACTGTACAGGTTTTTTTTATTTAATCAATGACAAACTTTTAACAAAATACTAACTATAACACAATTGAAACTTTGGGTTCTGCATGTTCTGTTGTTGTTTTTTTTCAGGAACCCTTGCTTCAGAATATGATCGAGTTGTTTACTAAAATATATTTGTATGAGAACAATGGACAACAGATGTGAATTTTTACCTCAGAATTTCAACTTAACAGTACTTGCTTACTTACTTACCTCATTACACTTATTTTTTTGGTTAGACTAACATTACTTTTTAAATTGAAAAGAACAACAATGTCTCTCTTCAAGAGAAGCAAAAAAAAAGTCTATACATGTACCAATTTATAAGGAAAAATTGTATTATTAAGCGTTAAATTAAAAGATAACTGAGGTTTAATGAGTGTTTGAAAATTTAAAATATCTATCTTGACAGCACTAAGGTGATATATAACTGCATACTTGAATCACAGCAATAAACATTTTCTTAAAAAGCTGAAATATTTTGTGTGAGTAAATTTGATAAACATGCTTTTTTTTTTTTTTTTTTAATTTTTCAAATAAAAAAAAAGTTTAATCCAACATCTTTCTTTCCAGTGATGTACCACAGGCCTTAAGTTTTCACCTGTAGTTGAGAAACTAAAGTAGATTAAATATATGTACATAGTTTTCATTAGGTGACGAGGGCATTTTGTTGTTGTTTTTTTAAAACACATTCATAATTTTTTTGTTTCTTTGATACAAAAAAACATTTACCTTTGCCTAAAAATAAATGTTGACACATAAATACCTGTTAAATTCTGAAATTTTAGTTATTTCTGTTGAAATTTTAACAAACATTTATTATTACCCATAATTTCCACACAAAGTTCTCTCCTACTTAATCTAGAGTTCTAATTATTTTTTTTTTTCAGAAATTTAAAAATGTCCATACTAATATCTTTAAATACCCCACCCCCACCACCCTTTTTTGCAATGATCAAAATGAAGCATGTTTTAATTTTTCTGAAAATTGTTCTTTTTTATATTTTATTTTTTAAAATTTTGACGGACTTGTGTCACTTTTATAAGACTAGTGGTGGAAAAAAAGCTGATAAAGAACATGAATTATTTCTATAAACTATATTTTACTAGTTATATCAAATCACATGTAAAGGAAAAATGTACAATACATCGAGCAGAATTACGTCAGTCAATTATTTAGTACAATCATTAAAGAGAGATGCTGATAAAACTTTGTGTAGGCCTACTATATATTAACTTTCTTTTGGAATGGATAAAATAATGTGAATTATATAAATAAATTAAAATAATTACCCTTTCTTTGTAAAAATTATATGTATCTTTACTGTGTAAAAATGTATTCTAAATTTTATATTGAGTGATATACATGTAATATACATTAGGAATCCCAGAAATGCTCGAAAAAAATTTTTTTTTTAAATTTTGTGTCTCACCCCTGAAATGTGTCTCTGGGTACAATGAGTGGATGGTTACCATACAGACATATTCTATGGGGTGAGACATCAACAATTTCAAAACTTCATTTTTTGGGACACCCTAATATACATTTTATTTATAGTGATATCTTTGAATTATTTTAAAGTATATATCATTTTTTTGTTTGTTTTAGTTTTAGAAGTTATTTGGATATTTATTTCACTTAAATGTATTAATTTTGTATGCATGTTAAAATAATTTTATCGCTTTGGCATATATAATAATGAATTTGTAAGTGCAATTTTTTTATAATTGACTGGGAGAACAAACTGCATTTGAAAGTTTATGAAATCTATTTACTAATGAATTTCATTACTAATATCCAATATTTCAAATAATATTTTTACAATAAATTAAAAAAAAAACACATTTTCAACACTGATATTAAAAAGTTTGGATCTTTCCTCAGTTATGTAAGTTATTATGCATATATATATATTTATATATATATATATATATATATATATATATATATTATGTGAAATCAATGCTTATTAAGAAAAAGGTTCTCTTTCATTAAAGGTAAATGCATGCTTTTATTGGCATAATAAATTGCATGAAATGTTAGATATTTATCTAACAGACTATAATGATTTTAATGTTCCTTTCTTTCGTTTCTGAAATGCATTTATTTGTCAGTCTATTAATATTTTTTTTTCTGTTCATTCATATAACATAATAATGAATACACATTTACTGTTTAGTTGTGCACATTTTATGTAATTATTCCGGTTTAATGATTTAACAGATCGAATAAAATGGTTGCGAAAATTCTGAATTATAACTATATTTTTATATGTTGAATGACATTATATCAGCAGAAGCAATAATTGATTATTTTTAAAAAAAAAACCTATATAAAGTAAAAAATATTAAAAAAAAACTCAGTGAAAAAAATTATGTCAATAAATAAGAGCAAAGATTTAATAATAGTCTTTTTTTTTATAACTTTTTATCAGTGCAAAATAGACTTTGGTCATGGAGATAAAAAGACCGGCCGAACTACTAGAATTACTACTATATTGCTTTATTCCTTTGGTTCTACAGCCCATAATTTAGGGACCTGGCATTATTAAAATACATATAGACTAAAAACTTTTAAATTTCTGGGGAAGGGAGGGGCGCCCAAGCTAGGGATGACCAATAGGAGTGTATCAATAGGCCAAAGATAACTCAATTCAAACTGATCGCTGGTGTTGTTGGGGGCAGGCCAGAACATATTTTATTATTTATGATGTAATTATATTTGTATGACGTGCCAGGATAATTTTCTGGCTTGACACGCACACCGCATATTTGCCACCCAGGCTTAAATCAACGTGCGGGGTACACTCCCCCCCGCCCCGCCTTGAGTGTATCCCCCTCCCCATACATGGCATTTAAAAAATGGAGGGTTGTGGTAGGAAGGTATGGCGCCTTTAAACCCATTCCGTGGGGAGGAGGGGAAGGGGGCTCAGCTAGGGAAAATCAAAATGTCTTTTGGCACAGAAATGGCAAAGCATATAAAGTCTTGCCCCACTAGACTTCAAAAGGAGACCAATACTTTATCATCGGCCATATAAAGGGGTTCCGTCTTCACTAGATGTAATGCGACACTGAGAAATCAGTGTGTCGTTATAATTTTGATTTCTTCAGTCATTCACTCATCGGCACAGTAATGGACTCAGTAAATAGAACATTGTTGTTGTTTCTAATTCGGCCCAGGCCCGTAGCCAGAAGGGGGCTAGGCCCCCCCCCCCGTTCATGACCTGAGCCTCCCGTGCATGATTTGAGCTTTTTGACAAAAATTTAATAATAACGGCTATAAAACATCAATCATTTTGTTCAATACTAATAAAAAAAAACTTAAAAGTTTATATTTTGGCAATCATTCATGCTATTTTACTTACATATATAGCTTATCTAATTTTTGGGCATAAAAGATTGAATCTTATTGAAGTTCACTTCTGGGTATTTTGGGCAACATTGGCAATTGGGGCTTCAACAGCCGAGTGTGAGAACAGTTTCTCAACCCTCACACGGATGCTCATTGCTCACCCCATATCGCAGATCAATGTTACAAAAGCGTTTAAGCAATCTTTTCCTGCTTGCATTTGAAAAAAGATTTAACAGACAATATGAACGCTGAAGCATTTTTAGGTAAATTCAGTGCTAAACCACGACGTTTGCAAATTTGAAACGTATTATAAGTTCGCAACCAGTGCCGACGAGTATGGGGGGCCAATGCACAGAGGCCCGGCGAGTTTTAGGGACCCGGACTGAGCTGGCCAATCAACCTTTTAAAATATTAATATCTGCACGGTGGCCCGTGTCACCCCTGCCCAGGGGCACAAAATTTCTGTCGGTTGGCCTGTTCACAACCTTGTAATAGTTTTATATATTGATATCTTCTGAGGACAACTAGCAACTTAAATAAGTTAATAAAATAACATTGACTTCTGACTTCATTTAATACATATGTATAATAAAATAATAAAGTACAAACTCCGTGATTTCTGAGTGATGTTATTTAATTTGCAAATTTACTTTTTAGCAGAATTAATTTTATTTCAAATTGAATAATTGCGACTGTTGTTGATAGATCTGTTCTTTGTTTTCAATATTTTATAAGAAATATCAGACAAATAGCTAAGCTATATTCGTGCATCTTTGTCGTTCTTCCCGGGTTGTACGTTAAACAAACAGTGTAATAATATAAATCATGATCTATTATGTAACAATTGTGTAGCAGAACAAATGGTCAATATATTTATAACAGGAGTCAGAAATTGCTCAGCCTCAATAAATTTTTATCATTAAAACTCTGTACTATTTAAATTATTTTTAACAAAACTGCAACATGCCATGCATTATTGAAACGTAGTTAAAATTATATATTTCTAATTAATAGCTAAACAATCGGTACTAAAATGCACCATTCCAGTTATGGAACTGCAAAAAATTTCTTGGGGAGGGGACTCATTGAGATCCCCTCCCCAAACCCCTCCTCTCTGTTGGCAAGCTTTCGGCGCTTTGCGCTTCCATTTTTGCCCCCCCCCCGAACATTTCTTCTACCACAACAGGGGCGGATTTAGGGGGAGGGGCCGGTGTAATTGCAAGTTTAGGTAATACATCATTAAATTATCGAAATATTTTTTGTTCTAAGACCAATTTTCAACAATGAAAACAGTTTTGCCCCCCCCCCCCCGTCAAAGTTGTCTAGATCCGCCACTGTGCTCCAGGATCATTTCTTCGGCACCCCCCCCTCCCCGAAAAAAATTTCTTCGCCCCCCCCCCCGAAAATGTTTTCGCCCCCCCCCCCCCAATCCAATATTCCTAGCTACGGGCCTGATTCGGCCTAATATCAATCATAAATTTAACGTATTACATTTTACAATAGAACAGTAGCATAGAAAGGGCTGATATGACCCACAGGACGCCAAAATAGCGTTCTTAAATGCGTTTATATTTTTTTCTGATTGTACGAGGGGGAGGGGGGCGCGTTTAAAAAAAAAGCGTAACTAGCACAGGGGGCGCCACAACAACTAACTACGACTCATCAATAAAATACAACATTGTCTTTCTATGGTCAGACGGTATTGGTGAAAACGTCAATAGTTTTACCATTAATGTGTAACCACACCCAGTGCCATTAATGTGTAACGTACCCATGAAATACTTTTTCATTGATATGATGCTATAACTAAAAAATAAAAGACACAAAATATAAATGAAAAAAAAAAAAGATAAAGTTCAGTTTTAAGGTGTATCATAGCATCGGTGTTTTATTTAGAGCTCAATATCCTTTATTCAATAAGATGAAATTAGACCTATTCCTTTGACTGTGTATTTGACACCAGTTAATTTAATGATTGCCCGTGTTGATCGTATACTACTTCCCGGTATAGAATACAACTGTTAGATCTAAGTTTTTAATGTCCTCCAAATAGGCAAGCCACAGACCATGACCATTGTATTATCTTTTTATTTATTACATTCCAGAACTAAAATAAAAAAAGCCTGACTTAGGCCTATTATACATGTAACCTATATACACTGTATATATATATATATATATATATATATATATATATATATATATATATAAATATTAAAGCTTCGTACATAGCCCAGATCTAAAAAGCTTGGTGTTACAGGTATTTTTTTTTTCTTTGGCTTCACAGTTGAATATTGCAAGAGCATGCCACAAAAAACTTATGTAACATTTGATTGTTTAAATTGGCTATCTACGTTTATATGTGCTGGAACCTGCTGCGCATCTGTGGGTAAGTAAATTTATGTATACTTTAAATGGGAAGAGTTAAATTGTCTGTGTTTTATCTAGCGCTGATTACTGGTATGTGGTTTTTTTTTTTGTTTAACACCGGCATTTTTGGCTATATATGTGCCAGTGTGCAATGGGATCATTCACTCATTATGAAACATTTATTGAAACAATTTTTTTTTGCGCCCCCTTACATCCCCCTTTTCATTGCGTGTCACACTACATATGCCGACCCCCCCCCCCTTTTTTTTTTACTCCCGGAAGAGTCACTAAAAAAAAAAATAATGATATAAAAGGGGCAGCAACAAGAAGAGGTGTTGGTAGTGCTCCCTTCAAGAAGAGGTGTTAGTAGTGCTGGGACCGGGGCCCCCAGAAGAAGAGGTGTGGTTATGGTGCCAGCGGGGGCCGAGGGCCCCGGTGACTTCGCGAAACTACATGGAAAGAAGGCAAAAAAAAAAAAGAATTTCATTTTTTTTTTTGGGTTGTTTGTGAAAAAACAAAATATAGAAAAAAGGGAGAAAATGCTGTTAGAATTGATCTCTTTCTGGTAGTCTAAATGTAAACGGCAAAAAAAAAAACATGAGCAAAATTTAGTTTCAAATTATGTTTGCTCTGCTCTGCTCTTACAGTTAATCGTCAGCATAATGGGTAAAGTTAACGTATTACGACATTTTGGAATAGAACAGTAGCGTAGAAAGGGCTGATATGACCCACAGGACGCCGAAATAGCGTTCTTAAATGCGTTTATATTTTTTTTCTGATCGTACGAGGGGGAGGGGGGGGAGGCGTAAAAAAAGCGTAACTAGCACAGGGGGCGTCACAACAACTAACTACGACTCATCAATAAAATACAGCTTTGTCTGTCTATGGTCAGACGGTATTGGTGAAAACGTCAATAGTTTTACTATTAATGTGTTTGACGTTATTTCCTCATATTTTGTTTATGTCTCCAGTATGCATTAAAATGGATGTTGTGTTTACATTAGCAGTGGTTTACGGTCGTAACAGCCACACTTAGATCTGAATGGGCCACATGGGCCCTATGCAGACACGTAAGATGTATGTTGAGACCCTATGCATGAACTTTAGATGTATTTGAAGGTCCTATGCAGGCACTAAAGATATATTTGGGACCCTTCGCCGACACAGTATTACATTTAAGGGGCACTACATTTTAAGTGACTGCACCAGATTTAATAGATAGTAATGTTGGAAGGTGGTTGCGAAGTATAAGAGCGACCTTTACGTTGCCCTCAATATGCATAAGTCCTTCCAGACCCGTACTCCAGGGCCCCATAACCTAAGCATCGAATAGAAAGAAGCACGTACATGAAACACATGGAAAGCTGTCAAATAACTACCTAGAAATCGAAATAGAGAGAAGGTGCCGAATGAGAGCCATCGCCATACCCGTTGTTCTTGGAGCGGCGGGAGTTGGAAAGAAATATCTTAAACACAACATGAAGAAAATAGCAAGGAAAACTAAATATAAGCAGAATGTTGCATTGCTAGGGACAGCCCACATTCTGCTGAGGGTTCTCCCCGTACAATAAAATTTAAGCGAACATCATGGTCCGTTTAGGTCCTTTCCATGGACTCTCTGCTAACCAATGAAAAAAAAATACTTGATTGCACACTTTTGTATTAATAAAGCCCCACTTTTGCATAGAGGTAGTAAAGAAACGATTATTTTTTTTTACAGTACCAGGGTAATGGATTTTTTTTTTTTTTGCTTCCTGGTTTAGGTTGTCTTTTCTTTCCCTATCCTACCCAAACAATGTGCACGCACCAATGACTTTGAAACTGTGAGAGCTTGCCAAAAATATTGTTCTTCAAAATAGAAATATAGATATTGAAGAACAATTTTTGTTGGCAAGCTCTCACAAAATTGTTCTTCAATATAGATCATTAGTCCGTGTATATAAAAAAAAAATTTAACTGCGCTTATCCAAATCGATAATGACATTGTCTTAATATTTTTTGTAATAGTAATGAGAATTTAAGACTAGTACCGGTATTAATATGCAGGGGCGAGGTCAAAGTTATAGTAGCTCATTTTAGAAATCTTAAACCTATTGAAATATATTTGTATATAAAGATAGCGACTCCGTATCCATGTGGTTTTAAGCAACATTGTAAGATTGAGGGGGCGGCTCCGACTCCCATAGCCAACGGAGTTAATGCCATGACATTCTTTTGCAGTTCGCCAAGGGTGGTCTTTACTTTGCCACGGCCAAGGGGTGGCTATTTCATCATTTTATTATCGTGTTCCTATTTGGTGATCAAATGTGATCGCAGGGTTAGAATCCGCCCGGGGGGGGGGCAATTAAGGTAATTACGCCACTGGGTTTAGTATCGGTCTCAGAAAGAAGAAAGGGAGCTCTGATGTCCCTCTAATTTTTATGAAAGCTGTATAGTGTCAACGTATGTGGGTAAAGATATTGGCTTTGTGAGCGCAACTAACAGTATATATGTCTACCATACGCAAAATGTGTCTGCTTGTAATGTGGGTACGCTCGCTTTTCGAGTTATTTGTGCGCTAAAAGTGCACACCCTAGAAGAAACAGTGGTGGCAACCGCCGGAGGGAAGGGGATGGATGGATGGTTGTGCGGTAAAGCTCCAGACTGTCGACATGAGGGTTTTAGGTTCGATCTCCGGTGAGGACCAATGGATATTTAAGATCATGGCTTAAGTCCCCCCCTAGATCTCCCGTGGTGTCTCGATGGCCATTGCACTATCGGCTGTGGTGAGGATAAGAGAACGGCACCGCAAAAAACCGTCCCATTTGGGTGTATATAGGATCTAAGAGATTTCATCGCATCGTTACAGGGGCTTCACACATACACACACACCGCCGGAAGGGGGGGTCGCTTTTTTGTGAAATACTCATTTTTCTTATGACATTATTTTCATAAGATTAAGATATAACACTGTCTGTTTGTATGCTTTAAATTTAAACATATTAAACTGTGGGAACAAAACAATATATTAAACTGTGGGAACAAAACAATATATTTATCATGTGGTGTAATTAAACTAACGGCACTTTATTACCCACACAATGGATCGTATATAACAGCAATGACACAACCCCCTCCCCCCTTCTGCCTTTCCCTTCCTCCGAGATGATGTTACTAGACATGAAGTACTTTTTTTTTGGACAAGAAAAAGACGCACATTATTAGAGGCAGACAATCTTATGTGGGTGTTATATATCGATTATTTGCAGATAAGGTCATCCCCGTTATAACCTCTTTCGGTGGTGTCATAGCAATAAACACCCATTGAATCATCTGTGGTCTGGGTTAAATTATGAGGCGAGGAAGTGTAGGATACATAATGTCACAAAACCATTGTATACTGGGGCACCCCACTTTAGGCACTGCTTCTGTACTTTGCCCATCCAAGAAGAATTGGGATAAATGATGGATAGACAGACAGATAGGTAGATGGATAATAGACAGATAGATAGATATATATATAGATGATATATAGAGATATATAGAGAGATAGATGGGTAGTTAGGATAGATAGATAAGATATATTAGATATGATAGAGAAGACAGATAGATAAAGATGGATAGATATGACATATATATATATATATATATATATATATATAGACAGGATAAATATACAGACTGGTTGGGTAAATATGATAGTTGAATGGGTGGATGGATATTTTAGGTAGATAGACGGATGGAGGGAAAGATAGATAGAAGGATAGGATAGATAGATCAGTTAATGATAAATAGAAAGGTGCTGTTAGTGTTGAATCTTTAGATTACATGCCATCCTTATCCTAAGAGGAAGTACATTTATATTTAAGAAGTACATGTATATTTAAGAAGTACATGTCTATTTAAGAAGTTCATGTCGTTTAATCTCCCGCTAAGATGAATACAATCAATGTATCTAATTGCATGAATGTTCGATGTAATGAAAGAACCCTTAACATTTAAGGTTCAGTATTTCTCAATGTAAAGCTGCTCTACACAAGAGTCTTCATTGGGGAAAAGCCCAGTCATTATGGTAGTAGATAGGGGCACCAGAGGTCATCTACGTGGATGATCAATGTATAAATAATTACAAGTCTATTTATATGTTACAAAACTATACCCATGTAAATTTGCAGAGTTAAAAGGGAAAAGCTATATATACAAATACTGACGCTTTTCATATTGTAGTTTTTCTCGGCAGGTGGGTCGTGAAAAAATAAACCATTTTTTATGGTTGGTCCCAAAATCATAATCGTTGTCAAAGAGGGTCACAAAGTGTAAAGGTCTTATAACCACTGCTTGATGTATATATAATAGAAAACAATCAGGCTATAATGTGTGGTTAAGACTAACAATTTATATATCAGTGAAGTGTGTTTCTTTTTTCAGCCATCTGCAGTTGACCTATTCAGCACATAAGGCAGAGAAATAAGAAATGAAGGCATTTGCTATACCATTGATATTGTTTATAACTGGAGGTTTTAGATGTGTCTTGGCTCAAGGTAAAAGGCAAAGAAATAAACTTATTAAGACAATATGTTAAATAGATTGATACATAGTACCAAAAGCTTAATACAAAATCCCATGAAAATGTGTAATACTGCTAAAGGAGGCACCTTGAGCATCTACAAACTGTGCACCTGCATCAGGTTATGGGCACTTTACCAATATAAATATTGAATATTAATTAGAAAAAGAAAACACACCTGACCACACTGTGACTGAAAACATTATTTTTTTTTATAATTAGTATGTTGTATTTACTAATGTTGGAAGAATTGGAGCAGTTAGCGAAGGGTCACAGATTCTTTCTCTTCCCAGGCTGCCCTAGATACCATATATGCTAAGAAATATTGTAAAAACATATTGTGTGTACCTGTCTAATATACAACTAATAAAATATGAACATTTACAATTGAAAGTCATTAATGATAAACAGGGTCTAATATACGTGCAACACAACAGATTAATAATTGGTTTTTGTAGGCTATCCAGAAATCTTGCTCTAATTTTGATTCCCAATCGCTTTTAGGGTTAATTCCCCTTGAGAAATATAAGTGCAACTATCTCTCCTCTTAACATTATCTTTGATACACGGAGAATAGTCTTCAACAAGACTCTTGTCATGCTATATCACGTAAATGGTAATGTATTCTTAATGTTAGTGTTTTAAATACATTTTTTATACATTTCTCACTAATGTTCTCCCAAGACTGTTTCAAAGTTTTTTATTTTGAGTTTCAAGATCAAATTAATTGGATTTACATTTTTTAATATTGAAATAGTAGCCACATTTTTGTCATTTTTGGTTTTCATTTGATTGTTTTTTTATTGAATTATTGAAAAAATTGAGGTATTCTTTGTGGTTGTATTGAATTAATCATTTTTTTTATTCCAAGTAAGATCTAATGCTCTGTCAACACAAAAGTACTTGAAGAGAAATCCCAGTTATTAAATATGATATATTAATTGTGTAGCTTCAGTTTTTTATCAATTTTTATTCGTTATCCAAATAATAACCAAGTTTAGAATTGTGTAGATTATTTTTCTTTGCCCCAATTAATAAGTTAAAAAGGAAAATTAGGGAGTTCCTAGTAACAAATATGACAGATATGCAATCTGATGTCAATCATATGTCTTAATGTTTTTATTATCTGTACTATAACAGGTCCTATATCCACCCAATCTCCAATGAATGAGTCATCATCAACATTTAATTTTACAACAGATTCTGCATCCACCATAATACCAGCAACTGAGTTAAAATCAACTTCTCATTTGACAACAGATTCTGCATTCACAATAATACCAGAAAATGAGTCAATATCAACTTCTAATTTGACAACAATAGATTCTAATGACACAACTACATTTTCTCAACCAATTGAGCCAGTGAATTTGACAACTTTAAAGACTCTGATTTCCATTGCTAGAAATGTAACAGATTCATTGACAGTTGGACCTATAATTGTAACAGATTCAACAACAGTTGAATCAACAAATGCAACATCTAGTAAGTAAATCGCCAGGTAACTTTACCTCTCAGACTAAAAAAAAATGTTGCAAAACATTTGCTTTAAATTTAATAACTCAACTACTTTTTCAATACTGTTTGTGATACATAGGTTGTATAAAACTGAATTAATAAATCAGTAAACATACTTACGTATCTAGAATATTGCATACTAAAATTCCAAAAAAAAAACAGCATATAAGTACAATCCTAATACATGTATTAAATAAAATTACATTTATAACATCATTTGAAATAAATGAATTTCAACACTTACAGAGTGTCATTGCAACATACACAATTCAGTCAGCTGTGATTCATCATCTGGAGCATGCTTATGTATACCTAGCTGGCAAGGTCCCACTTGCAATGATGATGTGGATGAATGTTCCAATAGCAGTCTGAACAACTGTCCATCCAACTCAAATTGCAGAAATACTGTTGGTGGATATGAATGTTTGTGTTGGCCAGGATACTACAAAAATTATACTGGCCATTGCCATGGTGAGTTATTTAATTTATGGCCGTTAAAGAAGTTTAGAAGCAGCGGTGTTATTTTTATAAATAATAAGGTACCGGATTGTTGATATGACATGAAGAAATAACACTGAAAATACTTCAACTAGTGAAGTAAAAGAAGTCTCCAGAAAAAAAAGGTACAGGAATGCTGTTCAGGTGTGTTCCGCCAGAAAAAATGCACTGGGAAGCAGCATAAAACCAAAGTGTTTAACAAAATCTTAATCAGCATCTATCAATAAAAAAAAGTGATTATCATTGTCACAATATGAATGAAATAATGCCAGATCCATGCACATCATCACTTTTTAATTTCAGTTTGTTGGACATTTTGGACAAACTGCATCTATAATTTTGTAAAGATCCTTGAAAACATAATTTTGATTCCATTGAAAAAATCTCTAGTGATTAAAATTAAGACTCTCCATCTTTCTTTCCAGTGTGAATGCTCATTTTTACAATTTACGTCTCATTTCGGGTCATGGTCAGTTTGCACTTTTTAACATGAAACTTTGAATGTGATCAGTTTTTTTCATTGACAAAACTTATGCAGCTGTACAACGTTTAAAATATCATCCTGCTTTTGAGATTATCTACTTGTAAAATTTTTTTTTTTAAGATTTACAGGTAAATCTTAAATGATTAATTCTTGCTATGCCCATGCCCCCCCATAACAGGTTGTGGAGGTGAAGTTACTGACCAAGCAGGTTTGATAACTTCTCCTAATTTTCCGCAAAATTACCCTGACAATGTTGTGTGTACCTGGAATATCACCGTAGCTACAAACCAAATTATTAATGTAAAGTAAGTGAAACATTAAAAATATGAAATAACAGAATGTTTTTCATGTAATGTCATGCATCTTTGTTGTTGTTGTTTTTTTAATTTAGCATTAGTGATACCCTTTTCTGCAGTTTAAATAAAATTTTGTAATTGATAAAAAAATAAAATTACACTTAACATACTATCAAACAGATTTACATGGCTAGATCTTCACATATACTATAACCCTTACTGTATGGATAACATCACATTCTTTGATGGACCCACTGATCAGTATCCAAGGATAAACAACACTGTTTACTGTGGTTACAGCTTCATAGATACCAGTCTAGATATACCAATCAGGTCAAAAGGAAACCAGATGTTGGTGGTATTTAGGTCAGACAGCATGGGTTCAAGAACTGGATTTAATATCACTTATACAGCTCTTAGTAAGAGTAATCATTTAACAATCAATCATTTCTAGTCAATTAACCCAACAACCAGTTAGTTCATCATTTATCAGTCATTTAAGCAATTAAGGACAATTAATCCTAATCAGAGAAATGTCACCAATCAATCCATTTTTGTCTGAAAGCCTTTCTGTCCATAAAATATTTATGAAATAAAATTAAAAATCTCTCAGAGTGTGATCCTTTCACTTATGGTCGAGATTCGTGTGACAGTAACTGTAATTGCAACCAAATGCATGCTGATTACTGTGATAACATCGATGGAGGATGTGTATGTAATGCTAACTGGACTGGTCCAAATTGTTCCATTCTTGTTGATCATTGTCAAGACCCTAATATTTGCTCCGATCCCTATGGCATTTGTGTTAATGTCCTAGGCAGCTATGAGTGTAGATGTAAAACTGGGTTGAAAGTGAACAGCACCGGACATTGTGAAGGTAATTCTAAACTTTTAGCTTTAAGATTGTGATTCTTTTTATCATTATTTCTTGCATGGCAGATTATTTACAGTTTTCATAACTTTGTGTAATTAAACATCTAAATGATATTTTGTATTTTCTGCAGACCCTAAAAACTGTACACAGATACAATGCTCCCATTACTGTGGCGTGATGTCTGGTGACCCTCAGGTAGAAACTTGCTTTTGCCCTAAGGGAATGATGCTGAACACATCTGACAATACCCAGTGTGTTGGTGGGTTTTTTTTGTAAATTTTACATTTAAATTTATTAAAAAAAATATTGTTACGACCCTCCTCTCAGTGCACACCGTACAGTCTACAGAGTGAACGCGATGACGCAGTAGGGACAGTGACGTAGAAGCCGGCAGAAAAGTCTTTGTTGATGAATAGTAAATACTCTTGGAATCCACGCCTGTGTGTTATTTTGATTTTATAAACAGAATTAAGAGTTACTACAACATCATTGCTAAATTGTATCTGCAAGGTGTGTTTATTACTGTATTAAAACTCTGATTATCGAATCATAAAACAAAAATATTGGATATTCTTAGTATACTTTCAATTGTTTAAACTGCAATACATCTAACAATACTAAAAGTTTTACAAAAATTGGATTTCTGAACACAGAAAGTTGTCAGTAGTTAAAAAAAAAATTCTTGAATTTCTTCTATGTTCTGCCATCCCCTAAATTGTTTGAGCGCTTCCCATTTAAGCCAAAGGCTTTCAATGCCTCCCCCCTGAATCCTCCCAGCACTGCTGATCAAACTATGTAATATGGGCCAATACCTTAGCAGGCCTGTAGCCTGGTTAAAGTAACATGGAGGCACTGATACCCAACAAGGAGGTTTAATTTTGTCTTTATTTTTTCCTCTTTTTTCTTCTTTCGGGCCCCCCCCCCCCCCCCGCCCCCCTACAGCACCTTTGTCTGGGATACAGCTAGTTAGTGTTTCACAACCCCTATGCTGACTAACAGAGGCAGCTAAATTATCTAATTAAGGGGGAACATTTTAAATTATATTTATATATGCATGATTTATCATCACTATATATTGTCCATTGAATATGATAATTACAACATGTCCACTTGTGTTTGGAAAAGGGGTAAAATATTCCATAGGACGTGTATTAAAACAAATATTTCAAGCATTCTGAAAACAAAAAAAAAATTGTAATCTGTGTCATTGTGTGAGCTAACTAGTACAATATTTCCACCTTTCACTATTACAGTTTTAGGATCTTATTAACCATATTGCTGATACAGTTTCAGAATTAAGGATACATATTAATGCAGATAAAAAAAAATTGTTTAGAATACTTGTAATAGGCTCATTTTTATGACCTGTATCCAATTTTTACTGTACTCAATGTACAGAGAAATAAATGTTTTCAACACTATTGTAATTCTATAAAATATTTTGCTAAAAAATACATTAATTGTTGTTTCCACACACACTGCCCTTTTTTAAGTTGGAAGAATTATTCCCCTTTTTTGTGTATGTAAATAAAAAGATGCAACATAGGTGTGATTATCAGTTAGCCATTCAGTTCAAAGCATGATATTATCTATGTGAAAATATAGCTCAGAATGAAATGTGTAGTGTCACAAACACAAATATACAGTTAAGGACTGACCATAAAAATGAATAGTCGCACATGCAGCTGGGGACAAACCATTGAGATGTAGAACCGTGTCTGATGCTAGCTATCATGATGTCAAAATAACAACCTAAAAGAAACTAGGGCTTTAAAATCAGGGGTAGAGTGCATGATTGTCGTCCTTACATCCTGGATTCAACTCCTATAAGAGCTTGGGCATTTTAACCCTCATAATGGAATTCCTACTCTCATTGGGTCCCAGAGTTTGTTTAGGTAGGAAAAAACCTATTGTGTCAGTTTTTTAAACTGCTATTATCATCTTAAAACTGTTCATGTTATGTTATTTTTTTCACAAACAAATGACATAAGAAAAATATTATAATCTCAACTTTATCTTCAGAATGTGAACAATGGTACTTTGGTGACAACTGTACCTACTACACCAGATGTGATCAAAACAGGACGGAGTCGTATGATAAGCCCAATGGGTTTTGCCACTGTTACCCGAACTGGACTTCCACTTACTGTACTGAAGATTTTGATGAATGTTCATACATAGCAGGGCAGTGTGTATTAGAAAAAGACCATGGCAGATGTCTCAACACCCCTGGATCATTTGAATGCCAGTGTCTCCCTGGCTATGAACCTTTGAACAAAACATCATGTGATGGTAATGTTTGTATTAGAAAATGCATTACAACAACTGTGCACATTATATCTATTTTTTTATTTATTTTAAATTACTATTTGGAATATGAAAAACTCCACTATAGCTGTGAGATGCTTTCGTGTGGTAAAGTGCTCAACTGTCAACCTGAAGGTTACTGGTTTGATCTCTGGTGAGGACCAATGTATTTTCAGGTCATGGTGAAAGACCCTGTCGTGGTCCCTTCATGGTCATTGCATTATCGGCAATGTTGGGGATATAATGAAGGACACCATAAAGCCATCCCATTAGTGGTGCACAGGATTTGAGAGATTTCATCTCATCCGTACAGGGACTTTGCATCAGAATGTTCTTGAAATGAGAGAAAAGGTATAAAATCTGTTAAGTCAGCTTGCAGCTGGAATATAGGCTTTTTGTAGCCAGATGAAAACCTCTTGGGTTAGCATTGAGTGCAGTTGGAAGGGTGGCTGTTTTAGGCTGACAGAAAGCCTTTAGTATGTGCATTAGGTGTGCCCAGTGAAGAGGCTGCAAATGGCTGTTGCTGTATTGTAAAATATTTGCATACTTTTCTATATTTATTGAGAAAATTATACAGAGTTGTAGCGTGAGGATAGCTAGATTAAAAATATATTACATTTACTGTCATTGTATTTAAAATGCAAATTTCTATGAGTAGTGGTGGTGTAGATTTTTTTGAAGAAATAGGTAGCCAAAATTACCTAATTTAATATTGAATAGAGTGCAAATATTGACCATACATTGAGTTGGGATAAGTCAACAAATAGTAAAAATCAATTAAATGTCAGAAGTTACCAAAGAAATAGCATTAGCATGCCAAAGAAGGATTAATATTGGTTAAAATATATTTCTGACTAGCATAAAGCTTCATTAAGTTAAATAAAAAGCACTTTAAATTGTTTATAATTGGCGGTAAAGTAGGTGTTCAGTTCCACACTCTGTTTTATGTGATGAAAACTTTAAATTTTTTATACTTTTCATAGATATCTAGTGCTAGATCAATAACATAGCATTGCTTTTTAAAGAGAATCTGACATATTCTAATCAATTACGACCATAATCACAGCTGGTGCACTCTATCAAATACATATTAAATTTAAGGTTGTTTTTTTTTTAGAAAATTTTAAAACCTATTCCTTTTTTTTATATATAATTGTATTTATGTATGTTTTTACCCTTATATTTAATATGTTGTTCAGAATGTGGTAAAGTTCTCACAGAGCCTTCTGGAAATATTATTTCTCACTACCACTTTGAGTATCAGAATTCTTGGCTATATCAAGTATGTAACTGGACAATACTGGCCCCAGTTGGTCAAGTTGTGTCATTGAGGTAATTATAGATCAAAACAGTGTTCTGCAAACAATGTTTCTTTAGCCTCTTGCAGCCATAAGAGGGGGGGGCTCTTTTGAGACCGGTGGAAAAACTCTCAAGTTTGCATTGATGAATGCAGTTGGATGGGGGAGAGATAGCCTTTTGGCCATTGAAGAGGCTGCATGTGGTGATTGCTGTCTTGTAAAAGATTTTCATACTCTATTTCTATTAATATTGAAAATAATTATCAAGAATTTTAGTGTGAAAGTAGATTGATTCAAAACATATTACATTTACACTTACTTTCTTTAAATTACAATTTCCTAAGTTGTGTTGTTCTAGTTTTTTTATAGAAGAAAACAGTGTCATTTAGATCCAAACATTGAAGAACTATTTCTTTTCATTGGACTAAGAAAAGGATGTGTTTGCCTTTGTGAGTTGAGAATTATCAATAAAATAACAAGGCAGCATCAAGGATCACTTTTCCACAAAACATAAACAGCAATTTAATCAGAAGTACCCTATCAAAACTACAAAAAATAAAATTTGCAAGTAGCACTGCTATCAAAATTTTTCCAAGCACTTTCTCACTAGACACTTATACCAAAAGCATATTAGCAAGTATGAATGTGTTGGCTGTGGGTGTATGTGTGACCATCTGGGTTGAACAGCGTCCAATTAGTAATACAAGAAATTTAATTATATAGGTGAAATTCCTCTGTCAGTTGGCACTGCTTCTCAGCGCATAAAAACAGGTTATCTCAAGAAGCATTTACCCAGTTGCTATTGCCATTGAAGAGTAGAGACATTCAATACATTACATACATATGTAAATTTTAATTTATGCATTTATCAGCTATGTTCTGTTTCAGTTTTGTAGGCTTCATTTGGCAAGATGTTATTTGGCATCTTACCTCTGGATATATACACATCTACATCTTTGATGGGAATACTTCAATGTCAAAAGTTATTTGGAATCCAAATTACTATATGTATTTACGGAAAACAAATATCTTAAGAACTACACAAAATACTATGTTGATTGAGCTGTATGCTATGGTGGCTACCCATCAGTGGAATTTACTGCACTTTACTGGATGCATGGTATAAATATTTTTTTTTTAATTATTTTTGTTTTAAAATTGTACAGCTTATTTTTTTTAAACAATAGTTATTTTTAAATTCATTAAGTTTTTTTCCAATTTAAGCTGTCTTAAAATGAATAAAATATACTTTCACTAAGGGCTCCAAAAATTTTATGAACATCTCTGGCTTTGATACTGATTTTTGAGATTCATTGAATGTGGTTGCCATAGTGCCTCTATAGCTGCGGTATAGTTGTAAAAATAAAATGCACTACATCATTACCTATGGGGACAGATGGTTGCACGGTTAAGAACTTGTTTGTCAACCGGAGGGTTACTTGTTCAATCTCCAGGTCATGGTGAAAGTCCCCACTATATCTCCCATGGTGACTCCATGGCCATTGCACTATTGGCTATGGTGGAGAAGAAAGAAGGGAATCATAAATAACTGCCCCATTAGTGGTTTATAGGATCTAAGAGATTTCATCTCATCCTTACAGGGACTTCACACACACACACATCATTACCCCATGCAGTCATTATCAAATTAGGCTTAGATAAACAAAAATAAATTTTTATAAGAAATTAAAATTTATAATATCTAATGATATTAATACCAATGTTTGTTTATTTATGCTTTAGCAATGCTGAACATTTTTTTAATGCATGCTTGGGGGGGGGGGATGTTGCAGGCTTTGAAATATATTTATCTCATTTATGATATATGTTTAGATTCTTTAATTACTCTTAAGAATACAAACCTTTTTTTTTGAGCTTCTTTGTTTATCTAAGAAGTATGCGAATGATATATACTTATAAATGTGCCTCCCTATTTATCTTTTCCCATGATTGTACTGAGTCTATTTTTTAAATTATCAGAATGCCCACCCAACATGTTCGATACCAACTGCACAACTCCGTGTATCTGTAATGCTAACAACACAGTCTACTGTGACAGTACCACTGGTTATTGCAGTTGTAAGTCTGGATGGACTGGCAATGATTGCAGCAGTGACATTGATGAATGTTCTCTAAAGTATACATGTCCTAATTATTCTCAATGTCATAACCTACCAGGAACTTACGAGTGTCGATGTAAACCTGGACTATCATTGAATTCAAACAACTATTGCTCATGTAAGATATGTAATGAACACAATGAAAAAAAAAGGGGGGGGGGGTGTAAAACCTTAATAAATTTGGAAAACCTATGGAATTCAAAATTAAAATTCCAGACTATCGAAAACCATATTGAAAAATATTTTTGATTTCATCTATGTAAAACACAGGGTAATCAAAAATGAAACCAAACACCTTTACTGCTACAACACATCAGGTGCCTTTAGATTTATTTATATTGGTCAGTATGGATGCATATAAACAATTCCAAATATTATTCAACATATAAGTAAATCATAAAGTTTTCTGATTTAGTTGTTTTGAGTTGCTATTTATCCTAACTTGAAGTAACTTGGTGATTCTTGTTTCACCACTCTCTCACGTATAGTGCTTATTACTTCTTTTTTAATGTATGATCCACTAATTGTATTTTATCACAGTTTTATTTTAATATCTGTACGATCTAAGCATAAGGAGATAGATTTGTACTTTTAAGTAGGCCTACATATTTTTAAAAAGTTATGTTTTATTGTCAAAAGTATTTCTCTCATTTTTGTTTGTATACTTAATATAAACTTATAGGTGGTGTACCTAGTGTGAAATTTATAGACTAAAAAATCTGTTGTTTTATATTTTTTATTATGTTATTTTGTTTAAAGATTTTTCATGAAAGTCTATAATTATATACCAAACATCTATGAATAGAAACTTGAAATCATACGAAAGTTATCTTTTTTTACGTCTTGCTATATATATATATATATATGGTTTAATTAATTACCTTTAAATATGAAGAGGGAAAAAGTAATGAATCTTTTGCCCTCATCCAATACCAGGTAATAAAAATGTAACTGACCAGGCAGGAGTGATAACTTCTCCTAATTTTCCACAAAATTACCCCAACAGTGTTGAATGTAACTGGCTCATCACAGTTGCTACAGATCAAATTATTGATGTAAGGTGAGGAAATTTTATTAATAAAAGAAAAATCCAGAAAAAAATGTGAAATAAAAGACAATTTTCTGTCAATGCCAAATTAGATTACATAATAGTCATGTGTAGCAAAAATATTGACTCACAACCTTCAATTAAACAGATTTACACATCTAGACCTTGATAGATATAGTGACCAGAATTGTATGGATTACATTCAATTCTATGATGGACCCACTCAACAGTATCCAATGATAACCAACACTATTTACTGTGGCTACAATAATGAAGAGGCTATTCTAGATATTTCAATAAGGTCTTCTAAGAACCAGATTTTGGTGGTATTTAGGTCTGATGGCATAAGCGCAAGAGCCGGATTCAGTACCTCTTATAGAGCTCTTTGTAAGTATCAGTTAAGCATTGAGCAATCATTATATGAATCAAACATTCAAATAAACAAGCAATTGGTTAATTATTCACAAATTGACTAATCACACCCTATTACAATATTAAATCAGAAATTAGCTCTTTGATCAATAATTCAGTTACTTATTCATCAATCTATTTATGTCCTCCAATCATTTTGTTTATATTTAAATAACTTCGTCCAACAGACTGTGACCCTTTCACTTATGGCAGAGAATTGTGTAACACCAGCTGCACCTGCAACCAAACAAACACTAATTACTGTGACAATTTCTATGGATATTGTAAGTGCAATGTTAACTGGACTGGTGAGAATTGCTCTTTTCTTGTTGAACACTGTCAAGACCCCAACTCTTGTCCTGATCCCTATGGATTATGTGTCAACATCCCAGGTGGCTACGAGTGTAGATGCAAAAGTGGGTTGACAATAAATAGCACTGGACAATGTGTTGGTAAGTCAAATTTTAATTTTAAGATTTCTTGCATGGTGACCTATTTACAGTTTTACACTTACCATTTTAAATTAAACACTGTGGCTTGTATAATTTTACATTTATTTTATTGTCTTATTTTATCAAAGATTTATTAATGCTTGGGTTTGGGAGCACTAATCATGTAGATTACTGGTTTCAACTAATCATGTAGATTACTGGTTTCAACTAATCATGTAGATTACTGGTTTCAAATTCCCAGCAACTCAAGTTACCCATGTCCCGTGTAGGGCTTCCATTGATATTGCTTTCTTGACTTAATGCTTTGCTGATAAGGAAGTAAATGGGCAAAGACTTTCTCAACAGCAGTTATAGGATCAAGCCAAGACTTTAAATCTATGCATAACATTTATAAATACACTAGACAGTTTGTTCTGTCTTTTTTTTTTTACTTTGTTAACTGAATTGTATCCTCTAATAAAATCTGCTTCCATATAATGTCTATCCACATTACCTTCCTCCAAAGTCTATCCCAAATAATATAAATTAAACAGGAATCACACTGCTATGATTAAAAAAATTGTCTTCTTTTCCTTTTTAATAGTTTAGCTTCTATTTATTGATACATAAGAGAATAATTCACGAATATGAAGGCTTTTGGAAAAAACAATTAAAATTGACAGTGGTCATTTTATATGATTTATATTCCATAATCTCCACTAGCTTTCTGTGATGACCTTAATATTGCTTCAACTATTGTTCTCACTATTACTTCTCCCCATGGACAGTTTGTCTCGCCTGTATTTATTCATCTAAATTTTAATATGTGTTTTTTCCATTTTCATGAACTTTGCCACTTGCTGAAGAATCCAAGAATTGCTCAAAGGTACAATGCTCCCATTACTGTGGCGTGATGTCTGGTGACCCTCAGGTAGAAACTTGCTATTGCCCTAAGGGAATGATGTTGAACTCATCTGACAATACCCAGTGTGTGGGTAAGTTCTTTTCTAAAATGAAATGTTTAATAAAGTGTAGAAAAAAAATGTTTAAGATAAATGAATGTTTTCATATTCCTACAAAGTACTAATTAATGCAGATTATGAAAGTCTTATTTCTGAGAGCCAGACGGGGCCTGTATCTGTATTGTTTCATATATATAATAAGTACAGTTCCCATTAAGGGCGATCTCTGTAAAGTGTAGAATTCATCAGTTTCTGTGACCACGGCATATGAAGGGATTTGTTGTTGGCACGACACGCAGCTGTCTTTACTTCCCCAACAAAATGTCAAATACCCATTTTAAGCTCGGTAGACTTGAAGGACTTTTTACTAACTTGCAAAAGGACCAGGAGAAATTCCCTTGGTTCTTATTCAGGATAGATTCTAGGGCTTTCTGGTCAACAGTTGAGTCCTAAACATCAACTCATCAATCCATCCATTAATGTGAGTATCTGATATTAGCTAACAAATGTGCCATGGTTACTAAAAACAGGTGAACTCTACATCATCTTTAAAAACTTTAAAAAAATATCTTTACTTACTTTTATTTAATTGAACAATCATTAGCAAAAATATTATCTCAATTTAATTTCCAGAATGTGAACAGTGGTACTTTGGTGACAACTGTGGTCACTACAGAAATTGTGACCAGACCAGGACAGAGTCATATGACAAGATCAATGGGTTATGCCACTGCTACCCAAACTGGACTTCCACTTACTGTACTAAAGATTTTGATGAATGTTTAAACACGACACAGCAGTGCATTCTAGAAAATGACCATGCCAGCTGTTTCAATACATTTGGATCTTTTGAGTGTCGGTGCCTTCCTGGCTACGAACCTGTGAATGAGACAACATGTGATGGTAAAATTTATAATGGAAAATTTAACAAATATTTATTTTTATGTAAACATTGAAAAACTTGCATGTATACAATATATACTGTTTAGCATTTTTTTTTTTGTTAGAAGAATGTAATGTTTTTTCTGTTTTTTTATAAAGTATTTTAAAGGATTAATGTAAACTTATAATATTGATTGTAATAAACGAATCCAGGTTACATGCAATCAATATTCCATTTGTTTATATTACATTCTACAGCTGGATTTGCAAGTTATCGATGAGAGTAGCATTCCTTTTATATAGTAAAAATGTATTTTAAAGAATCGATCAAAAGTATTTTTTTTACTATTAGAACAAAATGGCTCATTGAGAGCCACGTAAAAACCATTGAATAGACAAATGCAGCTCTGAGAAATGAGCGTCACTATTTTAAAAATATTTTTAAATATCTACATACAATTTTAAAGGAATTTATTACACAATAAAGTTTTTAAGTGACTCAAATAAGCTAATTTCTTGAAGGTATACAAAAATAAATTTATTAACTTTTTACAATGCATTATAACATTATTTAATGCATATTCTTGATGCATTTTTAACTTATTCCCATCATAAAAAAAAGTACTTTATTTTATTTGATATTCAGAATGTGGAAAAGTTCTCACAAATCCTTCTGGAAGAATCATTTCTGGCAGCCATTTGCAAAATGTGAGCTATACAAATTATCAAGAATGTAACTGGACAATAGAAGCTCCAGCTGGTCAGGTGGTGTCATTGAGGTAATTCTAAATCATAGAATTAAATCTGAAATCAATGAGTGAAGTATCTGTGAATTCCCCTATGAGTATGAGATGTTTATCTCTTAGATAATATAAATCACTATAGGACGGTTTTTGTCCTTCTTTCATCCCAACCTAGCCGATAGTGTATTGACCATGAAGGCACTATGGGAGACATGGTTGCTTTAACCATGGCCTAAAAAATAAGTCCTTGGTTATCACAGAAGATTGAACCTGGTACCATAAGGTTGACATGCAAGTGCTTTATCACATGACCAAAAGTACCTTGATCCAAGTACCAGTTCATTCCTCTCTTGGCATTTGTTTAAGCTGTGTGACAGCTGTTGGTCTATGGCAGTTAGTGTATTTATAATTTATTTATTCACATGATGGACTAAACATTATAAGCAAAACCACACATCATTTAAGTTTAGTAAAAATCTTTATTTACAAATATAACAGGAAAGGCACTTGCCCTAAAAGGACATCCCTATATACTTAACTAAGACAAGACCAGTCTCTCTTAATCTAATCACCACTAGCTCTCAAAAGAGCTCTCTCTTACTCTCTTTTTAACCAAAAGAACAACCAAACATAATCATCTTACCCTGTTATTCCCATGGTTTGTCATGTGCACAACATCTCAGTAGACCAATGGACAACAACCAGCCCAGCACCCACTACACTTCAACCCACACTGATGTGTCATTAAATGATAATTAGCTCTCCATGTTTTCCCAGATGGTTGTGATGTCCCCTTTAGACTGGATAAGTGAAACATTGCTAGTTGAGGGAATAGTTTGCCTAAACAATTAACCCAATAAATTATTTACTCTTATTACACTTGGGTCATTTCAATTAAAATCATATAAGCTATTTTCTGTTTTAGTTTTTCAAGCTTCAACTTGAATGATGCATGGTGGAACTATCCTCCTGGCTACATACTCATCTATGACGGGAATGCTACAAGCTCCAGTTTAATTTGGAACTCACTTGGTAACTTGATACCTCCCAGACCAAATATAATCAGAACTACAAATGCAATGTTGATTGTGCGATATTCAGCTTGGAATGGATATCCATCACCAGGGTTTACTGCTTCCTACTGGATGCATGGTATGGGGCTGATTTTTTTTATTATTCATTTTTTTTAGAAATCACAATCAATAATAAAAAATGTCTTTTTTTTTAAATATTCATTATAAATTTAATTTACAGGTATTTTTTAAATTGCTTAAAACACATATATTAATTATAATAGATAAGTAAAAGAACTAGTAAGAATTCAGTGCATTGCTATTAAATCTTTATTAAACTGTGTCACACTTAAACTATTCTTGAAAATTGGCAGCACATTTAAGAAAAAATTATTTGAACAAAAGTAATTAAAACAAGCACATATGTTTTAATTCAAAAATTAAAGTAAGAAAAAAAGGGTTTTAACATATTTTTCAATGGGAGGATAGTTTTTGTAGATTTGACTCAGTATTTAAAACAACCATATGACTTTGTTTTAATCCTTTACTGAGTTTTGGTTTAGTAAAAAATTGTAAATTTCTTTGTGCACTTAAAGGTTGTGTAAAATTTTTGTGCAAATTTATAATGTTGTTTTCATCCACACCTTACTTTATTCTGTCATTTTTATGTTCAGAAATCTATCTCAGATGCATTAGTCAATTCTTCTGATGATCTTTCAGTAATACATGCATTTGCTAATGAAATGACAAACTAATCATACCATTTTGTGTCTACTTAAAAAAAGAATAGCTAGTTGCATTTCAGTTTTACATTCAATAAATTTACCCCTGCAAAACTAAGTCAATCAGTGTTAATTTTATGTTGCATCCTAGAAACCTTTTTAGTTTAATAAGCTGACAGTAAAATATTATGTTTAAAGTCATCAGAGTATTGAAAAGAAAACACCTCCATTTTGTATTTTACTAGTTGAGATATTTAATGACTGTCTTTAATATTTATACATAGTTGTGACTCTCTATTATCTTAGCCAACAATATGTTTTGGAAATGCCAACACACAAGAAATAAACATGCTTACCTAACTTTACCTACCTAACAAGACTGTGTTTATTTTCAAATTCTCAGAATGTCCATCAACATAGTATGATGCCTTCTGTACAACTCCCTGCACGTGCTTAATAATAGCAACACAGCCAAGTGTGAAAGTGTTACTGGTAACTGCAGTTGTCAGTCTGGATGGACTGGCAGTGATTGCAACAGTGACATTGATGAATGTTCTCAAAAATATTTTTTATGTCTGATTATTCTCAATGTCATAACCTACCTGGAACTTACAAGTGTCAATGCAAACCTGGGCTCACTATGGAGTCAAACAACACTTGTTCATGTAAGATATATTTCATGAAACAACTTAAGAATATCTAGTCTGTTCATTTTTAAAATACCTATATTAAGAATACATAAATTTCAGTTAACCGTTTAGCAAAGAATTAAACAAGCTACACATTTCAAGGACTAGAGATATGATTTCATGTTTGTAATTTATATATTGTTAAATACTTAAATATATAACTGGAGATTAATTTGAAATGAATCAGTTATATTACAGTGCATATATGCTTAAAAAATTCAGAAAATTAAATGCGGATACAAAATATATGATTCTGAAAATTTGACATTTAAAATTAAAGAATGGGGCAGTGCCCAAAATGGTATTGCTGCTGTTTTATTTTATAGTAAATAATCAGTGCACAGATATTTCCCAATAGGCCTGTTTAGAAAATAATTATCACCTTTATTCTTTATCACTCTTTTAACATGTTTTAGCTACACAAATTATGATAATAAAAACATTACAGCAACCTTTCCTTGCTCAAATTCATTTAATTGTAAAAATTATCCTTCTTTCTTTTGCTTTTTTAGTAATTATGGCAAATTGACATTTATTGTATGAATTCCAAATGCTAATTCAAGACACTTTCAGTAGTTTATGCTTCAATACAGTTAATATGTAATGTTTTACTTATTCATTTAGTTGGTTTCAATGCAAGTTCTTGCATATCACGAAAGTGCTCGCATATGTGTGTGAGCTACATGCCAGAAAATGAAACTTCAAATCATAGAAGAGTGTTATTGTCCTGTTGGTAAGGAATGGGATGGTGGCCAGTGTGTAGGTGAGATACCCAGAATTTCTTCTTTAGTCTTTACTCAATAATTTAAGTCATCAACAGCTAAAAATTATGATCGAAAATAATATGTTGTGTACAGGGATCTTGTCGGGGCCCTTAATCTTTCACGCTCTTTGTCACTACTTCAGATATGTTAACATTTAGCCACTTAGAACAAGCAGAAAACCGCTAATACTTCACATTGAAACACTTCAACTATCCAATCGCAGTAAAGGAACAAACGTATTCACAAGAACAAATAATATAGTTTAATCCTTTTCAAAATATATGCATAGAGAAATGATCACAGAAATAACAATACAGTCCAGATACATAGCTCAACTTCTAAACCGACCACCACTGGTGTTACACTCTCAATATTGACTACGGCCCACATTGGACACCTACTTGCTAGTCCAGTTAACTAGTCCCAGTCCCTACCGTGGAACCCCTTACTTAAAACATGCTGCGGCCCCTTAACCCGATTCCAACACAGCTATAACAACAAAATGCACAAACAATATATCAAACAGCATTGTTAACTTTAAAGAAATTAAAATAGTTTATTGCTTGCTTATAATTCTATAGAAATATATTTCTTGTGAACTTAAAACTAGCTAAATATCATTTCTCTATTCATATGATTTTATCAAATATAACATTTGAACAGACTGTAAAAATTGGACGTACGGGCCAGACTGTGAATATGAAACTAAGTGTGTCAAAGAGCACACAGCCAGCTATAACTCAATCTATGGAAGCTGTACATGTTACTCAAACTGGACATCCAGCCAGTGTGAATCTGATTATGATGAGTGCTACAATGGAAACTACACTTGTCAGCCAAATTCTTACTGCTCCAACACATGGGGCGGCTACCAATGTATTTGTTATAGACAGTATGGCTACTTTGAAACAAGTACAAACATTAACCAAACAAGTTCAAACATATGTGAACATAAAAGTAAGTTTTGAAGTTTGTTGATAGGTCTACACAGCTAATATACAAATATTTGCTTTTAGTGTAAAGAACCTGTGTGGATGTTTATAACCCAAATAAACTATTAATGGGGGTCAGTTTTTATGGTGTTTTTTCTCCCAACCATAGTCAAGAGTACCATTGCCTTGGAAGCAAAATGGTAGACAAACAGTTGATTAACTAAGCCCTCTTCTTCCCCAACAGTTAGGTACCTAGGATAGGTGGACTTGGGAAATCAGCTGGGATCTGAAAAATCTTTACTTACTTATGAGGATGAATTCTGGGACCTCTAGATCAACACTTTAACACCCAACATCACACAACCATCTTTCCATCACCTAGTGACATTATATCTGAAGCTATATTGGAATTGCTACTTTATTGCTAGTTTATACATACAATGTATGCCTTAAATGATCAAATGAATTTTAATGCAGTAGAACATTTACAGAAATACTAGTGTTGTTTTCATGAGTATTTTATTCATTCCTGTAAACCTACTTAAAAAAAAGTAGAAAAGAAACATGTCCATATAGACTTAAATTATTTTACATCATAAGTGAGAAAGATAGATGTGAATTACAAATTTCATGTATGACTAAATTTTTAAAACTAAATTTTTTCTTCAACTTCTTTTGAATTAGTGCCTTCTAATAAATTAAAAATCCTCAAGGTTATAACTTATGTCAATGTTATGACCAATGTCTGCTAGGTAGCCAATTGCAGACTTCTGACAGTTAAACTGGCCTATTTGAACATTGACCAGCTAATGTCTGAAAATGTCTAAAGTGACACTGGGAAAGTATCGTGTGAAAGAAAATGTACAGCAAACAGATCAGTCACTGGGTGTAACCGATATTTTCTATTTAATTTGAACAAATTTAGTTGAGATTTGTCATTCTTTTCATACTAATTGACATATTTAAAACTGTTAATTGTTATTCTTTGATTTACCAATGATATTGAGCATTTTTGGTTTATTGAAAGATTATAGCAAATTCAACACTAAAATCTCAACAAGTAAAGAAGAATCCTTAAAAAAAAATAATCACAGCCACTTGAAATTGTGGGGTGGATGGTCATGTGGTAAAGCGCTTGACTGAGGGTCACTGGTTTGATCTTTGTTGAGGACCAATGGATATTTCAGGTCATGGCTTATGTCCCCACTATGTCTCCCGTGGTGCCTCCATGGCCTTTGCATGATTGGCTATGGTGGAGATGAAAGAAGGGCACTGAAAAAACCTTCCCATTAGTGGCTTAAAGCATCTAAGAGATTTCATCTCATCCTTACAGGGATTTCACACATACTTGAAATTTCTATCCATGTTGATGACATAAACAGATGAACCATTAAATATTTGCAGAATTCCTATCCCAGTAGTCTCATCTGTTGGTAATATATGAAAACACACTTTAACACAATAGTGGTCACCTTTGCTATAATCTTTCCTTTTACCCTTATACTTGTAGTGTAAATAGATCCAAACTTTTTATCCTCATTCCGTTAAACTTTCCGCACCTAAAGATTTTTGTATCATGTCCCCTTATTTTTACATTGATACTGACAGCTTCAAAATAGTAAATTTCCCATCACACTTTCACACAAACATCCCAACAAACTATATTAAATCAAGAAATTGGGCCACACCTGTAGGCCAAGCTTTTTCAACTAATTTATCTTGCTTTATTGTTTTTCTATATGTCACAAAAGTTTATCTTGTTGCAACTAATGGTCAGTTAGAAGGAAAATTTATCATCGTAATATTCTTAACTTATTCACATAAAAAATTTTAACAAATCTGTTAAAAGAACTACAAATCTCAACTTAATCTGTTCAAATTTAATAGATGTTGGATACACGCTGTGGCTAATCTGTTTGCTGTAAATTTATCTTGCTTTCATTTTTAAAAAGTTCCTGATTGATGTTATTTCTTTCATGTGATACTTTCCCCATTGTAACTTCAACATTAGCTGGTTGCAGATATTGGCCATAACATCAATAACAATACATCTTTCTGGCTAGTTATTATGTTGTCCTACATAGATAAAACACATAGAAAATAAAAATTAATACATTTCTGTAATGGAAATATTCAACAATTTTTTTTTCTTACGCAGATTGTGATTTGTCATTTACCAATGAGACTGGTGTTATCTTGACTGATTTCTACAACTATTGGATTGTCAATGGATATGCTAATTGTTCATGGGTGATCAGCATCAGGAAAGACTATGTTATTTCAATAAGGTAAACTTTAAACTAATGTGTTTTTCCTTTACACTTTATTATTTCTTAAAGCTGGGAAACACATTAGTATTTGTAAATTACCTTTTTTTATACAGTATAAGAATTTTGAAAACAAAAAAACATATTCATTTCTTTGTTAACAATTATTGAAAAAACTGTTAATACTCCAACTTAGATTTAGGAACTTCAACATTTTAAGTGATTTTGAATGTCAGAGACACCACATGGAGATATATGACGGTGAAAGTGTCTCAAGTCGTCCTATTGGACGATACTGTGGAAGTGGTATTCCCAATGTTATAAGATCAACAGGAAACAACATGTTAATCAAGTTTATTTCTTATGATTACTATTTCTATGGTAATATCTATGCTAACTATACTTCCCATGGTAAGATTTTAAATACATTAAAATATTTATATTCCTATTTTAAAAGTCCATGAAGAAACATATGTCAATGGTTACATAAATATTTTTCTAGTAAATGAATTTTAAGAGTTATTTAGTTAATAGCTTGATAATGACAACAATATATAAATATTATTTATATTCAAAAACTTTTAAGTCATCTAATTATCTTGAGTAATGTGCAACCATAAAACTCTTTCATTATTCATTTTCCTACAAAAGAGTTTTGGATTTTTCTGACAACAGAGTGAACTATATTAATGGTATTTATTTATTTTTTTATTTTTTAGCATGTGAGAGCTTTACATACGGAAAAGAGTCTTGTGATAAAAATTGTCGGTGTGTGAAAGAAAATGCTCAGTTATGCGATAACATCATTGGAGCGTGTACATGTAAGCCAGGTTGGACTTCAAGGGATTGTTCTACAGATGTCAATGAATGTCTTGGAACAAACTATAATGTCTGTCCTCCTAACTCTGACTGCATCAACATTAATGGAAGCTATAAATGTGAATGTCATCACAGATACAAGATTAATTCAACTACTGGGGAATGTGATGGTAAGATAAATGTTTTTTTATTAAAGTAATGGAAAGTGAGGCAAATTACAATGCTATAGTACTATAAATGAATTATTCAACAAATAAGAATTTGTAATGTTAGTATCGCTTATTTCTAAAAAAATATTTTGCATTGATGCATTAAGAATGAACAGCTAATAACCCTCAAAAGCTTTGAGGGTTTTGCTAGTATTTCAAGATTTGGATACATTTACAAAATAGAACAGAAATCAATATATCATGTTTTAAACAATCTGTAAATTTAATTTACATCAAAATATTAAAAAAATAATGAATATACCTTGAAAGGGTACTTTTTAACATGTTGATTCTGCTTCTTATAAACTTTTTAATGAACAATCACTTTCATGATGGAGGAGGCTTTTGAATGTTAGCTTCTGTGGCGTAGCAATTATTTCATCCTTAACTACTTCCAAACTTCATTGGGCAGATGATCGTGAGGTTAAGCACTCAATTGTTGACCTGCAAGTACCTTGTTTAATCCCCAGTGAGGACCAATAAATATTTCAGGTCACGGTGAAAGTTCCCCCTATATCTGCTGTGGTGCCTCCAAGGCCATTGCACTATCAGCTATGGTAGGAATGAAAGAAGAGCACCATAATAATTGTCCCGCTAGTGGTTTATAGGATCTTAAAGATTTCATCTCATCCATACAGGGACATCACACACACTTTAAGCTTCAGATTATGTATTAATTACAGGAGAAATTAGCTTTAAATGGGCACATGACTTTAGTTTGAGAAGTAAAGGTGGCTGGGCAGTGTGCAAACTACCAATAAACTACATGATCCCATTAAGTTCCATGGTTATAGAAACATGAATTCTACACTTCAGCTGCCCTAAATGACTCTTATGTGCTAATAAAGTTTGCTCCTTTAAGTTTAATTTAAAAAAAAAAATAACTTGTGGTACTAAATTCTTTTGATACATTTTTAGCATGTGCCTGTAACACAAGTGAACACAGTAAGCTGTGATTCAACATCTGGATCTTGTTTGTGTAAAACCAACTGGGAGGCCCTGCATGCAATGATGATTTAAATGAATGTTCCAATAACAGTCTCTATAATTGCTCATCTAACTCTGATTGCCACAATACTATAGGTGGATATGAATGTCTTTGTCAGCCAGGCTTCTATAGAAATATCACTATGGACATATGTGAAAGTAAGCTCTTTTTCAATTTTTTTTTAATTTCATCTGCACTAAAATCATAAATTATTAAAATTCTATTAAAAATAATAAAAAAAATTACAAATATTTTTAAAGCAGGAATGAGTATTTTTGACTAACTAAAACCTTTTTCTTTAAATTCATTTCATTGGTGGATGGATGGTTGAGAGGTGTAAAAGTGCTTGGTTTTTGGCCTGAGAATGCAGGTCTAATACTCTTTTTTGAATTAAAAGAATATTTCCAGATCATTGTGAAATTTTGTTGAAAGTCCTTCTAGCCCAGCAG